>OY796884.1:34946007-35294441 GCA_963680785.1 Diplosoma virens
ACTTTACGACACTTCCTTTGCTTGGCGTTCTTAGCAGTTCTAAATTTTAGTTACACATTTTTATAAAACTAAAAAACGAAAATAAAAAAAATGTCAATCTGACAGCAATGTCTTGACATCTCCGGAAGAAAGTTTTAAATTTTAGTTCTTCTTCAGGTTTACTGATTTTGTATTGCACCGAAACGTCGAGTTTTTATTATTGTTTTTATCTTTTAATAAAGATTTAACAGCAGTTTAGACTCTACGTTTACCAGAAGATCATAAACAAAGATTTTAATAATATACCTGGAATCAACAACAGCAAAATTTACAATAATTAAGTAAAGTTGATTGGAGACAAATTGATTTTTGTCACACTTCATTCACAGCTTAATCTTAACCGCATAAATCTATAGTTAATTTTCTGTCTTTTTTGGTAATTTTAAATTTTAGTATGACGTAAACTTTTTCATATTAATAATGATTGCGTAGTCAGTAAATCCCCACTTAATTTGATTTATTTAATTTATTTGCAAGCTGTTTTGTGTTTTTTTTATAGTTGACTTTATACTTGTAAACTTAATCCCGTATTAATCAGATTAAGAGCCTGTGACCGTTAGCTTTGAGGTTTGCCTTTTCTCTCTGGAGTGTTCTTGAATCATTAATTAAATTTTCTTTAGCTAACCAGACTTCTAATTACTTAATCAATTCGCATCTCGATTCTCTCATTGGATATTTTTGGTAAAAGCAAAATATGACCAATGGTAAACTCTATTATAATTTTTAGGATATAATTTTTGTCAACTTTCTTGTAATTTTCACCGTAATCTGGCGTCACGTGATGTGATCTTATATAAGCGCGCACTTTGTTTTCATTTTATTCCAGTCGGAAACTCAGTTGAATTATTTCAGTGGATTGACAAGTGTTAGAATCGTGTAGCGCCTGTGCGATCGCAGTTGTTCTATAGCAGCAGAACCTTATTGCATCCGCGAGCTGCATTTAAAAATTTAAAAATTGGTGCGGGCTGCATCAAATTTTATAAAGCAATATATTTTTGCATAAACTTTATAGACGTTTGCCCAAATCATGACCTTGTAACAATTCACGGATACGACAAGAAATTGTATCCTAAATTTATAATGAAAACCTAAAAAAAAATTTATCACTTAGATATACTTCTCTGATTTTTGTCACAAAAACATAATGATTTGCAAAAAAAGTTATCACTTAGAATCTGTCTCTGATTTTCGATTTTTGCACAAAAAATTGGAACTGGTTTTGCTTTTTTCCGACCACACCTGGGCCGCATTGATAAATTTTGTGGACCGCAGGTTTTCCTTCCCTTTTCTTTAGAGAGATAGAATTGTTCAAATTTTGTAGCGGACAATTATTGAGATTAATATTAGCCATCGAGATGCCATTAATAAATGAGTATAAATGAGTATAATTTAACCATTAATAAATAGCCATAATAAATAATAACACTATAGCCATTAATAAATGAGTACAAAGATAAGATTTTTAGATGTAGTGAAAGAAGATATGGGAGACGTTGATGCAAAGGAGACGGATGTTGAAGACAGGAAGGTTTGGAGAATGATGATACGCTTTGGCCACCCCTGACTGAAGGGAAAGGCCGAAAGGAGAAGAGAAAAAGAAGAAGAGATGCTAATTTATTCTTATAATTTGCTAGTACAAAGTTGTTGTGGCGCTGGAATTGTTTTGAAGTTTGGTGAAGCGTGGAAGCCAAGTTTGTCGTAAATTGATCAAGTTTTGTGAATATGTAAATATATTCTTTATAGTTATAGATAGTGGTTTTCGTCTATCTATGCATAAAGGTTTTTTAAACAATCAACACTTACCGGAAAGTAGCCGGAAGTATTTGTATTAAAAACCTCAGTCTCATGGTAAACTATTTCTTGAGCCGGAATAATAAAAAATAGACAAAGCTTTACTTCAGTTCAGCTGGTCCTTTTGGATTCCCCAGTAAAGTTTGCGAAAATTTTTTACTTAGAGAAATAACGGTCTTTTAGCTTGTCTGGTACGCCTGTTATAAGTTATGAAATTTAGTTTGAAAAATGGATTCAAACTAAAAGTGTAATTTTTGGTTGTGCTTTAAAAACGTACGATTTCTGCTTGCTTTTTCCGCGACTGACATAAGTTATAACCAAACTGTTCAATTATTTCAAGTTCAATCTTTTTTTTGCAAAACCCAAACAATTTTGCGCTTTTCGTATAAACAATTGTTCTGCTTTGTTTTTTTGCGCTTTCCGCCGCACGCTTTACTTTTTCCGTCTCCGCTTTCAGTATAGACTTACGTTAAAAAATCTTTGTTAAATAATTTGTGAACAGAACAATACATTTTTTGATTTGTGGAATTTTGGCGTAGTTTTAATTCTCTCGTTCATTTGCATAAATGTAGATTACAGTGCCGCAAAAAATCTTTACAAAATTTATATGAAAAATTCTCCCGTATATTTAATTCACTGTGCTAGCCAAAAACGTGGCGATAACAACGTAATAAAAATCATTATCTCATTGCTTTACGTTTGATTTCTTCGTAAAAAATATTTTGTCATTCTAAAGATTTTTTTTGCCGACGCTGTACATAAATCGATCGAATAGATATTTTGATTATAGAACCGCAAGTCGAATAATTGCGATTGAGAAAAATCTTTAGTTCTTGTGGTAACTACATTAATTACGTTTGTGGTAACTACATAAATAACTCGTATAGTAACTTTAAAATAGTATGCTGTAGGGTTTATTTTTAATGTATTTGGTTTAGAAAGTTTTCAGTTGGAAACTCTCAATCAAACTATCGCCTGAATTTGCAAAGTTACAGTGGAACTGCAGGTGAAGTTCGTTTTTAAACTATTCTATCGCATCCTGATTGTTTTGTGCAGTATTCATAAAAACTTTTTTAATTAACCATAAGACCATATTATAATGTAATACAGTTTTTTTTGGAAGATATTTCACATAGTTACATAAATTAAAAATCACATTTTTTTATTATTTTAGTTTCTACTTTTAACTAGGTTTTATAGTGTATATAAGAGCCGACCTTGACCTAAAATCAAGAAGTAATTGATGCTTCAATTAAATTTGATTGTTGAAAAAATTAAATTTGCAAGATTTTTTGAAAATCTACAAAAAATGTGCAGATGAAAGCAAATTAAAACAACAAAATAATTTTGCAAATTGTAATTTTTTTAAATTACAGTTTAATCGTTTATATAGCATTATGTTTTCAGTTGGCCTAAAATTAGAACCAAAATATTTGATGACGAAACACTGAAGTCTGTCAAACTTAATTCAAACCCGAACCTAACCAGAAAAAGTTTGATCTTTATTTTTTAACTTACTTCTTTATAACTTGAAATAAAAGCAGCGTTACAAAATAAAGTTTTTATTAAAAAAAAGCCCAAAAATAAAAGAAAAAAATTTTTTCAGACATGCATTTACAGGTTTTTTTCTTTCTTTAATTAGTCTTTGTTTGTTATTTAGTTTTTCTTGGCCAATAACATTTTGTTTAAGGCAGAAAATGTGATAGAAACAGCGACTGATACGCTAGTGCATAAACTGGTTAAGAGTTAAAATTTAAAAATATCTAACCTTAAAAGAGATTTGTTACTTTATAGTGTAATCGCGAATATCTGCTACTAACATACTTTCTACAGGTTGTTACAGTATAACATTGTTCTCAACAAATTGTAGTTGTGATTGTATTCTCTCAAAACGCTTTCTCGTTTTCAGCCAAGTTGTTTATTCTCTCAAATCGCTTTCGCGTTTTCAGCCAATTTACGAAAATTGACACCCCTTTGAAAACTCGCTTTTATGATCCCAAATGATGTTTAAATACAAGATTTAAGTATCTATATTAAAAGAGTATAAAATTTCCTTTCTACACAAACTAGAATAACAATTCAAGCGCTAGTAGTTGTTGAGATATAAGCAAGCAAAGAGCGCGAACAGTTTCCGCCTCCCCCAGTCGTACAAAGTTTTCAAAAAGCCCAGTCGGAATAGAGTTATATGTTGTTTAACCCTTATTGGCATATGTGTTGACATTTTGTCAATTTCAAACTATTTTTGTGAGGTGTTGAAAACCACTGCACACTAGCTCAACCAAACTATCTAGCCAAGGAAGGCTCTTCTGTAGCATACCTCAGCAAAGCTAGACAAGCATAGTGATGATCCAGAAACAAGATATTTGCATATTATCTTAATCGGCATATCTGTTGACAAAATGGCAACAGATGCAAAAATAAAAATAAATTTGCGTTTTGCGTTATTCGTGTTACACGTGGCATGTAAAACTGGCTTCAATTTCAAAGACTAAAATTTAATCCTTTTTTGTAGAATTGTTTACTAAATAGTGAGATAATTTCGCATGCTTTCTAATCAAATTTGAAATTTGCTAGCTAAATGAAAAAACAAAGACGTCTTACTTTTCAAGAAGCCCTAAATAAATTGCAGAAAACTTCTGAAAACGATAATGATTCGGATGAGGAAATTACAAATGGAAGCAAAAGTGTGTTTGCATCAAATTGCCCACCAGAGTCTGCATCGGATTGTGAACTTGAGTCTGACTCTGCATCAGACGGCAATTAACTTCCTCCAGAAGAAGTGCTTTTTGACATAGATGTATTTGAAAAAGAGAGTAATGAGAGTATGAAATTTCTAGTGATGATTGTCAAGGATCTAATGATGAAAGCTCGGAAAATAAAGATCAGAAAGAAATAACTGCTGGAAGTGCAACATATTGTGCCCAACCTTTTCAAAGTAGGCTCAGAAGAAAAAATATTTTGACTCAACGTACTCGAATAGATGCTAGTCTTGATTGTGAAATAAATGCATTCAAACTTTGTTACCGTCCAGAAATTATTTTTGTTATAGTCCTGGAGACGAACCAAAAAGCAATAGATATAAGGCTTCAATATGGTGTTCTGCCAAATTTGGTTTACAAAGACTTTACTATTGAAGAAGTTGAAGCTGGTGTTGCTATCAAGATTCGTGCTGGCTTAGACAGAAACAACTTCACGGATTTACGTCGTTTGTAGGATCCCATTGACAGCAGACCATTTTATTGAGTAACTATGGCTTTGAATCTATTTAAATTTCTGTTACGTTGCATGCAGTTTAATAACTATCGAAATCGACCTGGCAGACAAACAGATGATAGGCTTGCGGCTATTCGAGAAGTATGGTCCATTTTTAATGATAATTTGCGCAATATTTACGTTCCTAATAAAACATTAACTGTGGATAAACAATTAGTCGGATTCGTGGCAAAATCCCTGGCAGAACATATATGCCCTCAAAACCAAGGAAGTATGGTGTTAAGTTTTTTTGGTTATGTAAAGCCACAACAGGATTTGCTTTGTATGGCATGATTTATTCAGGTAGAGAAGAAAACAATGCACTTCACCGAAATCTTGCAAACGATATTGTGATGAATTTGTGCTCTGTTTTTTAAGGTATTGGCCGGGATATTTATGTCGACAGATATTTTATTACTCAGGAGTTAGTACGCAACTTACTGTTTCAAAAAATTACACTGATTGGCACAATTATGTCAAATCGACGTGAAATTCCGTCTCAGTTCAAATCGGCAAGAGGAAGAGAAGTTGAAAGCACTAAGGCATTGTATGATCACTCAAATGGGATTTTGCTAATATTGTACATACCCAAACGATACCGTAATGTTTTGATGATGTCCTCTTCTCATTCTGATGTTTCAATCGCAGATTGTCACAGCAAACCTACAATTATAGATTATGACAAGCACAAAGGTGGAGTCGACACTCTGGATGAAAACTGTAAAGAACTCAACTGTTTCAGAAAGACAAATCGTTGGCCAATGGTTATTAACTATAATTTAATAAATGTTGCCACCAATAATGCATTTATCGTAATGAGAGGCGTTGGAAAGAGCAGCAAAAAGACTGAGTTTCTGAAGCGGCTGAGTTTTCAACTTGCACAACTATATGTAAGAAAGAGGAAATTGATTGGCCAGACGAAGCTGTTTGCTGAAAGAATGGGTTTTATTGATGCTGCTCCACACAGTTCGAAGCGAACCTCTCAACCAGTCAAGCGTGAAAGATGCTCCAGGTGCAGCAAACATACCAGATCAGCATGTCAAACTTGCAAGCAATTTATCTGCCCGCGACACAGAAAGCTCCTGAAGAAAGTACACTGTTTGAATTGCTAATTATTGCCATTCGATATAAATGACTGAACATTTTTGGTTGTCTGGACTTAGCTTATTTATCTTAATGTGGATAACTGGACACAGATGAATATATATAATGTGTAGCATCTGTTGTTGAAATGTGTTTGTGTCTATTTCTTTTATTCGTTACCATTTCGTTTGTTACAATAATATTGAAGTTAAAACTTTGTGGTAATTGTAAGAGGTAAAGCTAAAATTCTTAATTTCAAAATCATGCATAATGCTTTTTCGCTTCTTAATTATTGAACACAACACCAAAAGCAACATTTGAGTATTTTTAAGCCAAAAAAATAATATAAATAAATTGTTGACAATTTGTCAACATATGTGCCGATTAAGTTACCTAAAATTGCTGTGCTGATAAGGGTTAAATGTTACGGTTAATTTTCAATTAGTTATCTACCTTAAAATTTAGTACGCCTTCCAAAAGTTGCTTGAAAATTTTTAACTTTTGATAAAAATATGATAAAAAATTACTTTAAGGTCAACCGCAAGCTAAAGTTTTTAAATATTTTGTTTAAGAGCATCTTGAATTAAATTTAGAATTAGACTCAAATACTGATAGCACTATGGTAACGATAAAGTTGCCCGGTGATTTAAATCGGGCAATGCAATAGAATACAATAATTAGTTCAGACTTGTGCAATATATGGCCCGTAAATGTCCAAATTATGGCCCGCGAGACAATAAATAAAATTTTTTTTCGACTGTTTTTAGTTCAATATGGCAGGAGTGCAGTTACAGTACATATGATGATGCAATTCTTAAATTGCTAACAGTTGGCATTCCATCTTTTACAAGCTGGGAGCCAAATTTTTTTAGATGTATCTTCTGGGCGGCAATCGATACCGAATGGCAGTGATAAAACATAAACGCCATTGCACGAATCTAACTGCTTAAAACAAAATACCAAATTGTTAATATGACAAAGTTGAAAAGAAATAAATAACTAAAAACTACTTTGATCAATCTACTCAAAGATAGACAGAAAATAAACAATGTAATACAAAAAAAACTAGCGAGTTGTTAAGCAGTTTTTAATCGTTTACGTAATTTGTCATTATTTCCAATCTTTTTGAGGTGATTAATTAGACTCGTCGTCGTCGTTTGAAGGGCATCCACTCCAGGTCAAACACAAACAGGAATGGGGCCGAGGGTTTATCCTTTTACTATCCCAGACTGCTGCACTGCCTGAATCAGATGCTAGCAGTGGTGTTATTAAGCCAGCATCGAGTTTCGTCATCCAATACCCTCAGACCTCGTGCTCCATGTGGTGCCCGATGTATAGGGCACGCTGTTAGCACATAGTCTGCGGTTTGATCAGAGGCGCCACACTCGCAATTTGGTGAAGAAGCGAGACCCCATTTGTGCATGGACGAATGGAAACGCCCAACACCAGTCCACAGGCGGTTGAGCTTAACCCAAGCTGCTCGGGGTAAGCCCATCCCAACAGGCCTGGAACCGGTTTTGGGCACAAAAACATGGAGCCTGGAAGCATTTTTACAGTACTCCACGTTCCATTTGTGATTTGTTTATTCAGAAGTGCGGATGCCAAGTCTAGCAAGGTTGTCCAAAAGATTCCGCGCAACTGGCACAAACGGGCGTCTGAATCTCAGTCTCACTTGGCGAGTATCTGAGGACCCACTTAAAGAGATCATACAAGATATTATCGGGGTCCAGAGATCCACGGTGAGCCAAGGGGAGTGTCGCTCCCATTCGGCGAAGCTCAGCTGGCTGGATGCCTGAGAGTACAGGTAGGCGGTCCGTTGGAATGAGACGCAGGCATCCAGTAACTATGCGCAAGGCGTCATTCAAGACACTGTCGATGAGGCGAGTGTGAGCACTGCGACACCAGACTGGCGCACAGTACTCAGCTGCTGAGTAGACTAGAGACAAGGTGGCTACCCGTAGTGTTTTAGCACCAGCACCCCATCCCGAGCCCACGAGTTGCCTCAGCAGTGTGACGCGCGAGGATAGTTTTTTGCGCAATGCCACTAAGTGGTGAGGAAACGTGAGCGATCTGTCCAGTTTTACCCCAAGATGGTAGGTGCCTCCTAGCTTCCTGGCCCAGATGGTAGGTGCTTTCTCGCAGCCTTGGCCGTAAGTAAATCTGTTCATTGATTTTAAAAATGACAGACCGAAACCGAATCTACCAAAACGGAAGGGTATCCAATTAATTAGACTAATTCTATTTCATGCAAGCCTAACATAGCAAACTAATTCAACAAATCCAACATGCCAACACAGATAGCCAAGCTCATAAAATATTTGAATAAAGTTTTAACCATTCACGTGATGAGCGTGCCTTTAGCATTTTCTAGTTTTGAAAAAAAATTTGATAAATATTGATGGAAAATTTATTGATTGTTTTTTCAACATTGTTAACCAGCGTGCCTTGTATGTTTCGGCTTTCTTTTGCTCTAGTTGAGCGAGTTTTAAAGCGTTTTTAAAGCGTTTTAAAGCAATCACATTGAACAAAGCTTTTTTCAACACGATATAGATGCTTGTTTAATAAAAATGATTTTTAATTAATTGATTATTTAAAAATTAAAAATTTGTTGTTTGTTGAATAATTAAAACTGGACTATATTTTTGTAAAATTTTTCCGTCGCTGTCTTCTTTGTTTCTGGTCTCGGTCTTAAACCTTAGGTTCCAAAATTTGCCGATCTCGATCTGGGCCTTGGTCTGGGAAAAAGTATTGGGTCTCAGTTTCGGTCTCAACGTTTGTGGTCTCGACTGTATCACTGACTTTTATTTTTTTAGTTTCAGGATTTGTAAAAATTGATTTATAAACTTTTTTAATATGAATATATTTAGAACAATTTTGCTTAGAAAATTAATGAACCAACAAAATGTTATCAAGTTTATAAGTTTATTGAAGACCGAAAAAAAAAAATAAAAGTAACCAATAAGTTTATCTCTTTAATTAAAAATGAATTATTTTTTAAAATCTTCCAATGAAAATGCTGCAAAATTGTCTTGATTTGAAATAACAACTAATCTGCTGTTTGAAAATGAATGACATAAATACCGAAATCTAACAATGCGGTCAGAGTTAATCTATTTCTTCAAATCACGAACATATTATTTACAGGTGATGCTTTGAGTCTTCACAACAATCTACAATTTTCAACAAAAGACCGTGATAATGATAAACAGTGGTTAAATAATTGTGCTAAACAATTGCAAGGAGCTTTTTGGTACGGGGATTGTGCCAGTGCAAACTTGAACGGAGAATATCTGAGTAAGGAAGCGCTACACCGCGTCTCAGGACTTTATTGGTATCAGTGGAGGAACAGCTGGTACTCATTGAAGCGAGTGGAAATGAAAATCAAACCGAATTTATATCATTAAATTGAGTCGATATATTATCACGTCATAATGTAATAAACTTATTTGTTATCCATTGCTGTTCTTTGTTTATTAATATTTTGATAATTTTGATAAAAAATTCTGATCCGTTCAAACAATTGATTTTATTTCAAATTTTTAAATGAAAAATTTGTTCCTACAACCGATGTATCATTAAAAAACTTTAATTGTATATTTTCATCTTACACCAGCCACAATATAATGATAATTTGCGCATATGATGATATGATAACATTTGCGCTTTTTTCTATTTTGTTTCTTTTATCTCGACACTGTTTTGTCTTTCGAAATGTTCTAGCTTAGGGATTCTAAAGCGGAGGAGAATTCCCCACTAGAAGGAAAATTTTGTATTTTCAAGAAAAAAAATTTTAATGTACTTGAACATTTTTGATATTAGCTGTAATACTTTATAAATTTTTATATGAAGAACATTTCAAAAGTTTGATTTATTTTGGTAAATATGACTTTTATGTAAGCGATCGTATTGAGTAAACTGTTTTATTGCTTTGCTATTTTAAAATGGTTAAAAATTTCTTTTTGGTTAATAATGCAGCTATTAATTTTGTGATAATAGCTATGGTTTTGTGTTACAGGAAACTATTATTCTTAAGCTTTTTTTTATTTGCTAATATTAATAATTTTGTAGTAATGAACATTAGTCAAAAAGCTTATCCAATTTTGGTTAAATTTTAAAAACTTAGTTTTTCTTTTTTGATTGCTTATATATAAACATATTAATTGGACTGCCAACTGAAGTTGCGAATGGAAAATTTAGTTTTAAATACCGCTTAAAGGGGTCCATAAAATTAAAGAGTGATAACCACTGTTTTAATTAATTTGACGTTACGTAATCGTTCGCTGGCACGTCTCTGATTGTCTGTTGTAAAGAGTGACCTTAATTTAATTGCTATTTCGAAAAATTCGCTTATAATCTGCCACGTGACGTGATCTTATATATATAAGCGCGTTTGTTTTTATTCCACTCCAAATTCCACGTGAGATTCCAGTTAGTGATTTGAGTTGTTGCATTGCAGTTGAGTCGTTCGTGTTTTTGTGGCTGTGTGACCGCTATATATAGAGAGATAGAATTTTTAAGTTTGGTATCGTTGAAAGAGCTACTAAAACTTAATAAAGCGAGTGGAAATGAAAATCAAACCGAATTAATATCATTAAATTGAAACAATATATTATCACGTCATAATGTAATAAAATCATTTGTAATTAATTGCTGTTCTTTGTTAATTAATATTTTGATAATTTTAATAAAATATTTTGATTAGTTCAAACGATTAGTTTTATTTTAATTGTGAATAAAGTTTTAAATGAAAAATTTATTCCTGCAATAGACGTATAATCAAAAAAAACTTTAATTATATATTTTTATCTGACACTAGTTATTTACCGCAATGATGACTGTAAACAATATTTAAAAAGTTATTTCTTGTCGAAATTGTATCTTCAACATTACACAAATAAATGTAAAAAAAAGGATTAAAATTTTATCGCATAAAATTATGTGACCGCGTAAATTTCGCATATCGCGTATTGATCGTATAAAATTCGCATAAAATATTTGAATCAAAAAGCTATTTTTAATAAAAAACCAAGAAAACTTTAAAAGCTAGCTAAAGTTTTAGGCCTAAAAATTTTATTTAACAAGTGATATATGGTGCAGAATTTAAATATTGCCAGCAAAAACTTATCTGTAAACTTTTTGACTTTATAAAAACTTTACAATTTTTTCATTTGACCGTTTGTTTTTTCATTTATTTGTTTTAGTAACCAATTACATCATATTATACCAGCCAAAATATATGCAGCCAAAAAGACTGTGTTTAAAACTAGAAAATCTTGCGCTAAATACGCGTTTTGACGCCTTTCTCAAACATCTAATTATCTTCGTTTAGTTTTTTAAGACAATCAAGTTTTGTTTTCATTCCGACGTTTATCTCATGACGAGTATCGGACGATAAGTTTAGATATGAGTGGTTTGCTGGCTACATTTAAAAATTTTATTACGACAATATTCACAGTTTTTTCAAAAGTAGAACCTAATTGTAATTTTTTTGAAGACTAAAGTTTAAAAATTATTTATTTATTAGACGATATTTTCTTACGACATGATAATTATTTTAATCTTATTCAGACTCAACTTTTTTCTTAATTTTGTCCAATTAGGGCAAGCACAAAATACCAGCGCTGTCTTTGTTTAATTAAAAGTTATTCTCAAAAATTGCACACAAATCTCATTCAAGTTTTTGCCAAAAAACAAATTTTAAGTAAGAATGGTCAAGTCAGTCAATAAGCAAGTGCCGACAAACCTGTTTCGTCCTTATTTTTTATTTTTATTTTTTATTATTACTATTAACGATTTAAACGGTAAAATAAACACACAAATACAAAATAGAAAAATTATTCCCTTTAATCATTGACTTATTCAAATATAAGTTTGTTGGGTAGATAGGAGCTTAAATACTTTTAACTTAGTTTGACAATTAACTCAGATTTTTAAAATAAGCAATAAACGTGAACAACAATATACATGCAATCAGCAAATATTTAATAAACTAGCACTCAATGAAAATAAACAAATTGAGGATAATGAAGTCTTACAGTATTAGAGTAAGGAAAAAATATTGACATACACAATAACATGAAAATAAATACAAAATACACTAATTTATATTCTACACTAACTTTATACACATTAACATGAAATGTAGATCAAATCAAAAGAATACACTAAAAATGCAGTTTATACACTAATACATAATAAATTTGAAAGAAAAACAAAGTGAAATTTTTTTTTTTAAATATCAACTTAGTGTACAAGACGTTTACAAATTAAATTATAAATAGTTTTACGTGGAATAAGAAAAGGATTTAAGTTTCAAAATTGTAAGAGAAGTTTTTAAGGAAATTTTTAAATTTGGTTTGGATTTTATGTAGGTTTTTGTTTAGCATTGAGGTGGAAATCGGGATATAAAAGGAAAGAAAGGGCTTTCCTACTTGGATTATAGCAAGTCGGATAAGAGAAGCCATTTTGGTAGTTATTGTGTGAAAGGTACCGGTTAGATGGGTGAAATTATAATAAAGGCAGTTGCGGTTGAGAGTAAAGGGTTTTTTAAGGTCGGTTCAATACGGGAAATATGATAGTTTTTGGCAGGGCATTCAAAAACCAGGTGGTGAGGATTATTAGTGGAAGAAGAACAAAGTTTACATGAAAAGTCATTTGGAAAGCGGGAAAGGATTAAATGTTTTTGAAAGAAACATCCCCAGGCTTAGTCTTTGTAGGCTGTCCTGAAAGCGATTTCTTTCTTAGTATCAGAAAAGAACGACGTGTGTTGTTTAAGGAGGAAAAGACGAGGCCAGGTATGAGAAGAATGGGTTGATTTTGTGTTGAGGGGATCTGGAAGGGACGGAATAGAATTGGAATCAGGATTGAGAATCAGAAGATATAAAGATTTAAAAGTAAAGGATTCAAAGGCATTAGGAGAAATATTAATTTCGAATATTGCTTTTAGTATTTGGGACCAATAGAAGTTAGGTTTGTGACTGTGGGGTTGTGAATTAGAATAGAGATCTGGGTTGAAAGGTTTGATTTTGGATGCAATATTGTAAAGAGCGTAGGTCATTCAGAAGTAAGAAATAAGGGATTTTTATTTGAGAATAAAGATAAATTGCCACAAGAAAGCAGAAAGGGTTCTTGAACCAATGGAGGGTAAAAATATTCCCCCGTAGGTTTTGGGGAGATAGAGAATTGAGCGTTTTATTGGTTAGAATGAAGAGAAATTCCATAGAAATTTAAAAATATAGGAAGTGAGAGTTTTAGTTTGTTTAGGATTGGTAGGTATAACTCTAAAAAGAAAAAGAAGTTTAGTTAAAAAAAAAGAGATTCTAAGGATTTTAACGGATATCAGAGTTTACCTTGGGGAAATATAGAGTAAAATGGGATAGGAGAGTAGAAGAATTTGAGATGATAGTTGCTTTAGAATGATTAATTTTGAGACCACAAAAGTTTGAAAAGTCGTCTAATATCTCACGAAGAGGTAGAAAACAGTGGGGGGATGTGATTAAGAATGTCAGATCATCAACATAATGACTGACTTTTAAGTTAAACTTACCAAGAGAGATTCCTTGGATTTTACTTAAAGAAAGAATTTTTCGGGACAGAGCCGTAATGCTAATTATAAATAAGAGCATGCTAAGGGGACATCCTTGTGGAATGCCGGCAGTATGGTCGAGTGGTTAAAGTGCCGGACTGATGATCAATTTGGCGGGGAGGTTAGAAAGCAAAATTTGAATCCAGGTTGGAAAAGAATCTGGAATACCAAGTTTCGAAGTAGTTTTCAGTAAGAACGTATGAGATATGGAATCAAAAGCTTTGTAGAAATCAAAAGGGTTGTTGGAAATCTTTGGAATAGTTGATAGCAGATAAGATGTTTAGATGGTTGTTGAAGATCTGGCGATTTGGTAGACCACGTTACTGTTCAGGGGAGATTATAAAATTAAGGATAGGTTTTAGTCGGTTAGAAATGATAGAAGATAGAATTTTATAGTCGGTATTGAGAAGGGCTGTGGGTATCCAGTCGTTAACAGAAGTGGGTTTAGGAATCTTGGGTATTATTTTAATTAGGGCTACGCTTTAGGATGAAGAAAGTTGCTTTCGGATAAAGGTGCTATTAAAAGGTTGGTTTAAAAGAGGAATTATGGAAGGAAGAGAATTATAAAATTGGGAAGTAAAACCATCAAGACCCGGGAAGAGTGCTTATTGAGGGTCTTGATGGCAAAGCAGATTTTTTCTGTTGTATTAGTACAGATGAGGGAGGAAAGAGTTGGAGGATTTTTTTATTAGTAAGAGGAGAAAGATTGCATAGATGTTCTGTAGGGTCGGGTGAGGAGATAGAAAGTGTCCAGAGATCTTGAAAAAAAATGAACAATTGAAAAAATGTGCTTGGTGAGGAATTAAAAGAAAGTGAATGATTAGTATTAGGAGGGATGAAGGATTTATTTTGATTAATACTTTTTTTAATTGTTGCCATAGGGCAGGGTTCATCAACGCTTGTTAGATGGGGTATTCGGGATCTTATTTGTGTTCCTGTTTGCTTATATTGTCGTATTTGCTTTAGTTGTATCCAAATGTCAGTGGTCTGTTTGTGTCCTTGTTGTGTGTTTGTAGTACGTTATAGTGTTGTGTTGAGTCTGCTTTGCTGTGTAAGTAGTATCCGCTTATTAATTTTTGAAAGGTGAACAGTGCATTGTTTACGGTTTGTTTTAAATTTGTCCTACCACAGAAAAGGGTCTTGTATAGGGTTGAGGGGAGTAGAGAGATGGTTAATTTTTTTGATAGAAAAGATATTATTGGCGGAGTTGAGGATCGAATTGTTTCATTTCTAATGGGAGGATCTAAAGGGTATGGTCGAAGGGGTTTTCGATGTGATTTTCGGAAATTTTTTGTAATTAGAAAAAGTGATAGAGGAATAGGATGAATGAGATATGTTTTAAATATGAGAGGAAGATGTATATGCGATCGAGTCTAGAGGTAGGACGAGTACGAGAAAAAGTGTATGTTGAAGCGTTTAGGTAGAATGCACAACAGGTGTCAGTAAGTTCAAAATAAGAAAAGAGTTTTTGAAAAATAATTTTGTCATTTGTGTTTGGGTTGAAATGTCCAGTTCTGTCGTTGGAATCAAGAATAAGGTTAAAGTCGCCTGCAAGGATTATTATTGTATTTTTGAAATCGAGATTATTTAGAAGAGAAGAAATTGTTTTAATGCTTTGTATCTTTTGGATGCTTTTTGTGTCGTATTGCCTGAGGGAAAGTAACAGTTAATGATTTTGTAAATGGTGTTTTGTATGGTGACAGTGATTAATTGATGGCTTCATGCGGCTCCATGTGGCTCCATGCATCTCTAGACTTAATTTAAAGGGTCTCCATACGGCTTCTGTAGTATTTGAAGTTTACACTGTGACTCCATGCGGTTTCATGCGGTTTCCTGCATCTCTAAACTTCATTTAAATGTAAACTCCTGTACTATTTGAAGTATAGAAGATGGCTCCATGCGACTCCATGCAACTCCATGCGGCTCCATGCAGCTCCATGCGGCTTCATGCAACTTTATGCGTTTCTAGACTTCATTTAAATGGTCTCCATGCAGCTCCTATAGTATTTGAAGTTTATACTGTAGTTCTATGCTACTTCATGCGGTTTCATGCAACTCCATGCATCTCTAAACTTAAATCAAAAAGTCTCCATACAGCTCCTGTAGCATTTAAAGTTTACACGGTGACTCAATGCGGCTCCATGCATCTCTAGACATAATATCGAAAAGGCTCCATGCGGCTCCTGCAGTATTTGAAGTTTACACGGTGGCTCCATGCGATTCCATGCGGCTCTTGTAGTATTTGCAGGTACCCCAAAAAAAGTGCCGAAATTGTGATTGGAAAGGAAGCTATGAACAAAACAGTCGGCAGCGTGGTTGTTCGATTAAAAGCGCTATAATTTAATGGCAAACTTCATCGAGGCGGTAATTGTTCAGAGCCTGTTCACGCCATTTTGTTGTGTTCTTGAGAAAGACGCTAGATGACACTTTCCTCTGCTTGGCGGTCTTAGCAAGCCGCTCTAAAATTTCAGTCATATCTCTAATAAAAACCGAAAACAAAAAAAATTTCGACCAGACAACAATATCTTGCTTTTCCAAAAGCAGATCAAATTAACCGCTTCACAGTTCCCCTTAGTATAGTGTTATGATGCTTTCCTTAGTGAGTTAAGAATATAAATAAAGAAAATCAAAAAAAAAAGAAAAAAAATAGCTGTTTTATTGCTCTCAAACAATATTCAACTATAATACCCAGTCCAGCTTCTCATTAAAACTACGCAAAGAAATCGTCTTAAATTGGAAAATAAAATAAGAATTCTTTCAGAAATTTTTCCAGGAATATACAAGCTACACACAAACAAGCAATGTTAAAATGTCCCATGGAATTTCATTACTTTAATACCGTTTTTATATAAATAAATGTATTTCTTAATATGATCTAGAATTTCGTATTAAGTTGTAGAGTGAAGCTTGGTTTCTAGCTTTGGGCAGGCTAATATTTTTTGCAAGCTAAACCAACTGGCAATTTCTTTCCTTTCACTATATCATATTGCTTTTATTTGTAGCATGAAAAGCTCATGGACCCCCGAAAATCACAATGTGGACCCCTGGGGGTCCATGCACCTCCGGTTGAGAACCACTAGTCTAAACACTTGCTTGTGCTGCTACGCAAAAACTTGAACAATTTTGCTGAATTAAGCGCATCCAATGTGCCCATCAAATAAATCATAGATCCAACACAGAATACTATGAGAGTACATCCGGCTCGTGCTTTCATTACCAGTACCTTGCCTTACCCGTTCGAAATAGCGTGCTTGGAACAGTTTGAGTTATGCTTAAACGCTTTCAGACGGGTCAAAGACAACTGGACGCAGCTGACTGTGGGCAGCTTAACTAACCAGTCGACTGCCTCTAGTTGTCCTTCATCTGGTTGCGCCCAGTTGGTTGCGGCTAGTCGGCCCATTCCGCCTGGCACTGTAGTTGCGCGTTTTCATTTGTGCTTAGAAAAATGGAGTCTCATTCCTTTCTCTCATTGCAAATGCGGCGCCTTGCACAAACCAGAGATAACGTTGTATCGGAGTGTCACATGCATTGTGCATTATAGGGAGCACAAGGTCGGACGGTTTTGGATAAAAAATAAACGGTTTTGGCTTGGTACATTGCCAACAACATTTAATCCAGGCAATACAATAGCAACTTGTAGTAAAAAAATAAAGTATCGAGCCAGTCCTCATTATGTGTTTTACTTAAAGTGGATACTTTTACATGCTACAACAATTTCGGCATAGAATTGCCCTGTTTTACGTAATGATAAAAAAGAGCTTTTACAGCTAAACACCTTTTTCTCGAAGTTATCGTGAAGAGGCCTTGTGATGATCAATATTTTTTGAAGGTGATTAATCTAATCTTTCACAGTGTAAAACAAAAAAAACGCAGTTTTTAATTAAATATATCGGACCCAAAATGTGGTACTTTATCCCGTATTTAATGCAATATTTTTTATATTGCAAAATAAAAAAATATATCTATCTACTTTTGTTACCGAGATTTGCTTATTTTCTAGTTTTGCTTTTAGGTTTTCACTTGTTAAGTACTTTTTATCTTTTCGCTGCTCGTTATCAAACGATTGTTTTGTTATAATTTTTTTGTCATTTTGAATGACACAATATAAGTAACTGTTTGACTAAAACACATTATGGTTATTTCCCAGTCACGTTGTCTTACATTTAATCTCAATTATATATTATGCGAATATTTGCAAATGTTTAGTGACAAAATAAATAAATGTGGATCTTGAATCTTTACAAATGTTAGAATATTGCTGTCCAAGAAATTTGTTATTGAGCACTCTAGTTTTTATAAACTGTAATTTAAAGTTGCTGATAAAGACTTTCTAGTTGAAAAGTGGCATAAAATGTTTTTTTTCTAATAGAACAATAAAATGTAATAAGAAACGAACATATACGATCTTGATCCGTTCCCATCAAAAAGACACTTGCAACCTTTCGCCAGCAATAATTCAACCGAACGTTGAAAAAAGGCCTTTGACTGGCTTACAGTTTGATGCTGAATGAAAAATTAAATTGATTTTGGGCGAAACTTATTTCTGTGCGAGTGACTTTAGTGTTGTAACATTTACACTTCGAAATTACGTTTCAAAGTCTAATTTTAGGTAACGTTGTTGTCTCTGCTACGATAATGAAATTGGACCAGGCCAGAAAATGCAAAAACAAAACATAAACAAATCACGAAATCTGTGTCAAACATGCGGCTCTTCCACGTGTTTGCGGCACTGCTTACAAATTTGCGCTTCATGCTTTGATCGATGCCGAGATATGTTCCACAACTAGCAGTAACAATGACAGCATACAGAATAATAGTGTTTTCTCAGTGTTTTTGTGTAAAGTAATGCAATGGCGTAGTTTTATTCCAATAATTAAAAAACTCTTTTTGTGGCGGTGAAATACGATGTGCATGTAAACGATGACTATTAAAGATAAAGTTTTGTTGGTTTTATAATATCTGTAAGTCTATATTTTAACACTGCTAAATATCAAAACATAACCAATTTCAAGTTCTTTTGCGAAAAAAAAATCATTTTCATTTTTTTATCCTTTTTTAAAAAAAGCAGCAATAACTATTGGTAACCACAAAAACATGTGGATAAAACATGTGAACAGGTAAATGAAACTGGTCTAAAATATTTTTCATAATTCGAGCATTCAAGCAATGAAACAAGCTTCATTAGCTTCTTCATTGTTTGTAATTGTCGTGCGCGTTGACGTCTCTCTTTACGTCCAATTTTTAGTTGAGTTTACGACTGTTACAACAGCGAATCCGTTACAATCGCATTTCACGCTAGTTAAATGAGTGACAAAACGTAAAAAATTGAAGTGATCTTGTTAAATTGCAATATTGCATACTTTATCAAACAAATTTTCAAAAAATTTTTTGCTGTAACAAAAGTTAAATACGTGATTTTTATTCTGCTTAAATTTCATAAAGATAGCTTAAGTAGTCTTGAAGTTATAAGTCGTTGATTTGGTGGGCTTCTGAAGCCCGGCCGTTGAGGAGTTAATAGCTCGAAAAAGGTTGACTAGAATAGGGTTAAACACACTTCACTGTTTTGTTTTTTTATTGAAGAAAGAGCTTAAAAGATGTTCATTTTGAATTTTTTTGTTTTTTATTACGTCAATTTTTTCTGCTACTAAAAGCTAAATTGTTCTTTTCAGCATTAGATAGTTTCCTGGGCATTGGGAAAAAATAAATTAACATTTTTTCCAAAAGCGAAATGAAGACTAAAAAAAAAGGTATCAATTGAATTTTGGCCATGGTTGTTTGGAAAAAGTGGAATGAAGAATTTTTTTGGTCTTCACTTGAATTTGGAAAAAATTTAGTGCTTCAACAACGAGTAAAATTATTTTCAGTAATAAGTTTATCATTATCAATTTTTTACAATTCAGAAATGCTGCTGAATAAAATGGAAAGTAGACGGCAAATTAATATTTTATAGAAACGTTTCGTGAACCCTTGAATAGGTTGCTAGAGACCCTTAAAATGTCCAGTTAAAAAACTCTTCCTTAGATTCTAAGATATGGTTGGTGGTTCATATTGGCCGAAGAAAAGTATCTAGTCTTTCTATTAATTTTAAAAAACACCTGTAGGAAGCTTTTTGTGAACCGACTCTGTGAGTGTGGCTTTTGATTTCGATTCCTGATGTGAATTTGATTCCTAGGTAGATCAAGTTTGACGCAATGCTTGACGCATTTTGATAAAAGCGACTGCATCGTCCAGGTACAACGTTGTTGAAATCAAATTTGTAAAATTGCTGTTCTGGGGTAAAACGAAAAATTTAGTTGTGCCCTTGAATCACTGTTCACTAAGTTGAAGTGTCATATGATCTGGGTGGTGATATGATTACGTCACTTCATGGCTTTGTTTTCAGGGTATTCTTAATGATTCCTCCAATCGCAACCCACTGCTGACGTAAAACTGCGGATCCCAGATGGCACCCTCAACCTCCAAACAGAAGGTAGAAGGAAGAAGTTTTCACGTTGCTTAAGTTTCCTTGATTTTAAGAACTTATTTTTCATTCCTCCACGTTATTTTCAATGACCACATAATTAAGACAATGTTTCGCAAATTACAGCATGCAGCTGAACAAGGCCAGGTTCGAGATGTATGAGAGATGTGGGTTTGTTCCTCAGCCTGAGTGCATGAGGCACTCTTCATACAACTTAATTGTAAAGTACTTTTCCTAATATCAATCCTTTTATATTGAACGTGCAGGTGAGGGGTGCTTCGGTATTTACTTGCTTTTGGGTTCAATTTTGCTATTGAAAAAATTGCTTAAAAATAGATTCATTTAATTATAAAAAATTTTTACCTTCTTTACAATTGCACAATGAGCTTAGCTTTTGTGTTGAAATTTTTTTCAATTAAATTAACGGAGACAAATTATTACATCTTTTTTTGCTGAAAAGAATTTACAATGCCGATTCCAAATATTTTAAAGGAAATAAATTAGAAAAATAACGATTTAAAGCGAAGAACAAAAAACTTTTTGTTCCTTGGCAAAGCACGTTTTTGTCTATTTAGCGTTAAAAAACGTTTATTGATCTTAACTTGTCAATTAAAGTAAAAAAATGCTGATTGCAGTAATGATAATAAAATACCTGTTTAATTTTTTTTTAAATAAAAAATTGAGTCATGATAACGTCCAAAATTTTTAAAGAATAAATTGGTCATTAAATTTCAAGCGTCGGGCTATACTGTGTAGCCAACTTGAAAAAAAGTAGCGTCAAATTTTTGTGGTTTATTGATTATCGCTCATACATTCACGGCATTGAAAATAGTAACTAAGCGATGCTATTAAAATCTTGGACACTCGATTAACTGTGTCTAACACTGCAGGCAAAATACCAAAATACAGGGTGTTTCATCTCAATATGTCACTTTAGAAAATCTCATATCTCGATAACTGGCAAAAGTAGCAGGATAAAATTGGTTTCATTGGATAGGTAAAATCTCCAATTTTTTTGTTTTGCCAGACCATTGTTCTGTCACAATCAAAATTTCAGCTTTTTACGTAAATTATCATTTCCATCAATTTGTCTCTTATTTGCTTGAAATATCTTTTACTGGAAAAGAAAAAGCGTTTTGTATTTTGGAATTTCATAAAAACAACTTGTGGACATGTGTTCAACGTAAATTTCGGACAGAATTTTCAAAGCAGCCACCAGACCGACGTACCATACAGAAATGGCACGCGAAATTTAAGGAGGAGGAATGTTTGTGCAAGGATGAGAAATCGAATACCGTTTCGATGTGTGCCGTGTAACCAAGGGCTGGCATTTGTGAAAGGTTTAATAAAACGTTTATTTCTTTGATTTTTGCGTTCAAATTTTTTGCTGAGTAAACTTAAGAACATTATTTTTCAGCAAAAAAAGTTTGCTTTTTATATCTCCAACGGTATTGAGCTACATAAGTTATCATAAAGTGACATATTGAGATGAAACACTCTGTATGTCCTTGCCTATTTGTTTTCATTAACCGCTTTTCAACATTTTTGCTTTTGACGTGTGCGAGGTGACTGAAAACACAAATTTACGATCAATTTATCGCTGGATGGCGCTACAGGCAAATCGGGTTATTCAAGCATTGACACGGTTCCAGCTTTGAAGTTTATTCAATTTATTATAATTTTACGTTCAGTGCCTTTTAAAAACTCCTATTGAAAAGCCGACGTTATTATCAGTCGTCTCGATCACCTCAAAAATCACTGATAATGACCTGAACCGGGAAAAAGACAAAGATAACAAGAAGCCAAAACCAAATACTTTGAAACCAAGCTTTACGGCTTCCAACCAACCACTCTGAGCCAGCGAAATATAAACGTAACTGAAATGCTTCTACACCAAAAGACCGGAAAAGCTCTACAATGATTTTGGCGCTTCATTACTTCCTCAAATGCCTTTCAGTACAATTTTTTATTTTAGTGTTAGTCACTACTAAGTATCTGGTGCCTTCAATCACTTATATATTTAAAGAAATATTTCTATCAGTGTGTTTAATATTGCAATTGTGGGCCATTCATATTTTTAAAGTTTGGATCTTAGTAATTCTTTCTTGTGTAAAACTTTTGAATTTTTGCTTTTATTAATAATTTTTTATGTACGTATTAATTAATGAAAACTTGTGTCTACTTCTAAGGTTCGAAAATTTGAAAGTTTTTTAATCAACGATTTGCTTATAAATACATATACGTTATCGATGTCGTATCTCGTTGTGTTTCAGCTTGATGCCTCCACTGAAGTTTTTGTATAAATAAAAATAGTTTTAAAGTAATTACCTTTTTTTCTTAGTTTCCATTAGTTTTTTGGGGCAGAAATGAAAAAAATTAGAGGCAGTTTTAAAGTGATTATCTTCCTTATTTTTTTTTTTAGTCTTCACTAGTTATTTGGGCAAACCTAAAAACTTTTGGGCTTTTACACTTATGCATCATCAAATGTGGGACAACAGAGTTTTAAAAGAAATTTGATGAGCATGGAGAAAAAAAGTTAAAAAACACTGATAAGCAGAGAATTGTTTTCACAGTGAAGCCAACCTATTACAGATTTTAATTTTAATTAAGTTTTCTAGTTTTTATTTGAGATATAACTAAAATTTCGAGCTGCTTGCTAAGATCACTAAGCAGAGGTAAAGGTTGCAAGGTGTCTTCTCCAACACCGGTCTTCTCCAACAAAACAATTTTCTCCAATACATATTGCAAATGTAATTAAGTCCAAAACGCTACAAAGCAATGTTTCTCAAACGGGGCCTACGGACTCCGGGAGTCAGAACTTTTTCAAAAGTTTACCAGCTACCGGATTTGTTGAAATATTTTCGAGTTCAGTGACAATTTATTTTTTTTTAAATTTGTCCTGCACTTTTTGAACTTTCTTGGCTTTAAAAATAATGAGATCCACTAATACGTCAAAGAAACAAAAATTGCCGCTTGCTAAAAAAGTTTGAAAACCACTGCTATATACCTTCAAAGTTTGATTATATGATATTATTTTTTCTATAGGCTAATTCTAAAAACTTTAGGTTAAAATGTGCTGCAAACTCATGCTTAAGTTATTCTAAGCGGTTGCTCAAAGTACAGAACTTACTCGAAAAATTTGCTAAAGCGCTGCAATTTTTTCTTGTATATATTTAAAACAATTTTTTAAATAAAGGGTTTTAGATTGTGCTTGCAGTCAGATACAAAAAATCTATATAAATACACTAAAACTTATCTCGTGATCTTTATAACTTGCGTGACAAAAGGAAATATTTTATAGTATATTACACCCTATACTTAAAGTGCTACAATTACAAAATTATAATTAATTTCTATAAATCTGACTGTAAAGTTCATTTAAAAATTTGTCAAAGGAATTACTTTATATTTTTTCTATGCTTATTTTGTAAATTGCAATGCTGTTTTTATCAATTTTTGACTAATTTTTTTGAAATTCTTTCGCATGGGTAAGTAAATAAAGGCACCTGTAGCGAACTCATCACCGCAAACCGTCTTTTATTCATGCTTTTATTTGTTATTGCAAAGTTTTCCGCAAATATATTTTCCCACGTTGTATTTCGCTCGCTGCAGACTCGGCTTGCAGCGGCCTCCCGCTCGCTGCACAACGTTTATCTACTGCCATGACAACTGTCATAAGATAATTTCACATTTCTTTATATTTTGCTTATGTTCCGCCTTCCTGTTGTTTCCCCCCAGCTAATCGTTGGCTGATCGCGCCATCAAGGCCATTCGTGTTATCATTCTTAACACACAGCTCTCAGAACGTAGCCTGATCACGTGGTTTTATTGATAAATAAGGCAGACGTCACAATAATACAGACATAAAATCATCGGGATTACATATACGCGCTACACCGATTCGTCGCCACAGATTAGATTAGAGACTTGTATGAGCGACTAGTGAAATTCGACTCAAAAATATTCGTGAAACTGATTCTATTTCAATAAGGTTATTTATATTTGTATTTGCTAAAACGTTTATTTAAAGTTGTGCCCCTTCTTAATAAAAAGGTGTCAAAATTATTTGTGTGTCAATAATCTTTCACGCTACACACTAATAGACAAAAAGCACATTTTGGAAAGCTTTCGCAGAAGTCTTTTCGAAAATGAATAAATCAGAAGCAATTTCAAAGTGATGACCTTATTTTTAGTCTTTACTCGTCTTTTGGGGCAAAAATAAAAAAATGTGGAGGCAGTTTCAACGTTATTACTTTTTTTTGGCCCAGATGGTAGGTGCTTTCTCGCAGCCTGGGCCGTGAGTAAGTCTGTTCATTGATTTTAAAAATGACAGACCGAAACCGAACCTAACAAAACGGAAGGGTATCCACCCACTCCGATGTTCAGTGTGGGTCCGCTAATCGGCAAATGTCCTTTTCAGGACGGGGCAATGCTAGGATAAAACTGCCCTTTTCAGGGAACATTGCCAACAAGTTCCGAAGACACACTATTCTTCAGCTAAACATTGAAGGCCTCACTGCAAGCAAGATGAACGTTCTTCATCATCTCGCTATGCAGTTTGAGGCACTCGTCATCCTACTGCAGGAGACCTACTGCACTGATGCAGAGAAGTTGGTACTACCAAACTACCAACTAGCTGGGTCTTCTTTAAGCAGGAAGCATGGCCTTGCCACGTTTGTCCTCAAGCGACTGAAATACACGCTTTTGAACCAATCTCCACCGACATCGGAGATCGAGTGGTTGTGTGTGGTCGTTGATGGCTATAAAATAGTCAACGTTTACAAACAAACGGCCTACGCGATTGCAATTCCTGGATCTATCAGTGTTTCCTCACCCCTGTCTGTACGCTGGCGATTTTAACTGTTGTCATGCTGACTGGGGTTACGATGGCTACAGTCCGTACGATGAGTGCTTGGCTGGCTGGGCAAGTATTAATTGTCTTGCCCTGCTATATAATGCCAAGGACGCTGCCAGTTTTTATTCTGGCCTGTGGAACACTGGCACCAATCCAGATCTAGCTTTCGCTAGCGTAGGTCCAAACAGTCGCTTACCGGATAGACGTGTCCTTGACAAGTTCCCCTGGTCACAACATCGACCTTCGTTTATTACACCACCAAGGTTTGCTATGGCAGTTCCAAGCATGCCTGTTAAGCGATGGAACTTCCGCAAGGCCAAATGGAGTCACTACATTGATTTGACGAATAAATTTGCAAAGACTTTGTTGCCGCCTGATTCACTTGATGTGGATGCGGCTTACCAGCACTTCTGTAACACCATTAAGAAAGCAGCCAAAAAGACTATCCCATGCGTGTATCGAAATAACTATATTCCGTGTTGGGATACAGAGTGTGAATCCCTCTATAAAACCTTTTTGCAGTCTTCTCAGGAAGACGACTCAAGTTTGGCTGCTACAGCTCTGCTTGCCAAGCTTGACAGAAAGCGGAGGGATTAATGGTCCGAAGCAATTCGGAGCATTGACTTCTCACACTCTAGTCGAAAAGCGTGGAGTATTTTGAACAACCTTACTGGTAGGTCACGACACTCTCCTCGTCACTGTCCCGTTTCAGCCAATGCTATTGCATCTCAGCTGGTTAGAAATGATAAATACGAGGCTGTTTTCCGTAAGTCATCTCGACTTGTCTCTCAAGAACTATCTGACCTTTGGAGGGCCACAACACCAGACGTAGTAAAAATCTCTGACAATTTTTCACAGAGAGAATTTGCTGCTGCCCTTCAACATTCAAAACCAGGTAAAGCTGCGGGACCTGATTCCATCTGCCCCGAGCTTATACGCC
Source organism: Diplosoma virens (assembly GCA_963680785.1). NCBI lineage: Eukaryota > Metazoa > Chordata > Ascidiacea > Aplousobranchia > Didemnidae > Diplosoma > Diplosoma virens. Next base: position 34,972,013 of record OY796884.1, read on the forward strand.
ATGCCGGAGCTGCTTTGAAGTTCTGGTTACGTGACTTCCTTTCTTCCTGTTTGCGCCGACTCAAAATTTCCAAGATCTGGAGAAGAGCGCTTGTGGTCGCCATCCCAAAACCAGGAAAGCCCGTGGGGGACCCAAAGAGTTATCGACCGATATCTTTGCTCTGTGTCCCCTAAAAGATCCTCGAGAGGCTTATCCACGACCGCGTTGAAACATCAATTGATCCACTGCTCCTTAAAGAGCAGGCTGGATTTCGACGCGGGAAGTCAACCGTAGATCAAGTTGTTCTGCTAACCCAGAACATCGAGGATTCTTTCGAGGCTAAAAAGAAGGCTGGTGCCGTATTTATCAATCTGACAGCTGTTTATGACACTGTCTGGCACTGTGGCCTTACCTGCAAGCTGCTGAGACTTCTTCCAGATAAGCACATGGTCAGAATAATTATGGAGCTTGTCCGAAATCGAAGTTTCACCCTTACCACCGGTGACAGCAAGCAAAGCAGGCTACGCCGTCTCGAAAACGGTGTTCCTCAGGGATCGGTCTTGGCTCCCCTCCTATTTAACATCTATACGTACGATCTTCCTTCCATGATTTCCAGAAAGTTTGCTTATGCTGATGATCTAGCATTGTAGCACTCTTCTGGAAACTGGAAGGACTTGGAGGGATTTTAAGCCAAGACATGTCCACACTTTCAGCGTATCTCCAGACTTGGAGGTTGAAGCTCAGTCACACTAAGACGGTGACGGCAGCTTTTCTTTTAAATAACCGAGAGGTCAAACGTGAGCTAAAGGTCTACAACAACGGTAGACTTTTACCGTTCTGTCGAACCTCTACTTATCTTGGCGTAAAACTGGACAGATCGCTCACGTTTCGTCACCATTTAGTGGCATTGCGCAAAAAACTATCCTCGAGCGTCACACTGCTGAGGCGAATCGTGAGCTCGGGATGAGGTGCTGGTGCTAAAACACTTGCATAGCCACCTTATCTCTAGTCTACTCAACAGCTGAGTACTGTGCGCCAGTCTGGTGTCGCAGTGCCCACACTCGCCTCATTGACAGTATCTTGAACAACGCCTTGCTCATGGTTACTGGATGCCTGCGTCCCACTCCAACGGACCACCTACCTGTACTCTCAGGCATCCAGCCAGCTGAGCTTCGCCAAATGGGACCGACACTCTCCTTGGCTTACTGTAAATCTCTGGACCCCGATAATATCTTGTATGGTCTTTTAAGTGGGTCCTCAGATACTCGCCAAGTGATGCTAAGATCGAGACGCCCGGTTGTACCAGGTGCGCAGAATCTTTTGGACAACCTTGCCAGACTTGGCATCCACGCCTCTGAATGGACAAATCACAAATGGAACGCGGAGTACTGTGAAAGTGCTTCCAGGCTCAGTGCTTTTGTGGCCGAGACCGGTGCCAGGCCTGTTGGGATGGGCTTACCCCGATCAGCTTGGGTTAAACTCAACCGCCTGCGGACTGGTGTTGGGCGATTCCATTCGTCCATGCACAAATGGGGCCTCGCTCCTTCACCGAATTGCGAGTGTGGCGCCTCTAAGCAAACCGCAGACCATGTACTTACAGCGTGCCCTATACATCGGGCACCACATGGAGCACGAGGTCTGACGGTTCTGGATGACGAAACTTGATGCTGGCTTAATGACATCACTGCAGCATCTGATCCAGGCAGTGCAGCAGTCAGGGGTGCAAAAAGGATAAACCCTCTGCCCCAGTCCTCTTTGTGTCTGACCTGGAGCGGATACCCTTCAAACGCCGACGACGACGACTTTTTTTTTTAATTTTCACAAGCTTTTTAGGCAAACTATATTGGTGCTCTAAATATTTTTGGACTCTTACACCAATGTATCATCAAATAAGAAACAAGAGAATTCTAGAAGTGATTAGGTGGGGTATCGCCAAAATAAGATTGAGAAAAACTGATGTACAGGAAAACAAATCTAAATTTACTATTACTACTTTTTTTAACAAGAACAGCCTCCCTCGGGAAATAAGATTGAAAGCGTTTTAATGTTTTATAAACTTTTTGAGTTAACATAGTTAAATAAACCATTTGATCAAAATTGTTTTGATAAACAGTTGACACTTTGTCTTTTTCTCGTTTTTAGCTGCCTTTTGTCGAAAAACTGATGACTACGTGTCAAATCGGGTATTTGCTTTCGGCCAACTTTTCTAAACATCTATAAATTAATGGTAGTTGTACCTTGCCTATAAAGAGTATGTGAAGTGCTACCTGGGGGTGCAATTAGTTTAGGAATTGACACGCGATAGGTTTTTGAAAATATTGAACTATTTTTAATTTGATCTAAAAAGGAAAAGAAGACAAAATTTCTTGCAAGATAAGTTTTTCTTGCATCGTCACTGTGAAATCCATTTATTGAAAATTGCCAGAAGGCATACATTCCTGACGCAAACATTATAATTGACGAACAGTTGTTGCCATGTAAAGCTTGCTGCAAATTTATTGGGTACATGGCCAACAAACCAGACAAGTTTGTTTTGAAATTCTGGATGGCAGTGGATGTTGAAACAAAGTACTTACTTATCGGCCTTTTCTATTTAGGAAAAGATGACTCCAGACTTGACAACGTCAGTGTGCCAACTAGTGCAGTCATGAAACTTATGATTCCATTGTTTGAAAAAGGCTATTACGTCACTTGTGACAACTATTTTATGTTATTTGATCGAAAGATGCAGTATAGTTGGGACAATTTGTCGGAATCGAAGGGAAGTGTCGGAAGTTGAAAATAACAAGGCTATTGCACGAAACTGTATTTTTAAAATCAACCAGATTAATTGCTGTAACTATAACAACATACCAGTGCAAGAGGTTCAAACCTATAAGTATTTTGATTACTCTTCATCCCTATGTTAGAATCCCAGAAAAAGACAATCCTAAGAAAACGGCAGACACCATTCTGTTTCACAATAGCACTAAATGTGGAGTTGACGTACTGAATCAAATGTGCGGGTGTTATTCTGTGAAAGCAGCTTGCAGGCGGAGGCCCGTGCATGTCTTTTACACCGTATTGGTTTTAGCCCTCATCAACAGCTGGATTCTTTATAAAAAGGTAACCAAATCCAGTGTCAGTCCTCATTATTTTATCCAACTGATGAGCAAAGAGCTTGCAATGGAGTTTGCTCCATCCATAAGAAGGACAACTCTCCTCTCTCCAAGAAGCGACGCACCTATGGAATTGCAAAATGCCGGAATCGATCCACATAAGAGTGTCTTGCTTGCAGAAAACCAATCTGCGGAAGCTGTTCAACCAAGAGATGTCATGACTGTGCTTGAAATACTGTGAAAAAAAAGAGTATGATTTTTTTAATACAGTTTGTTTTTCAATTTGCTGTGATTTATTAATCTATAGATAATATTACAAACCGGCTTTAGTCATGTCCACGGTTAAACTATTTAGATGTGACTGTGAAAACACAATAATTTATCAAAATTCTAGTGTTTGTTATGAGAAGAATATTGCTGAAATATAAATTGAAAGTGTGAAATCACAACACTAAACACTTAAAACCAAACATAAAAGAAAAATGAATTACTGCTTAGTGTTTAAGTTTTCCAGCGTGAGTCCTTTTATGGTTTTAATAAATTTGCTTAGCATTAATTTTCTCTTTTTAAGCATACAAAACAAAAATGAAAAAAAGCTTGCGCTAAAACAAGTATTTTCATTCAAATAATACAGCTGTGTCAATTGACGTGTCCCGTCCTTCTAAATGGTTGAAAATTCCTGTCCTTCTAGTGTTAAAAACACAACTTTGAACTTATTTTTTCAAAAAATTGTAGCAAAGGTATTGAATTTTATGTTGACTGCTTTATTGTTTTTTTTATCGGCAATTAATGTACAGTGTAAATTAAAACTTTTCACCTCACCGTTTTCGACTGCTTTTTATCTTGGACACGTGTGCTCTTTACATGTTTTCATTTTTCTCCTGAATCAAGAATTAATGGTTGTAAATTAGGAGGAGACTAGGTTAGCTGCTTTGTGGCCGCTTAACCGCTCAGCGGCATTTAATTAACTTAACGTGACCTGTCATCAGCATGACCTGCAATTTTGATCCATTGAACCGAAACATTGACCGGTAACCAAAAAAAACTTGGATCAACACCATCATTGTCATGTTAGTTGTTATTAATATTGCTCATAAACTTTTTGTAGTAGCTTTATTAAAATCATGTTAATGCATTAAGCTGAAGACAGTTTCTTTAAACACTAAAACTACTAACGAAAAAAAAGCATATGGGAGGAGATCGGTTTTGCTTCGTGACTGTGATGATTATAAATAAAAATTTTAGGTTTACATTAGAGTTCACAGTTTGCTTCTTGCTCAAAAGATGGTAAACTATGAATTTTACCTATCTTTAAATGAGAAAAACAATTGAAAAAGAGAAAAATCTTTTGTTTTACAGAACAATGCAATTTAGAGACGAAACCAAAAAAATCCGGACAAATTTAAACTAAACACTTTTTTTTCTTTGAAGATATCACTTCAATTTAGGGTCGAAAATTGAGAAATCCCACTCAGATTCAAAGTGAACATGTTTTTTTATAGAGACACTTGTTTTTTGCAATAAAAATAAAAAAATCGGAACAGGTTTAAAATTATGACTATTTTTAAAGATCATTTCTTTTGGCAATAGAAATTAACAAAACCGAAACGCATTTAAAGTGATTACGCAATTTTGTTAAGTATTTTACGTATGCGGCCTTCTTCCTTCAAAATTTTTAAATATGGCCTTCAACAACAAAAAGGTTTCCCACCTCTAAAATAGAGAGTAATGTCCGACAAAGACACGGATAGTTGAAGTCTTGAAATGCGTCAATTTACCCGCTTCGTCGTTTTAATGTTAAAGGTTAGACGATATTTACGTTGAGATAAGGCAGTTGTACATTTTATGTTCGTAACAAAACATTTTTAAAATACTTAATAACCAAAGTAAAAGTTTTGATTAAAATAAAAAAATAGGGAAATGAATTATTTCAAAACCTAGTAGATTAAAACAGAACCACGAAACATATAACTGGAATAATTTAGTTGTCTAACAACTTGTAATAAAGTGAAACTTCGTTATAAAGCGATCGTGGGGGTCCATAAAACCTCATCGCGTAAAATGTGGGGTCGCGTTGTATCGGGATTTAAATATATGTAACCACATTTTCTAACATGGGTTTTAGTTAAGCTGGATACTTTCTAGAGGCATCTGCATCAGTTGACCTATATCAGTTGACCTACATCAGTTGCATGAGTTGAAATCCATCGATTTATTGCGATATATTCAAATTTGTGTTAAATCGAGGCGCGTTATAACTAAGTTTCACTGTGCTTCAACTACGTCATTTTTTTAATCAACTCACGCGCATAGGCCGAATAAAACCAAAAAAATTATTCATAAAAAGTTTAGATAGATAAAACAATTTTAAATACAGTTGAAAAATTGGCACTCTGTAGATTTAAAAAAAAGTAAGTAAAACCTAAGTTAGTTTAGTTTACAAAGATTAATAAATGAAACAGTTTTCTCATGAAACATCCTTGGTTCAGAATTGAATGCAAAAGATGAGTTTAAATATGAAGCAAAGTTTTTACTTCAGGCTACCGAAAAACAATTGACCACCAATACTAACTTCTAAAGCTAGACTCTTTTTAAGGGAAATTTCGATTTTCATTTACACAAAATGATTTTAGTTTGGTAATAAGTAAGTAAAGTTGAATTAAATTGATAGCAAGTTGAATTATTAAGAAGTTTGAAACTTCAAGTAAGGCATTTGCCATAGATAACAGATCACGTTTCTGTGAGATAAGGCAGATGTAAACCTTAAGTTGGTGAACACATATTTAAGATTTTTTTTGAAACACCAAAACGCTGTTGCATGGAGTAAAAGTTTTGGATATCATAATTTTTAATTTGATCAAAAATCAAATAAAACAATAAAACAACTATTTTTTTCTCAAATTTATTTAAATAGATGACTGGAATAATTTACTTATCGAAATCTGCAACTGCCTGGACTATTTCAATTACATAATTTTTTTTAACATAAAATTGCTATGGAAAGCAGTCATATTAGATTGAACATTTTTTAAAATTGATTTCTTTATTAAAGCACGACAGAAACAAATTTCGGCTAACTTTATTAATTAGCAAAAAGCTTTTCAAATGACTTAATCTGAAAAGGGCTAATGTAAGCCGAAAACCTTTATGGTTTCTTTTTGTTTTATTGTAGCATGAATGTAAGTGTATTGCTGTATGTAATTGTAATATGGTTTAAAAAAGTATATCTTCTCCCTAAATTGTATCTCCTAAAATAATCGTTAAAAACAAGTCTTTTTAGAAAGTTTAACGACAAAAGGAAATTATTTCGGTGTTTATCAATATTAAATGAAACTGAACCATAATGATAAACTTCTTATTTTAACAATTAACATTCAGATTTAGTTACGATTTTATTGCTTACGCGCTATTTTTTCAAAAAATAAAGCTTAGTTAGAATGTTAAAATTGGGCATTATATTAATCTGATGATATATGTTTCTTTAATAAGAAATTTTCCATAACAACTATTTATTGATTTTTACATTTAAAAAGCATCTTCAAGTCTAGCTTGAATGTTTTCAATAACTTTAGAATAGAATTTTTTCATTTTAAGTTAGAACAAGTTTTGTTCGTTTTAAGCGAAAAAATACAGCTACAATACACAACAATGACAGGTTCACCAGCCCTGGTTCACGATAAACATCACTATCGAGTACACCACCATGAAAATTGAAACCTGGTTATATGAAACCATAAATATTTAATACAGAAAACCGCAGAGCAAAACTTGATACGTTTACGGTCACTTAGAACGTTTTAACTGGTTTACTGCATAATGATTTGAAAATTTCAAGGAACAAATGATTGCGTAGCAGTGACGGTAATTAGTTACGTCAAACTACAGTAAACTTACGTAAGTGAAAAATATACTTTATGAGTTTATCAATTTGTTGTTTTATAGCAATTAACAAATAATTATGTAGTTTAAGCTAGCTAAATTAATCTTTAAAAAATTGTAACGTATTTTTTATGAAACTTTAAATTAAATTCTCTTCATAGTTTATTTTTGTTAAACAAGATCATGTATGGCTTGCTATTGTATTTCATGATATTTCATTTGCTGAAAGTATCTCTGCTAAAATGCCAGTTGGCTAAATAGTGAGATTTGATAATGAGCCTGATTATAATCAAAAATTCTTCATGTTTATTGGAAAAGATAATTTAAAAAAAGAACAGAAAAGGAAACAATTTCACGTATTTAGACATATTATGAAGCAAAAAGGAAACTTGATTCCAAGCATATATCTAATATTGAATAAAATAATTAGACATATTTCATCGCCACAAAAAAAGTTTTTTGATTATTGAAATGAAACTACGCCATTGCATTCCTTTAAAAAAACACTTAAAAAAAACAATATTACTTTATATAATTGTTACTGTTAGTTGTGGAACATATCTCAGTATTAATCAAAGGATGAAGCGCACATTCGTAAACAGTGCCGCAAACACTTCCAGAAGAGCCACATGTTTGACTTTGATTTCTTGATTTGTTGATGTTTTTGCATTTTCTGGCCTGGTCCAATTTCATTATCGTAGCAGAGACAACAACGTTTCCTAACATTAGACTTTAAAGCATAATTTCGAGATGTAAATGTTACAACAATAGATTCACTCGCACGGAAATGAGTTTCGCCCAAGATCAATTTAATTTTTTGTTGATCATCAAATTGTAAGCCAGTCAAAGGCCTTCTTTCAATGTGCGGTTGAATTAGGGCTGGCGAGAGGTTGCAAGTGTCGTTTTGATCAGAACGGATCAAGATCGTATATGTTTGTATCTTTTTATACTTTATTGTTTTAATAGAAAAAACATTTTACGGCGCTTTCTCTACTTGAAAGTCTTTATCAGCTACTTTAAATTACAGTTTGTGAAAACTAGAGTGCCCGATAAAAAATTTCTTGAATAGCAATATTCTAACATTTGTGAAGATTCAAGATTCACATTTGTTTATTTGTCACTAAAATTTACAAATATTCGCATAATATATAATTGAGATTAAATGTAGGACAACGTGGCTCGGAAATAACCATAAGGTGTTTAGGTCAAGCAGTTATTTTTGTTGTGCCATTCAAAAAAACTAAAAAAGTATAATAAAATAATCGTTTGAAAAACAACCAGCGATAAGGCAAAAAAGTAATTAACAAGTGAAAACCTAGAAGCAAAACTAGAATATAAGCAAATCTGAATAATAAAGGCAGATGTTTTTTTTATTTTGTTATACTGTATGAAAAGTGTCGCATGAAATACGGTATAAAATGACACATTTTGGCTCCAATATATTTAATTGAAAAGTGTTTTTTTTTGTTTTACACTGGGGAAGATTAGATTGATCATTTTTAGAAGATATTGATCACCACAAGACCTTCCCAAGATAACTTCGAGAAAGAGATGTTAGGCTGTAAAGGCCCTTTTTTAAGATTACGTAAAACAGAGTAATTCTATGCCGAAATTGTTGTAACATGTATATGTAAAAGTATTCATTTTAAGTAAAACACATAAATAGAACTGGCTCCCGTACTTAATTTTTTTACTACAATTTCCATTGTATTACCTGGATTAAATGCTGTTGGCAATGTACCAAGCCAAAACCGTTTATTTTTTCATCCAAAACTGTTCGACATCGTGCTTCTTGTAATGCACAATACATGTGACGCTCCGATACAACGTTATCTCAGGTTTGTACAATGGAGCCGCATTTGCAATGATAGAAAGGAATGAGATCCCATTTATCTATGCACAAATGTAAACGCAACTACACTCCATAGGCGAAATAGGCTAACTGGCCCCAACCGACTGGGCGCAACCCGACTAGACGCAGCAGACTGGTTAGTTAGGCTGCGCAGTCGGCTGCGGCCAGTTGTCTTTAACCTGTCTGAAGGCAATTAAACATAACTCAAACTGTTTTAGACACGCTATTTTGGACATATAAGGCAAGGCGCTGGTAACGAAAGCACGAGGCCGGATGTACTCTTATAGTACTCTGTGTTCGATCTATGATTCATGTGATGGGCAGACGGATTCAGCAAAATTGTTCACGTTTTTGCGCAGCAGGCACTAACAAGCATTTAGACCTTATACTGGTCTTTACTGGAAAATCAAACAAAAGTTCAAATATTATTGAAAATGAGACGAAATAGGTCTTAAAAAATTTAGTAATCTACGCTTGCAAGGAAATAATAATAGTTTTGAAGAGTATACCATGCAATAAATAAGATTAGCAAAAAGACTGTAAAAACAACATTGCTTCGGCAATTCAGTTTCAAACTAAGGTTTTGCAATTATTTACTAGAATAAATAATACGGTTTCAAGTGTGCTCAATGTCCTGAGTCTGTAAGTTGACCAAAAGTTAACAGAATTTGTTTTACATTCCGTATAAACCGATAGCTGTATTTAGAAAACAAAATGTGTAGACAAACTGTACTGTTGGTAGGTCAATTATGTTTTATGGAAGCTTAGTTTGTGGCATATATAGCTTCACTCTAAACCACCGGTTCTCAATTAATTTTGAAGCCCGTACCCCGTCCGGAAGGAAAATTCATTTTCGTATGTCAAATTTCGCATTTTTCGCGTGCGGGCTTCAGAGTGAATTAAAAACCGCTGTTTTAGAGAAAAGCTATGTATGCCACGAATTACGCTTCCACAAAACATAATTGAAATATGCTTTAAAGTCTAATGTTAGGAAACGTTGTTGTCTCTGCTACGATAATGAAATTGGACCAGGCCAGAAAATGCAAAAACATCAACAAATCAAGAAATCAAAGTCAAACATGTGGCTCTTCTGGAAGTGTTTGCGGCACTGTTTACGAATGTGCTCTTCATCCTTTGATTAATACCGAGATATGTTTCACAACTAACAGTAACAATTATATAAAGTAATATTGTTTTTTTTAAGTGTTTTTTTAAAGGAATGCAATGGCGTAGTTTCATTTCAATAATCAAAAAACTTTTTTTGTGGCAATGAAATATAATGTGCATGTAAACCAGGGTGGTCCAAGTTCTTCACTCTTGCGGGCCACTTTTCAAAATTGCTTGAGCTTGCGGGCCTTTGCTATTCTCGTCCCATAATCAACGTGCGTTGTTACTAACTTGCACGTTGTTTTTAGTTGGTGCTAAAATCCCGAACATAAGGTCTAAAATCCCGGACATGTTCGGGAAAACCCGGACGTATTGCAACCCTACCCTAGACTCTTTCCCGTAAGCTCGCCATGCCTTGTTAGAGAAGGCTCCCGCTGCCCGCAATTGACAAGACTTGAATTGTGTGAAATTGTTCAGCGGGCCATATGTGGCCGCGGTTTGGACCACTGTGATGTAAACAATGATTATTAAAGATAAAATTCTCTTGGTTTTATAATACCTCTAACTCGATATCTTAACACTGCTAAAAATCAAAACACAGCTAATTTCAAATTCATTTATGTAAAAGAAAATCCTATTCGTTTTTTATCCTTTTTTAAAAAAAGCAGTAATAACTTTTAGTAACCACAAACATGCGGACAAAACATGTGAGCTAGTAAATGAAACTGATCCAAAATATTTTTTATAATTCGATCATTCAAACAATGAAGCATGCTTCCCTTAACTTCTTCATTGTTTGTAATTGTTGTGCGCGTTGACGTCACTCTTTACGTCCAATTTTTAATTGAGTTTACGACTGTTACAACATTGAATCGGTTACAATCGCATTTCACGCTAGTTAAATGAGTGTCTAAACGTAAAAATTGAAGTGACCTTGCTAATTTGCAATTGTGCATACTTCATCAAATGATTTTTAAATAACTTTTTTGCTCTAACAAAAGTTAAATACATGATCTTTACTCTGCTTAAATTTTATAAAGACAGCTTTAGTAATTTTGAAGTTATAAATTATTAATTTGGTGGGCTTTAGAAGCCCAGCCGTTAAGGAATTAATAGCTCAAAAAAAGTTGAGGAGAATAGGATTAACTTTGACGGTTTTAGATTAGAATTACAAAAGACAACATCACAGAGAATGCATTGGGGCATTTTAACTATGCCAATTATAGTGGCTGTGAAACCAAACGGACTATATTTTTCTTTCCATTTCCTCACTTTGCCTTTTGACATGCTGCAGTGTAGATTGTAAAAATCACAATTATAATGACTAAAATGATTATTAACAGTTCACAAGTTAAGCCTTCACAATATTCTATACTCTTTTAACCTTAATAATGCTTCTTACCACACTTTCATAACCCAAAATCTTTCTCGCAAAATAATCAAACAGCCGAAAGTATCCCAACTAGTTGATTACTGACTACTGACTAATACAAACGGGAGGATATTAACATAGGAATAGGCACTCCACGTGATATAGGCAGACAACGAGTTTTTATAACGTGAGAAATTTCATGTCTTCTATTACATCACAGTAAATCGTTCATAAAACATAAACGAAAGACATAATTCTGGATCGGTAAAATCTGCGTTATGGTCCGATGGTGCAGCTCCTTTTCGTTTCGCTTCGTATCGAAAAAGTACACAGTAGGTGAGCAGAAACCGCATCCTACACCTCACATGTAAATCTTTAACTGGGTCGATAATATAAATTTCGCTACAGTTTGTCAGAGAAGCTCGCACCCCGTGAAGTCCTTTCTCGCACCCCCAATTGAGAATCGCTGCTCTAAAAGATCACAGTCTAACTGCTGATTAAAATTGTCATAATTACAACTGAAAAGATTATAACACTGTAAGTAGCCGTATTGGGATAGTTTAAATAAACTGGAAAATATGATGTAAGCTAACATCGTTTTTAGTTATTTGTATAGTTGATTGAATTTGACGGATTGAACAAAGTTTTGGAGAGTAGAAACATGTTTGTGAGGGATCTTTATTTAATTTGATTGATCTTCTAGAAGAAGTGAAAGTACTATGAATCATAGGCAATATTGAATACCAGTATGACGCTACATCCATAAATACTGTTAAACAAGAAAGACCTCACAGTGCGATTTATTTTTAAATTCTCTCAAAACAAAAATTACATTTCTCGTCTTTCAAAGTACTCGCAAAAAAAAACAAACATTTTCGAAAAGACACAGAAGCTTCTTAAAAATACGAAACTTGATTCTGATAAAACTTTATGTGAAATTGGGGTAAAACTTTTTATGATTTTCTTCTCTCGCTATCGCGACAGAATAAAACCCTAATTACGATCTGCACGCCAAAGAGCACACGCTAAGTGGTAATAAGTCTTTATCTATTAAAAGAGTTATGCAAATATCAAAAAATCAAATCATAAAAAATTTAAAACAATATGCTTGAAAATTTCCTTTTTTTTCTTCAATGTATGGTTGTATTAGTAGTATTTGAAACGATGTACTGTATTGTATCGTATAACTCCATTGCTGGCACGCGTAATTACAAAAAAACTGTTTTCTAAGCGAAATGCTGCTATTTTATGACAGACAAAAATTTTTTAAAGTTTTTATAAATATTTACCAGTTCAAACTTGTGCTGCGCTTCGATTATGACTAAAATATTGCGGCGCAAGCGTCTTTGCAACTTTTTCGAAAAACTTACCATTTCGGTTGTAGAGGGCTGATTAAAACTCATTTATTTTTCAGTGCGACAGGGAGCCGCACACAGAGATTAAAGGGCCGCATGCAACTTTGGGGCCAGGGGGAGTCGACATACGTTCTAGAATAATAGTCCACAAGTAACTTGAGACAACCTGGCCAAACCATAGTTTTCACGCTAGCTTACCGGTCAAACAATCAAAATGGTTGGATTAATATACCTAAACTACGTGTTTTGCTCATTTTAAGAAAACCAGAGAGAAATAACAGAAATGATAAAACTGAGTAGATTATATTCAATATAAGCACGCGCCCATTGTTGATCATAAAATAAAAATCTCTGGCTCAGAAAAACATACGTGGACACTTTACGTTGAAGAATTTATCTAAAACGTTGAAATAATTAATCTTAATTAAAATATACTGAATACTTATCTAAAATGCACATCTCAAAACAAATACAAGCGGAAACTTAAGGAGTTTATTCGGCGGATACTGTAGATGTTTACGTCAGAAACCAATCTAATCTCAGGTCATTATTCATCGCCGACGCAATATAAAGGAATCATCTTCAAAATAAGAAAACAGACTTAACTAGTTGTTGGTGTTTAGAATTTAAAACTGAAAAATAAAATATTTATTTGATAATCGCCGGTGAACCAAATGTTGAACAAAAACTTGTGCAAGTACAGTAATTTGCTCACTGAAAATAGGTTTTAAGTTTTAATTTGAAGTTGCTTGTTAAGATAGTCCAACAGATTAATGTGATGTTAATTGATTTCACCGTCCGAACAATAGCATGACAAAGTTAGAATTTGAACTCAGATAATTCGGAGATCAGTATTGTCATCAAAACTAAAACAGTTGTTGCGGTTTCATTAGGTTCATAGCAAAGAAGAAACAATTTTTATTAACTTTGCAGTAAAAGTTTGTCCAGTAATAAGAATGGTTTGCTAGAACTCAATTCCGTAATTGCAGAATAAATGTGTACGTGTTCATTATTTGATGTTAATTGTTGAAATAATGTGAATATTGAAAATATTTTAAAAAGTGCAAAATTTCCAGATGAAGCTTCATGTAGCCTAAAAGTTGAAAACAATTTACTGAAATCAATTGTTTTTTTAGAAAATCAAAAATTACAAACAAAAATTGCGGGATCTATGTTTGGAACCACCGTAATTAAAGTTTCTTCATATATGCAAGTGGCAAGATAATATGGCGGTCAACAATCTTAGTTCCTAAGTTTAAGCAAAACCTAGGTAATCGAGAAAAACGAAAAATTTTCATGACAAAGAACACTTAAAAATAAAAGTTCGCTCAAGGGACATTGATTTTTTTGTCTTCTTAATCGTTTTTTTTTTTTTTTTTTGGTGGCGGTGTTCTTTTTTGACTAACGTGACTTTGAATGTATTAAGTTTTATAATTTTTTTTGGTTTTTAACTCCGAGATTTTTTACAAATTTTTCGTGTTAAAAATTTTTTTTAAATAGCAAAATTAAAAAAAATTTTTTAAAAGTTTTTACAGATTGACAATGGTTTTAAATTGAAATCGATTTTTTATTATTTTATTGTGTCAAAAGAATTTCTAGTTTAAGCTTTGATTTAAAAAAATTTTGCTCTAGTTAGTGACTTTTGTGAGATCCAGGACTTCTATTTTGATTCTAATATGAAGTAGATAATAAATTGATTTTTTAGTTAGTCTTATTTCATAAAAAGGAATTTTATTCATTTTTTAAAAAATTTAAGAAAACAAGACGTAATTTATTGTTAAAAAAAGCTTTTTTTCTCCTAAAAAACTCTCTAGTAAAGTCAGCATAATCAAAACTACTCGTATGTTGCCACTAAATTGATACTCAGAATAAGTTATTATTTCCGGAATTGAAAATAAAATTTCAAATTTTCAAGCATCCAACAGATTTAGCCAAAAAAATGTCAAGTATATCTGAGATTACCTTGGATCGAAAACGTTTCCCTTAAATACAAAAGACCAACAAAGTCTGCAGTCAACATTTGTTTTAAATCTGTTTCAACAAGAATAATTTTTTCTTTAAAAAAACATGTTCCTTTTTTTCAAAAGAATGTGCTACCTGCTCGTTGTCATAAGCTTCGAATCCCTGACAAACCACTTTAAGATTATAATAATCTTGTACGTCATTTACTGCTCTCATTTAAACGATAAATTTACTATTTAAAAGTCCATGTTTATTTTGTTTTATTTATTTATTCTATTCCTATATTTAGCTTCCTGACTGGCAGGAAAGCAATGGAGACGCTAATACATAGGGTAGGCAATTACCCCAACCTTCTTCCGGATATGCCAAGATATTGCAGTCCGCTTCAAGGGATATAAAAATTTGATTGTAAAATAAAATGACAATTATTTAATAATGATTTCACAAATATCTAAAAATTCGAATTATAATGTTTTCACGAAAGTGCTTTTATTACGTTACAATAACAATCATGGTACACATTTGTACCACTGTCTCTTAAAGCGTTATTAAAAATGTAATTGAAATATAGAACTCTTTTCCAAGAGCACCAAGCAGGGTTAAGCGCCGTAAAGTGTCTTTTCCAAGAACGCAACGGAATGGCGCAAGTGGGTTTTGATCCGAGACCATGTTGATTATAAGCATATTATGATCAAGGCTTCTCAAATCATTACGAAAACGTTTGATAAAAAAATTTATAAATAATTTTAAAAATTAATCTATCTATGAATATCGACAAACGATCTATTTCACTGTATTTATTTAACACTTAATGCTTTTTTGTACTTTAACTTTAGTACTGTGCTGTAAATGTCTAAACTCAGTGTTTTATTAATTCGTTTCAAATTTTTTAACCACTTTATTTTGTATATGCTTAAATTGCTGTCATATCAATTTAATTTTAAAGTTGCGTGCAGATAACTCCGCTTTATTGATTACGCTTATTGTTGCAATATTTTAATTCGGTGTTTTCTGATGGGCACCAGGGGCACTTTCCAGTGTTTTCTGATGTCGGTCCCAAGCCCGGATAAATAGGTTTGAATGCGGCAGGAAGAGCATCTGGTGTAAAACTTTTTTGCAAGTCATACAAAATGCGTAATGATGATGAATCCATTTTGGATCTGCCAGGGCCCGGGTTACCCACGACCGCTTCAGGTGTTGCATGGCCGGGCAACTGTAAAAACTACGATATTGCTGCGCTTAGGGGAAACAACAAGAGAAAGAGAGGATGAAGGCGAGTAAAGAAGCAGCGGGATTTCGGAAGAGGAGACGCACAGTCATAAGGATGAATACCTTAAATGTAGGAACAATGCCTGGAAAGGAAGAAAGCTGGCAGACATTATGGAGCAAAGAAAAATGGATGTAATGTGTTTACAGGAAGCAAAGTGGAAAAGGAGTAAAGCAAGAACATTGGAGGTAGCAACAAACCATTTTACAATGGGGCTGATGGACGAAGAAATGGTGAGGCGAGAAATGAGATATTGGTGAGGAAGGATTTGTTTGAAAGTGTTTTTTGAAGGTGAAGAGGGTGTCAGATAGATTATTCGCTATCAAACTGGAATTAAAGAGGTCGATACTGAACATATTAAGCGCGTATGCTCCACAAGTTGGCAACAACATGGAGGAGAAAAATAAATTTTGGAAAGACTTGGATGGGTTGATAGAAAGTGTATAAAATAAGAGAGATGAAAGTAAGTAGATCAAAGGCAGAATATCTCTGCGTAAATGGAGGAAATGACAAAGAAACAGTGAAGATGGAGGACATAAAAGTGCCAAGAGTACAGGAATTTAAGTATTTGGGATCAACAATGCAAAAAACCGCTAGATGTGAGAGGGAAGTAAAGAGTGCAGGCAGGATGGAAAGGATGGAGAAAAATATCAGAAGTATCTGCGACAGGGGGTTACCAGATAGAGTAAAAAAAAGTGTACGGTTCAGTGGTCAGACCCGTAATGGTGTATGGACTTGAGACGGTAGCAGTAACAAAGCAAGTAGAAGAGATGGAAGTTACAGAGATGAAGATATTTTTATTTTATTTTTGTATTTATGCTCCTGACTTGCAGGAAAGCGACCGAGGCGATAATACGTAGAGTAAGCAATTACTCCGACCTGCTACCGGAGATGCCAAGATATTGCTGTCCGCTTATACTTTAACACAGATATGACTGTAATTTAGAACTGCTTGCCAAGATCACCAAGCAGGGGAAAGTTTTGTAAAGTGTCTTTTTCAAGCACACGACAGAATGGCGCCAGTGAGTTTTGAGTTGCAACCGTGTTAATCATAAACACAGCGCTTTAACCAGTTTACCACGCTGCCGATAAATGTTGAGATTTGCTATGGTTGTGACGAGAAATAATAAGATTAAAAATAAGTACTTCAGGAGCACAGTTAAGTTGGGTAGGGTACGTTTTGGCGCATCCGTTTGGGCGCGGTTGTTTTGGCATGGCTTTTTGGCGTCAGCTGACTTGGCGCCAGTCTATTTGGCGGATGGCGGTTTTGGCGCCATCGGCACTCAACATCACACAAAAATTAAAAAAGTATAGAGACGCAGGCAGAAGAATACATTAAACTGTTCTTACATTTAAAAATATGGATGCTGTTGAGTACTTGAAAGCCTTGCTCATAATTACCAAATGAACTAAATAAAGCTACGTAACAGTTTTTGAGGTTTTTTAAGACTTCTTTTTACAATAAAAGTTTTAAAACTTTTTTTGGCAGTTTTTATTTTTGGTGCTTTTTAAGTTTCTTTTTACAATAAAAGTTTTAAAACTTTTTTTTGGTATAATGAGCCTGTTTAAGTTTTGAAATTTATTAAAATTTGTTAAAACATTTGGCTGACCCCAAATCGGATAGCGCCTAAATGGCTGTACCTAACTGTCAGCTGACGCCCAAATAGCAGTGCCCAAAAAGCAGCGCCCAAACGGCGAAGCCAAACAGTTTCATTCCAAGTTAAGGTAGAACGGTTAAGAATAAAGTAAAGGGAGGGCTGGCTGAAGTGTTATGGACATGTCATGAGGAGAGAACAGGTGTATGTAGGAATAAGAGTAAAGGAAAAGGAGTAAACGGAAAAGAGAAAAAGAGGGAGCCGAAGAGAAGATTTCTATATGTATTGAAGTAGGATATGGGGAGAATTGGCGCGAGAAGGACGGACGTTGGAAATAGGACGCTGTAGAGGAGCATTATACTCTGTAGCAACCCCTAATTAATAGGTAACCTGTGGTCTCAGCAGACCCCACGTTTTTAATTTTTTATGTTTTCTATGTTTTTATTTGAAGCTCGTGCGTGTTACTTCATTTACCCTCCTAGTATAGGAATCTGAAAAGTAAAATGGAACCAAAAAATTAGCTCATAGAATAATATAGGCAATACAGACATTTTGGGGTTGCTCATGACCCTAGGTTACCTTAAACGTATATTGATTTATTGTTTTTCCATTTTAGGTATTTCAGCACCTATTTTTACTACCCAATTGTGTAGTTAGTTTAGTTTTTAGTCATAGTTTAGTTTTTAGAGAAACTTTATTGAAACTGTATTGCGAATGTGTTATCGCAATGTAGTGTGTTTATTTGTAATATGTGAAACTTTTTTGAAATTTTCTGTTAACTTTATTGAAGGAAATACTTCAGACAGTAAAGGAGAATTTATTTGGAAAATAAAGTACATTTTTGTTATATTTTTTCGTTTCATTGCTATCTTTTCATACTATAAGCAATAAAGTAATGTAACTGACTAAAAATTAACATTTTGAAATGTTTTTATCACCGTAGGTAACCTGGGGTCTAACTGCACCCCAGGTTACCTGTAGCTCTGGGGGGCACCATGATTACCTATTAAGGGATAAAAACAAAGGCTGAAAGAAAAAGATTTTTGCAATATTTTATTCTGTTACGTTATAAATTATTTAAATTTAAATATTTATATTTGCAATTAGATAATTAGTTAGTTTTACGCAGTTGATGATGGAATAAGTTATAATTCCAAAATATCCTGAATAAAATATGTTTTAGAATGTATTGGTTTTACTTTTTATTCTGAAAAAGTTAATGATTGCGTCAGTAACACAGGTCATTCCAAATTTAAATATTCAACTTTACGATTAAATAATCAATCTAATGAAGTTGATGATGGAAGGAGTTAAAATTCTAAAACCTTCTCTATTAAATTATGTTTTATAGTATATTAGTTTTACTTTTTTTTCTAAAATCATTTATAAACATTGTTTTCGCTCAAACAATGCTCTAATTGTAAATCTAATTAACTCAAATATATCTTTTAATTCTATTTCTACGAATATTACCCTTGCGTTTTTGTATAGTTAAATTGGTGATTTTTTTAGTTGTTTTCATATTTTGCTGCATAACTTTTATGGAAATTTTTTTAGAGTCATATTTTGTGTTTATATTTTTTTATTAAATGTTCTTTTTAGTTTAAAAAAAATTAATAACGATAATATCCAACGAATTTACGACGATTAATTATAAAATTTGTCACAGAAAACTTGTTGTAGCTGTTGCCGCGAAACAAGCAAAAAGTGATTTTTTTAATTTTTTTCTCTCTAAAGCAGACTGTTCGGCTTTGTTTTTAAATAGTTAGTTTAATTAGGATCAGTTTTGCAAAAGTGAAGAAAAACAGTCAAAAACCAATTAGTACATACTGCATATGATGCCTTAGATAAAAAGAAAAATTTCTTATTAGGACATATACAATAAGTTATTTTTTTAATTTTTCGTTACATTATTGAATAATAACAAAATAGAATGAAAAACAAATATAATTTTTTAATGAACAAATAATTTAGGACATAAAGAAAAATTATTTGTCTGGTTTTTCAACAAAAAAGTAATAATATTTTTTATATGATTTTTATGTAATACAGGTAGAATAATTAAAGAGTAGCATATTGTAAAATATGGCTGATGAATTTTTGATTAAGTTGGTTTTCTTTGTTTCTTCAAGATATGGATGGCTACTTTCTTTTCTAGTTCTATCAACTTCATCTGTCTGCAACTCAGAGATCTGCAAAAAATTAACAAAACATGAAATCCTATCTGCATTAGAAGACTTAAGCGAACTTTTTGAGCCAACGTCAGAGACCATTGAGCCGTCTACTACACCAGCTCCATCATCTTTATTTACAAACACAGGTAAAAGTTCGTTTTTAACTACGTAGTTTAAAGTTTTTATCACTGTTTATAGAATTATTTCTTAATAATAAAGGCGCATTTACAGTCGTTTGCAGTACTTTTTTTTTTCAAGTGTAGTCGGCTCAATATTTGTTTGTTTTTTGACGCTCATATTAACTTATCTTTGTAACATATTGATTACACCGTGTAACACAAAATTTGTTTCCCTGTTAAAAACCATATTTTTCTGTTATCTTATGGTATGAATAAATAGAAATGGGCATTCACAAAGTTCAAACTTCGGTTTTGAGTTCAATAGATCACTTTGTTGGATTTTTTGCTAATTTGCATTTATAGTTTAAAAATTTTTTCGCAGTACCTGCATTAAAACAATATAATTTTTGTTTAACATATTATTATTGTTATTGTTACTTGTGAATGTGTTACAGTAACAATATAAAACATTTCAGAGTTGGCTATAAAAATATAGCTTAATTAAACTGGGAACGATTAAGCAAGAAGGAGGCGGGGTGGCGGCTGAAAATGCTAAACATGGTAGCCTATGGCAATTCTACCAACGCTGAATGTTGATTAAAGGTATTCCAAGAGAGAATGTTGCAACCTATTACAAAACTAACTGAGGTGATTAAACAATATAAACGAAATTAACCATCATACATCACAACTTTACTAAAAAGAAGTTTTCTTGCGTGACTGCCGATTGTACGTCAGCTCACTTTCACGCACAAGGTTCCAAATGTAGTCTCCCATCATACTTTCATTATACTGGCCTTTATAGCGTTCCTCAAACGATTTGACATCTTGATGAAATCTTTTGCCTTGATCGTCCAAGTAATCACCCATGTTATCCTTGAATTCATCGATACGAGAGTGCAGAACATGGAGCTTTAGCGACATTCTGCAAACCATTTTCTTATATGCATCCACAAGTTTCTCCAGAATATTTCCGAAGTTATCTGCCTTATGATTTCCGAGGAAATCTTCAACCACAGAAACAAAACTTTTTCAAGCTCTCCTCTCAACTGCAGAGAGTTTCTCAAAAAAACTGTCGGACTTCATAAGTCGCTTCACTTGAGGACCCACAAATATTCCAGCTTTGATCTTTGCCTCAGATAACTTCGGGAACAACTCTTGGATGTGCTTAAATGCATCACTTTCTGGGTTCAACTTCTTTACAAACTGCTTGATGAGGCCCAGTTTGATGTGGAGAGGTGGCAGAAGCACTTTTTTTGGTTCCACCAACAGTGTATGCTTTACATTGTGAGTTTCAATATCATAACTAGACCTAGGAGGCCAATTTTTCTTGTTGTAGTGAAAGTTTTTATTTCTGCTATCCCAGAGACAGAGATAGCAAGGGAACTTAGTAAAACCTTGTTGAAGCCCCATTAAGAAGGCCACCATCTTGAAGTCGCCAATGACCTCCCAATTGTATTGGTCATACCGGAGAGCGCTTAGCAGCATTTGGACGTTCTCGTAATTCTTTTTCATCTGCACTGAATGAACCAAAGGAATGGAGGGGCACTTGTTTGTGTTGTGCAGTAAAACAGCTTTGAGACTTTTTTATGAGCTGTCGATAAAGAGTCGCCAATCTGAAGTATTGCAGGGAATCCCTATAGCTTCGAAAAGTACTCTTATATCATGGCAATAGCACAAGCCCTCCCTAAAAGAGAAAAACGTTGAAAAACCAAGATACCTTTTCCTCTGGGAAGTAATGCGCACGCCTTCATCAAGTAAATCCCATTGCTTCAATCTGGATATTAAAAGCTCAGCATTAGACTTTTTCAGTTCCATCTCTCGAATAAGATCATTGATATCTTCTTGATTAAAGTAATAAGGACACCTTTCATCCCCAACTCGACGTCGACGACAAACAACAGATGATGATGATAATGGCGCACCATTCTCCTTTTTGGAATCCTCAGAACTTGTCTCTGCAGGATAAGGTTGATCTCTTGTGGGTGGCTGTGGCACAGGCAAGTCGGTGGTGTTATGAGGAACAGGGGCAATAGACGATGGAATGTCAGGA
This sequence comes from Diplosoma virens, assembly GCA_963680785.1. NCBI lineage: Eukaryota > Metazoa > Chordata > Ascidiacea > Aplousobranchia > Didemnidae > Diplosoma > Diplosoma virens. Next base: position 34,993,825 of record OY796884.1, read on the forward strand.
TACTCAATCGGAGGTGCATTTTTTCCCTTTCTTCGTTTTGTTGGATCCACCATGCAGAAGTAACAATCAGTATAATGATTTGAAGGCTCACGCCAGATACGGGAAATAGCGAAACGCATAGCTCTTTTTTCTCCTCTTAGCCAAACTTCAAGAGTGCGACGACAGTAATCACAGATGACATGTGGTGCCCATCGTTTATCTTGATCACCGACTGGCATTCCGAAATAATGATGATAGGCTTCTGCTGCACGAATGCAATTGCTCAAACAGTGTTTTTTTGCTCTTTTGGCAAAAAATTCACCACATACATAGCAGAAGAAATCGTTTGAATATTTGCAACCACGAGCAGTTATTGCACAGTTTTTCAAGATTATGTTACAATAAATGAAAACAACTTAACTTATAACTCTAAAAATATGAGTTTACTAGCTGTATTAAACGAATCTAGGTAACGAAAACAGTTGAAATAATGAATAAATACATGAAACTCAACAAATTGATGTATTCTTTACGAACCCGAAGTTTCAAGACAATAATAGCTATTTTCCGGTGTTTTCAAGCATAGTAAATCAGAAACTGGAGGTTATTTCCAAGAAACAAAAAAAAATTTTTTTTGTTACACGGTGTTATATATATCTTTATTGCCAAAATTAAAAAATGGCGCCACAAGTATTCAAATTGCGACCGCATGACAATTGTTAAGTCTCACTGCTTATTGTAATCCTAGGATATTTTTGGGTATAAATGCTTTAAATAATTGTGTAAATTTATTTTATATCGATTTGAAACACAAAAAGCGCGTAAAGGCAAACTTTTAAAATGACACAATAACTTCCAATGAAAAACAGAGCTACTAAATGTCTGGTCGATTATTTCAGCTTCTAATATGTGAAGCAAATCGTTGAAAAAAATCTTGTAGTGTTGTTCAGTACAAATGTTTTTTTTTATTTTAAATCGTGGTTAAAAACTTGTGCTTTCAGTGGCGGCTAACAAGTAAAATCTAGGAGGTACTGCAAAGCGAAAAGCAGGTCTTCCGGTAATACAACTTCTATAAATAATTTATTTCTATTTTTGCAAACTGCAACGTACACACGTTTTGCTGTCTCTTCCTTTTTCCAATCCGCAGCCTTATTTATTTATATTGCTGAACGATTATATTTGTGATTTTACTATTTGGTGGAGCAGAAATAAAAGAAAACTGAACTGAAAAACCAAAAAAAACACTGTAGGTGAACATATGCAAGCATACAAGAAGCCAAATTGTCGGACGATCTTTCTTTCATGTTAAAAGAGGAGAAACCAAATTAAATAATAAAATATAAAATTAGCAGCATCAAAACAATATTTAATCAAATTGTTTAATTTGCATGATAAATTTCAAGATTAGATTTAGAGGCTTTTAAGTAAAAAAGCAACTTGTAGCTGAGTAAATTTATGCAGATTAAAAAAGGTCTTTTGTTAATCGGAAAGGAATTTGAAAAGCATCCTTTGTTTAAAGAGCATAGTGTGTCAAAGTTTTCACAGGATGGAAAAACCTTTTTTATGAAAAAATAAAGTAGAATTTTGACCAACTTAAAAGTACAAGTTAAACCTCCCCAATCCGGCAACCACTGGATCTTAAACTTTCCGGACCATGAAAAATTCCGAACTATAGGTGGTCCCCAAAACACCCTTTATATACATGTACTTACCCTGCATTATACTGTACAAGTGTACCTGTAACATTGTTTTGATATATGATAGTTATACTACATGAAAAATATACATACAGAAGTATATAGAAAAACACGTGGAAAGAATCTTATTGGATTTATTTTTACAGCTAGACAATATTACAGAAAATATGTTCATGCACGTGGCGGAGTGGTGCTTGTAATGAGCGGTACTAATCCAGAATCCAAAAACACAGAGCGCTGCCGCGTTCGAGCAGCAATCTGGCAAATTACTCCGGCGGCCCGGCCAATTCAAAAATTCCGGCAAACAAAAATTTTGCCAGATTACAGGTGTTGCCAGGTGAAAGAATACCGGATTAAGGAGGTTCAAACTGTATTTAAAAAAGCAAAACACGAGTTATTATTAAAAGCACATTTTTTTGAAAGTTTCGGCCGTTGGAAAACTTAGATAAAAGGTCCGCAAATACTTTTTGACGCCACCCAAAAATTTTGACTTAAACTCTTGTGACCCACACGTTTCATGAGCGGTAGTATTAAATAGAAAATATTTTCAATTAGTTAGGAATTTTAAGGCTAATATTGATATGCAGAAATGAGTTCGGGTTCATAATAGCAACTGTCAAAACAGCGACCGTCATAACAACGACTTCAAAATAGCGACTGTGTCAAAACAGCGACTGTCATAACAGCAACTTTAAAATAGCGACTGTGTCATAACAGCGACTGTCATAACATCACCGCATCGCCAGGCCTATTCTTGTCCAAACATTCATCCAAAATTTTAGCCAAAATTGTTTATAGTCGCTGTTTTGACGCTGTCGCTCTTTTGACGGTCGCTATTATAACGGTTGCTGTTTTGACAGTCGTATCCTGCCCGGATGCCGCGAAAATGTCATTTTAAATAGTTAAGTAATTTTATTGGTAAAATAACATTTACTGAAGCGGAATATAACTGTGGTTATTTTTTTCTATTGAAGTTCAAAACAAAGCACATAAAAATAATAAAAGAATATATTTATCGTTAACTTGCACAATAGTGTGAAGCAAAGCATATAAAAATTGACATATTTATTCAACCTAACGAGCAGGGTTGCGGAGTTAGAAGATTAAGATCCGACACCGACTCCTAGAATTTCTAAAATGCCGACTCCGACTCCAACTTCTGACTTTAACTTTGACTACGACTCCGACTCCAACTCCGACTCCGACTCCTTAGTATGGGCAAAGTATTTATCTTAAATTAGATTTAACTAAGCAAAAATCATATTTTCGAGTTGACAGTTGCACAAAATAAGTCAGGTTTTTTAAATATATATAATACATAAAAAGATATTTGAAAAAATTATGTATATGAATGTATACGAGCTGCATATTACTAGTGCTCATCAGAAGAGTGCTCAATGGCTTCAATTGTCAGAACGATTATTCCTGATTATCAAAACATAAATATTAAAAAAAACATTTTATTAAAATAGTCCCAACAGACTGTTTCACCTGTAAGGCTCATCAGGGGACACAGTTAAAATAATTTTTTACGCTTCAGATGAAAACTCGCATCTTAGAAAAATAGCGCTACCAAAAGTTTGGGTTTAAACAATTATTTTACTAAAGTAAGTGATTGATTAGCAAATAATTACTTTTGTTTCGAGATATTAAAAGAAAACATTCTGTAATGTTGAGCATAGATGTATTCTTCAACTTGGCCAAGCTGCCAAAAAGATTACCGGTAAAGCGTAAAAAAGCTTATGGATCATTAGTTAAAAGAAATGTTATAAAAGAATCTTTTTATAAAAAAATGTTTTTATAACACTCTCTTAATGAATGATCCATACTAATGTTTTATACAGTATAAAAAATTTTTTTTATATAACAGTTACTCTTAACTAATGATCCATAAACTTTTCTACACTTTAATCTTTTCGGCAGCTTGGCCAAGTTTAATACATCTACGAGTATCCGCAACATTACAGCATGTTTTCTTTTAATATCTCGTGACAAAAGTAATTATTTAATAATAATCAATCACTAACTTGAGTAAAATAATTATTTAAACCAAACTTTTGGTGGCGCTATTTTTCTAAGATGCGAATTTTCATCTAAAGCGTAAAAATTTATTTTAACTTTAAATTTTTGCTTATTTTATTTCTTTCAACGTAAATAATATTGCTTTTTTAATTGTTGTGTTCCCTGATGAGCCTCACTGGCGAAGCGGTCTGTTGGGACTATTTTAATACAACATGTTTTTTTGTTTTTTTTTATGTTTTGATAAATACGTATATACATATAGTGTAATTATATTATATACACAACCCATTAACTATAATTCGTACTGTGTTTGAATGAAACATTAAGACAAATCATATTTAGAAAAACAACTCGAAATGGCATACACAACTCAAAACTAAATATGTATTCTATACTTAATGGTTATTACTTTTTCTAAACATCAAAGTATTTTATGGATAATTATGATGTTATCTCTAGTCTATTTTACAGTTATTATTTTTTCCATGGTAAATCGAACCCTCGACAAACCTAAATGTTAATACAATTAACGACTTGTGTAGGGCCTATGTGTAGGACTAGACCCTGCGCGTAGGAGTGTTGTCTCCTGCGTGTAGGACTACATCTAGTCGGTTCAAAACTCAATGAGGTATGCAGCACTGACGAGCTTTAACAAGAGCATAGCTCGAGTCTGGTGCTTTTTGTTTTAGGTGGCTTAGTTTTGTTTTTATCAGTAGGTAATGAGGTTAAACGTAAATATGAAAATTTTATACTTGTAAAAATTTTTACAAATGTTAGTAATAACTATGGAATTTATTGACAATGAAAATCTGAAAACAAAAATTTATAAAAGCAAAAGAAACAAAAAACCATATGTAAAAGAATTAAAAATTTAAACCCACAATTATAGACTACAAAAAAAAACAATAAAATGCGACTAATTTTAGAATTTTTCTGAATCACCCACTGCACATAAAGAAACTCCAGAAAAAAAATGTTGACATTCCCCTACCAATCATAAGCTCATCCTTATTTTTCTCAAATAAACTTTAGCCATTAGTTTGATGGCATGGAGTTCATCTTTTTTACAGTAATTCATGGTTATATATTGATAGTAAGAATATATATGTGAATTTTGTCGGATTTTGTAAACAAAATAAAAGGGGTCTGTAGTTTCTATCTCATGAATATTTCAATTATTATACTTTTGTACCAGACTGAATATGTAGGCTCCTTGCCGTTTATTGACAATCATATTAGAAGATTATTAAAAAATTTACCTTGTTTCTAAACTTTTAGTTGATAATTTTTTGAAAGAATAGAGCAAGAAGAATAAGTTTTAATTTCAAAAATTTTAATTTAATAATTTGCTCATAAAAACAAAATTGCTTCTGTGAGTTTCTTCTTTATTGCAGCCCTTTGATCTGTTCTGATGAGCCTTAGTGATGAAAACAGACGTTCAAAAACTTGCTTGTGTTGGAGGAACTACTTATTCAAAGACACGTCAAAAACAAAAAAATGGGGGGCATTTTGGAGGCTGAAACGGATTAATGGCATTTACATTAATTTCAATGGGAAAATTCGCTTTGCATTACGAGCAAATTGAGGTACGAACTCTGTCACGAAAATTTTCTCAAATATCTAAACTCGTATGTCAAAGTACCACTGTACTATAGAAAGAGGCTGCTTAGGGTAGTAATTGATTATGCACCTGGCATTTGTTCCTATCATTAGATTGAAAAAAGGGAAGCAACTAAATCGGCTGCCCAATCATAGCATCACCCAAATACTATTTGCTTACAAATTACAATGTAAACTTTTTACGAGTCGCACGCTGTGTCGCGCGGTACGCGGTTCTCTTAAAAAAATTACTGCACTGCACTCCACTCCCGCGCGCGGCCGCGTAAGTTGCGCGGTTAACATCACTAATATGTACAGAAATTGGACATGAGGAGTCGGAGTCGGATAAAATATTCCGACTCCGACTCCAACTCCTAGTCCTCTAAACAGTCCGACTCCGACTCCTTTCTAAAACCTCCGACTCCGACTCCTTCCTAAAACCTCCGACTCCGACCGACTCCGACTCGGACTCCGCAACCCTGCTAACGAGAACAATGGGGTCTATATTCAGAACACAACAAATCAATTGGAGGTTTAATTTGAATGAAAGCAACTCGAAGATCGTCTTCTACTTCTAGTTTTGATCTGTATTTGTTTTTAACGTAAGATAAAGTTGAAAACGTCCTTTTACATTAATATGTCGTTCCAAATGGCAAAACAGCATTCATTGCATCGCTGATAACTATGGATATTTTTTTGCAAATAAAAGGCAAAATTCAGTCAAACTTCTTTTAGTATCAAAGGCAATTTTTAAGCCGCGGTCACTTGACAGGTCATCCAGTGCTTCAATCAAATCTGATAATAGAAGGTGAGTATTTGATAGGGTGAAGGGTGATCATATCCAGCCGTGTTGTTGTGGTGTAATGTTTTTGTGAAAATATTTTTTAAAACATTGAGAAAGATTACAAAGATGACTAATTAGGGATTGCTTCACATTTCTCTGATTAAACTCGTTTTCTTTCAGATAGTCGTCAAGCTCAGAAAACATATCCATTTTTCCAATTTCAACTCGGCTAGCTCAATGTTGAATTTTCTTTTTGAAAGCTTTGATCTTGTTACAAACTGTTAAAATGTCAATTGATTCGCCTTGCAATGACAAATTTAAACTATTTATCTTCTCAAAAATACAAGATAAATACAGAGTTTTGTCAACCAGTCAGGGTCGGTGAGATTTGCAGCAAATTCGTATCTTTTTTCCGTAGGAAACAAATAAGCTTCATTTCGTAACTCATACAAACGGGTCAAAACTTTTCCTTGCGATAACCATCTCACTTCTGAATGAAGAAAAAGAGTTTTATGCTCCCAGCCCATTTCGTCGCAGAGAATGTAAATAATCTTGTTTGGATCGATCCTGATTTAATTTAATTAACAATTTTTACTACTGAAGAGAGAACGCATTTAATTGTTGGTCCAGTGTTTTGCTAGCAAGATTTTATCTATGAAAAATGCAATGCGTAAAATTGATATGGGGTGCAATTTGTGACACTCTTGCTAAAAAACCTTTATATTTTTCTACCATAGCCCCAGCCCCATCAGTTCAAATTGGTTTGTTAATGAATTTCAAATGCTTTATTGTAAGATGGCGTTTCAATTTCCCTGCTTTCAGGCTCTCGTTGGCAAAAAACTCGGAGCAAGCAACACATTGAGGACGGGCTCATCATTTATAAGAATACAAGTGAAACCAATCTGTATAAATTCTTCACTGTACTTTCGTTTATAAGGTTGGTTCGACCGATGCATTTTTTTCGATGCAGGTGAGGGTGTGAATTTTTTGTTGGGCGCTGATACCCACTACTTGAAGATGCAAAAATTTTTGTAGGTTCTGGTACGTCCTGTGCTTTTTCCTCTCTTAAATTTTCTACATTTTCTATTGACCGCTTTTTGGTATCCGCAGTATTTTTCAGCAACCAGCTTTTTAACATTATTGGTGAATAAAACTAACTTAATCAAGAATTCCATACAATAACTATAACAAAAGCGATATTAAGCTATATTTTTAAATTAGAATAACAAATCTCATTGCTTGTCTTATCAAGCAATTTCACACAGCTGCTAATCTCGCATTGTGCAACAGTAACAAAACAACATGATTGCTCGATGACTACTTAACATGTGTTCTGATCGATCACGTAACAATGCAATAATTATTATAGGTTTAAAATGGTCAAGTTCATTGTTATTACACAAATGCGAAGCTTATATTTATAGTAGGTTTAAATATGTAGTTTAAATTATTTCGAGATTTATAATGGAAGGTCTATTTGCGCACTATTTGCGAACCCCTGACTTAGATAAAAAGTAACTGCAGTTAAATGAAAGTAATACCATTAAAAAAAATTAGACACTTAATAAAGTGTTGCTGCTAAATTAATAAAAGAAAAAGAAGCACATAAAAAAGTTTAAAAATTTAATAGGACAGCTATTTAGAGCAAACTTGAGGCGTTTTCGGAAGGGGATTTTATAAAGATTACTTCAACAAAATGCTTCAGGCAATGTGCTAACATAGGACAAAATTGGAATTAATATACGTACAATAAATAACTCGTACAATAACAGGAATGAGAATGCATTTGACGAAACTTTAACAAACATTTGCTAGCAAAAGTAGTTTATAAAAAAGTGAAGATGGTTATAGTTCGACTCCTAATCTCTTCATGTCTTGAAAAGTATTTTTTGTCAATTTTCTCTACATGGCTGTTTTAAAAAAACTTAAATATACATTCATATTTTCTAAAAATTAAAAAAAAATTAAATAAATGATTTCAACTAGAAGAATAGTTTAGGATTTCCCAAAATAGTTTGAGTAATGGTTCTTTAAAGCATAACACATTTATCATCATTTTTTTCAAATTTTAAGCGATTAAAATATTTATTGTAATTTAATAATGCACAAATAACTTCATGATCAGAAAAATTATTAGGGCCGTATTTTTCAAGCAAAATGTAACCATTTAACAAAATTGTATCTTACAGCAAACTTCTCGAACTGTCGTGATGTGGCTCAAGCTGGTTTTAATAAAAGTGAAATCTTTCAGATTACTGTTCCTGGAAAACCAGAAAATATTCAAGTTTATTGTGATCTTGAAACAGATGATGGAGGTTGGCTGGTAAATTTATTTCTGGTTTCGATTGATTGTCAACTTAAAATAAAAATTAAGAGAAGAAATCAAAGCCTAAAATAAACTTTATTGAGCAGCATAATAATTACTGTATTAAAAACTATTATAGTTGAATAAAAACCATGTGGTTTTTACTAAAAATTTCAGTAAAAATGTATTACAATAAATTTTTTTATTATTTAAAACTCAAAACTCATGGGCAGTAACAAGCTTAGTTACGACTTTAGTATTTAATATTGATAGAAGAAAGAGAAATTTATTTTATTTGCATCACAACTCACAATTTTTTTTAAAAAAGAAAAACAATGAATTGTCTCAAACATTGCAAAAATGCTGCCAATGAAAAAATGCAAAAAATAACAAAACAAGTGAATACAATTGCAAAACAAAACAAAACAATACAAAAGCGTGATGCGGGAGGTAGGAAGAGACAATCGTCATTTAATCATTACCCCCGTATGAATATGATTTCAAAATAAGGCGGGTAAGAAATGCATAATTTGTCCAGAACGTTTTGTTCACACAAAATTTTTTTTTCTTTTCCCTTTTATGTCTTACGAAGGGTTTACATAGGCAATTAATTGTTAAAAAGTCAAGTAAATGAGCCAATCGTAAATAAATTGATAAAAATAACTCAAAATAACTAAAAATAGAACGTGAAGAATATTGATTGAAAAAATAAATTGTGCAGTATTATGATACTATGTGAAAGAAGTATCAATGTTAATACTAGGAAAATATATGATAAATATAGTAGTACAAAAAAGAAAAGAATTAAAAACATAAAAGTGAAAATAGCCTAAGTAAAACTTGGTTTAAGTTCTGTAATGATTTAATAAATGGTCATAAACTTACTTATTAAAAGATTTTGGTCTTTTTTCTGCTTTTACATTATTCGGCAAATTGTTCCATATTTTAGAACAACTTATAGTAACACTTTTTGATAAATTACTGGATAATAAATTAGAAACAAATACATTTTTGTTCTTTGATTGACGGGTATTATGAGCATGAATTTCACTTAATAATTGCATATCATTTTTTAGGCCACTGTTATACAATAATTTAAACATATATTTTGATGCAGTAAATTTGTACAGTTCATTAATTTTTAGAAGATTAGCATTTGGAAACAGTTTATCTATATTTGTTCTATATGGTAATTTTGTAATGTAACGTAATGCTCTGTTATGAATTTTATTAAGATTTGATAATTAGAATTTTATAGAATTTGATGAATTGAATTTAATAGAATTTGTAAATTGAATTTTATAAAATTTGATAATTAGAATGAATTTTATTAAGATTTGATAGAATTAATAATTATGAATGAAAATTATTTATGTAAAGTCACTTTTTGCCTTTGATTTAAGTTTTCGATTTGAAGTAAGAACCTTGTTTGATTTTTACTTCTCTTACAAAAAAAAGTTATTTTTTTGCCTTTATTCAAATAAGAAATTTTTTGTACTGCTTTGTCCTGGATTATATAAACGTTTATCGCTATCAGGGACGACAAAAATTTTTGGACGGGAGGTTCAAAATTTTGTAAAAAACGTATTTTTTGGGGAAAAGCTACTCTCAATAAACGCAAATTTTAGCTCACTATAGAAAAGTTTTACTAAAAACTTAGCTAAAAGCAAAAAAGGTATTAATTTATAAAATTTAACCCATAAGTTTTTTTTCTTGACCTGCAAATACTTTTGGTCTTTGGCTCGAAATAGCTAAACGTTTCTGATGCAAGTTTCCTTTGTTTTTTTTGTCTTCACTTTTCATTAAACAAGATTTTTACTTTTAAACTCAAGTAAAGACATTTTTTTGTACTTCACTTAGTTTTTAATATAAATTTTTTCTAATACGCTAAAATTTATGCTTGTTCAAACCGCTTTTTCAAAAAAACATTGCCTTTTTTATAAATTTTGCTTCCTCGCCAAGTTACTGTCATTACTTGCGTGGCGCTTTTCAGAAAAACTTTGATGAACTCTTTGTCTAAATTAATATTTTACTAACTTTATTACATTAATTTTCTTTAAGGTCACAAAATTGTAGAGACGCAACTGACAAATTGTTCTATCTTGCAAATTTCAAAGGACACTATTTACTTCCCCCAATGCTCCAGTGTTTAAAAAATATTGCCGACAAGAAAAATATTCCGTTGCCATCCATACTTCCTCGTAATTGTCCTGCTTCCCCTTTCTTCATTTCGGCGCCCCATGGGCACAGCCTCTATGTTTAATTAATTTAGCGCTTTGGCCGAACAGTCACTAAGAAAGACATAACTCAAAAAAAGGTTGAATGCGATGATTTATTTTATATATTAATATAATTTTTACGTTAAATATACAAAATTGTTCATAAAATGGTTTTACGGATTTTTACTTAAAATATTTTACTGTCAAAAATTATGTGATTTTTTTATCGAAGAATTGGAAAAAATAGAATTGGAAAAAATAGAAAAAATAGAATTTTTCTCGTAATTTTTTTAGTAAATTTTACGAATTATATTAACAGTGTAATTACTTGTAAGATATCATGTTTAAACAACTTGCTTAAATTAGAAATCTTGTTTAAACAACAATTCAATACAAAATAAATTTGAAGTAATGTTTTAGCTTATACAAATATTAAGTAATCAGCAATAGTTTAACTTCTTTAGTCTACACCACATAAATTTTGGAGTGCAAGACTTTTTTTATGTCTGCTACTGTATGAAAAGTCTGTCAGACCCTTCAACTACTTTTTCTGTTTCTGTATCGTTATGATACAATTTTAATTAAAACTTTATATGTTTAATCTTAAATGCAATAAATTTATCAATTGATTTCTTTCGGGCCCGTGGAAAAGATCATGTAAAGGGTTTCCAATTTTTTGTTTAATAACATTTATAACAAGAATAGTAAATATAATCTATATCAAACTAATTAAAAAATATCTTTTTAAAAGCATTTTGCAAAATATAACAGTTATACATTTTGAATGGGATAGCACAAAAAAGTTATATATATTCAACACTGACTTACGTAGTTTCAATCAGTTCTCCCAACACATTTACATTCAGATGTTGAGCAAATTTTTTTTTTTTCTTTCCAACTCCTAATGGAGATACCAGGTAATCAACATTGTCCAAACATAACTTTGAGAAAACTTTTAAGTCAAAATATGTTAATCAACAGCATTACAAAATATATCAGCACATTGAATCACATCCTATTTTATGAAGGTTTTTCAACGAAGAATGGACGGAAGTGTTGATTTTTATCGCAACTGGACTGAATATGAACGTGGATTTGGAAATTTAAGCGGAGAGTTTTGGCTTGGTAAGAGATTTACAAAAACAATTAATTTTTTACAGTTTTTCTTTTAAAGTTTATTATATTATAGTTGAGCAGCAGTTCCGAAAATGGGCGCCGCGTAAAATTAAAAAAAAACTGCTGTACGTTAAGTTAAGAATTAATTTAGATTATTATAAAACACACAATACGCATTTGTATAAAATATTGGAACAATGACTGGAATGTGATATCAGGAATAGTGGAAAAGTTTGTGCGACTTGTACAGGATATGTATGAGTGAAGCAAAACAGTAATGAGGTGCACAATAGGAACTACAGAAAGTTTCAAGGTTAAGGTTGGACTGCACCAGGGATCAGCGTTAAGTCCGTTCCCGTTTGCGGTGATAATAGACAGGGTAACGGATGAACTAAGGAGAGAATCAACATGGACGATGCTGTTTGCTGATGATATTGTAATTTGAGAAGAGACCAGGGAAGAAGTGAAGCAGAGACTAGAATCCTGCAGGTATGCATTGAAAAGAAGAGGGATGAAAGTAAGTAGGTCAAAGACCGAATATCTGTGCGTAAATGGGGGAAATGACCGCAAAGCAATAAAGATGGAGGATACAAAAGTGCCAAGAGTAAAACAAATTAAATATTTGGAATCAACAGTGCAAGAAAGTGGTGATTGTGAGAGGGAGGTAAAGAAGAAAGTGCAGGCAGGATGGAACGGACGGAGAAAAGTATCGGGAGTAATCTGTGACAGGAGATTACCAGCTAGAGTAAAAGGAAAAGTGTACAGTTCAGTGGTGAGCCAGCAATGGTGTATGGACTTGAAACGGTGGCAATCACAAAGAAACAAGTGAAAGAGATGGAAGTGGCACAGATGAAAATGTTTAGGTTTGCTATGGGAGTGACTAGAAAAGACAAGATTAAAACAAGTAGATCAGGCGTACAGTCAAAGTAGAACGGTTAGGAATGAAGATGAGGGAGAGCAGGCTGAGGTGGTATGGACATTAGAGTGGAGTGAAAAAAAATTTTTTTAATTCTAAAAAAATACCTAAGTGAACACCTGCCTTAGGTCTCAAAACTTTGCCTCAATGTGGTTTTGGCATGTTGTCACTTGTAACCAGGTGGCAACCTGACTTTAAAGGTTATTGAAAGGTCAAATTCTTTAAAAATGCTGTAACTCAAAAACCACTGGTGCTAGAAACTTCGTTTTGGTCTTAAAAGTTGCCGAATACGCACTTTCCTATCTGCTGTAATATAATATTTTTTTTCTGTTTCAATCAAAAATCAAGTTATTAAAAAAAACTCATTTTCTGGACTAATTTTATCAAAATCGCCTACAAATTTGACAGCGCAAGCAGCAAAGAAGAATATTTACAATATCTCATTCAATATTTCATTGAATTGTGTTGTCAAACACTCCCTACAATGTGGTCACAGTGGTTATTGATAAGCATGTACTAAAGATCTAAACTACTCCCACTTTCAGTTGTGTGAAGTTGCTAATAGCTAGTTACAGTTAGTTAAGCTTGGTGATAGCTACAGGTAGTTTTTTGTTATGTTACAGATACTGCTAATTTATTTGCAGTCAACTAGTAAAGTAATAACACTAGAACGACCGCGCTTTCAAACTACCTAGAACAACCAAGTGCGTCAATTGACGCATAATGCACAAAAGCTGCAATTTCTTCATTTATTTGGTCAAAAAACATTCTTAAAGTGATAATGACATCAAACGCTATTTATTGCACTCTTAAAAATAAACAAACACCTACATAATACCTTTTTTGGAAGAAGAAATAGAACAATTAAAAATTGAACCTGCTCGGCGTAAACCAAAAATTTTGTACTTTAGCGGCATTTGAAGGCAAACAAATATAAAAAAAGTTTAGTGTTTGTAAAATAATAACTGCAACGGTTTACGAAGGTAAGCGATTGTTGTTACATTTAATCAACAGAGTTTGGGAAAATTTTTATAGCGCATTTCCCACATACCATGCCCCGGCAGCTATTGCACAAATCCGTTGTTCTATTACGGTACTTTATTGTTGCGCATGTTTTTCGCTTTTTTTCAGAAGGTTTGTCAGTTTTGATGAGGTTTTTTTTAAGTAACTGCATTTTTTCCAGTATTTTCACCTGGAGTTGTCCCAGTAAGATTTTCAACTACCCGTTGTATACCACAAACTTTCGACACCCAGGTTGTATCCCACAAACTTTCCACTGGCAGACCTCTCTGTCCTAAAATCCCTCTTGCAATAACCAGTCCAATAAATTTGTTCAGCTCATCAAGTGTCATATCTCAGTTTATTCTGCCAGAAACGCGATGAGCTTTAGCTACAGTGCATTTTCTTATATTTCTAAGCATCGCCTCGTCAAACGAAACGCGAAACGATGTCAGTGGACTGTTTTCAGTGATTCTGCTTGTTGCAAATGCAGTTGGGCCAGGTTTGAAGCTCAGTATGTTTTTTGTTGCAAGCGCCCTCGTTGCACATGGGAAATAGCCAAGGCTTGCCAAGCTGTTCCGTCTTTTCCGATCAAGTCTTGATTCACCTGCACTTGATTCTGTAAATCGCTGTCATCGTCTTCGCTAGGACTATCAACGTCTGATTCTTCCCCACGTGAATCAAGTTCCGCTTGTGCATCATTTGTCAATGTGCATCATCTAGCTCGCTGTCAGAGCATTCACCATCTGAGCAGTCTGCTGAAATGTCTTGTAATTGCAACAAAGCCTGCTGCGTAGTAACACGTCTCAGAATATTGGATACACTATGACTAGCAAAACACGTTCAAAATCAAAAGCTAAAAAAACAGTGGTAAGTTAACACCTGAAACGTTTCATAAAAGCTCGCATATACCCAAGTAGTTGAACGCTTTTATTGCTAATAACAGCAAAGTCATTAGACAACACTACTACCTGCTTTTCTTCCTTTTAAATCTCCATAACTCACAAGCACGTGCTAATCTCGAATAAAGTCACTAAGTAAGTCCGAATTTCTACAGCGCATAAGGATGCTGGGGAGAAAATATCCTATCCTGCTGGGACATCACAATGCTTAATTACTGCTCAGACAAAGCTGAATATCACGTTGTTTTATTTTTCACGTTCTTAATGATTCTGCAAGCTGTAATCACACTTTCTATAGACTCTACGTAAAATTTACAGGTGTGTGCGTCAATTGACGTGCTTGGTTGTTCTAGGTAGATATATAGCTAAATTCGTCATTTTATTATTAAAAACTTTAAAAGTCACACAAAACTAAGCGTTGTACAAAAAAATAATTGTCAAGAAGTTTCAGCAGAAAAGAGTGATATCCGGTGGAGATACGGAAAATTGAATACTTGAAATGCGTCAATTGACGCGCTTGGTTGTTCTAGTGTTAAGTTTCCATGTCCTTGTGTTGTGCTGTTATTTTTTTGATACAGGGTACTGATAATCAAGTTTGACTGTTTCAAATAGGATAACCACACAAGAACAGGTTTGTGTTATTGTTTTCTAGTGTAGTCATAAGAAAGTTTTGAATAGATCAATCAGATTTTGTTACTTGTTATACGTATTTATAAGCATTTAAACTATTTCTGTTTTTGATATATCAGAGCATGTATTTGGTATATTTTAAGTGACTATTTTTTTATCTTTATATTTATCCTCCTGACTCACAGGAAAGCGACGGAGGCGTTATACATAGGGTAAGCAATTACCCTGACCTGCTTCCGAAGATGCCAAGATATTGCTGTCTGCTAGTAATTAAATAGAGATATGACTTTAATTTAGAACTGCTTGTCAAGACCACCAAGCAGGGGAAAGTGCCGTAAAATGTCTTTCCCAAGAACACAACACAATGGTGCTAGTGAGTTTTGAACCGAGACCATGTTGATCATGAGTACGGCACCTTAACCACTCGACCACGCTGCCAACAGTTTTGTTCAATTAATTTTTCAGTTGTGAAATGGCGACTAGACAGACCTCTATAAAAAAAATTTATGAACTTCAAGGGAGGTACCGGTTTCTTAGCAAAGAGTACTTTTCTGACAAAGGTATGCTACCTACAAAGAAAGAAGTTTTGCAGTGAATACTTCATGAAGACAATTGGAAAACTAAACAAGCAGCTGATCTTGTAGCAAAGTAATTAAAAGAGCATTGGTTATGGTGCAATGTTTACACTGTCAGCATAACAATGGTGTCCAAAAAGATTGTTGAATTAACAAAGAAATTTGAGTTTGTGAATAGTTACTCGATGAAAAAAAGAGGCAACACTTTTGAAACTTATCTTGACGACTTCTTGTCAGATATTGATAAGCTGTTAAATATTTTTTGCCATGATAGAGAACAAAGACGGATTCAAGAAGAAGAGCACAAATTGAGAATGAACGATTCTAATTTAGCATTCTACATGACCAAAATAGTTCAAAAATACGAAAATGTCTGTTAGTTGAGAGAATCCTTCCCGCAGCGATATTAATTTTCAAAAAACAGTTTCTCAGAGGCAAATAAGATGTGACACTGAAGTTCAGCCTTCTGTGATCAAACAATTAGATTTGGAAAGCAATGTAAGTGATCCAGGTCCATCATCATCTTCATCATCATCAGATTTTTTACAACAGCAAAAAAGAATGAAACTTATTGAAGACAGTCAACAAAACAGACAATCTTTAAAAATTCGGCCATGATGTGTGAAAGATATCAGATTTCAGACAGAGCAGCTGCAGCTATTGGAAGCGCTACATTGAAAGATTTTTTGTTCCTTTATTCCTTTAATTGTTCCTTGTAATAATTGTCCAGTTAAAATCTACTTAAGTATGACTTCTGCCTTAGTCTATGTGTTGCAATTGCATAAACTGATATGTTAAACTGTTTTATGTTTTAATGAATAATTCTGTAGTAACATGGTTACGTATCTTTAAATGTGTGCTTTCTTTTCATACTTAAAAGTTAACCGATTTCTGGTACTGCTTTTATACTTTTCAATGTTCAATGTAGTATGTCCGCATTGTCTAGTATGACAGAAACATTAAATTCAGTGGATAA
This sequence comes from Diplosoma virens, assembly GCA_963680785.1. NCBI lineage: Eukaryota > Metazoa > Chordata > Ascidiacea > Aplousobranchia > Didemnidae > Diplosoma > Diplosoma virens. Next base: position 35,010,544 of record OY796884.1, read on the forward strand.
TATAATTGATAAAACAAAATGTTATTTCACAAAAAAATAATATTTTAAACCGATTTTCTGCTTAATTTAATGCAAGACAGCAAAAAAGTAATTTCTAATCTAAAATATAATCGTTTTCAGAAAAATTGACAATTATTTTATATTAGTTTTTACTAAACAACTTGATTGCTGGTTGAAATAAAAAAAAATATTGTTTTACAGCAGATAGGAAAGTGCGTATTCTGCAACTTTTAAGACCAAAATGAAGCTTCTAGCACTAGTGGTTTTGAGTTACAGCATTTTGAAGAATTTGACCTTTCAATGACCTTTAGAGTGAGGTTGCCACCTGGTTACAAGTGATAACATGCCAAAACCAGTTTTGGGAAAAGTTTTGAGACCAAAGGCAGGTGTTCAGTTAAGTATTTTTTTAGAATTAAAAATTTTTTTTTCACTCCACCCTAATGGACATGTTATGAGGAGAGACCAAGAGTATGCAGGAAAAAAAAGGATGAAAATGGAGTTACCGGGAAAGAGGAAAAGAAGGAGACCAAAGAGAAAATTTTTAGATGTAGGGAAAGAAGATATGGAGGAAGTTGGTGCGAAGGAGACGGACGTTGAAGACAGGACGGTTTGGAGAAAGATGATACGTTGTGGCTACTCCTGATTGAAGAGAAAGGCTGAAAGGAGAAGAAGAAAAAGAATTATAAAACAAACAAAAAACAATAATTCACAAAAAAATGAAGTGAAGTTAAGAAATTAAGTTAGGAGATTATAAAAAATAAAAAAATCATTAATTATACTTTGTGCCTCCATATAATTTGTCTGCTACCATATAACCATACGTATTTTTTTTCCTAAATAGTCATAATTATGAGGCTTTGTCTCAGTGTTCCGCCCGGTTGAACATCATGTCCTGGAATTTTCAATTTAAAGTGATGAACTTTTTTGGGAGATCACTACTTTGGGACAAAATTTTTCCTTTTTTAACAAGGGTCTCAATTCTCCAATTCGAAAATATGGTATGCCCAGTAATATAAGCTCTCTTCAATATCATCATAATGATGCTTGCTTAATGAATATTTGGAATTGTTATTTGGGAAATAATAAAGCTTGATCAGTTTATTTCTGGGAAATTTTAGTTTTTTTTCTAAAACCGGCTGACAAAAAATTTGAATCCCACTAATGCCTCCAATTTCACCTAAAACATTTAACTCGTAATATTTCATATTTAGATTTACTCTGCTTTGCTTCATAGGAGTACCGGACCAAAATACTTTTTGGGGCAAATGTTTTTCAAAACCGATATATTTGTAAGTTTTATGAGCAGAAATATTTATCTTTGTTCAAAGAAAAATAATTTTATTGTGGAATTTAGCGTGTAGCACATTAAAATAAAATTAGGCATAAAGTACTCTTCTTTTTCAGAAAATATTTTACTGATATTATTTATACCTAGAAAAATATATCCAGTGTTTAAAAAATCTGATTGTTTTTAAATTTTTTATATAAGCTTTGCAAATATCACTTTTTAGCTCTGCGGCAATGCAACGGCGAATTAAACTTTTAGAGTGAAACGTATTAAATTGAGCTTTATTGTAAAAACTCGGAGGACTTTCTTATATTTCAAAAAAAGAAATAATTTTTGTATTACTTCAAAAATAAAAATAAATTTTTAATGAAACAATTATTTCTTGAGCAATTATAATTTTTTGCTTTCGCAGATTGAATTAAGTCATGGCTTTTTTACATACCGGCCGGGACACCGTACAATGGGATTGTTTTTAGTGGGGTTTTATTGTTATGTCACTATTTAATTATCTTCAATGGAACTGCTACTTCTTATCCCCATGTTTCTATTAATACTTGTTAAAATTTTTTAGATGAATAGGAAGTTTTGTTCAAAAAATGATAAAAGATTAAGGTGTTGTCAAGAAATTTATTTTGTGTATAATTTGTGTAGAAAATTAAGTTATATTTGAAGAATTAAGAGGATTTGGAATCAATTTTTAAACAAGCTGCATAAAGATGAGAAACATCAGACTCGAATAATGAGAGAATATTGCATAAAAATGAGAGCGAAACTCGAGTCTGGTGTTTCTCATCTTTATGCAGCTTGTTTAAAAAATTAAGTTAATAATAAAAAGTTTTTTATTTATTTTATCTCTATGTTTATCTTCCTGATTTGCAGGAAAGCGACGGAAGCGCTAATACATCAGGCAAGCAATTATCCCGGCCTGTTTCTGATGGTGCCAAGATACTGCTGTCCGGTTGAAATTTAATAGAGATATAACTGAAATTTAAAACTGCTTGCAAAAACCAACAAGCAGGGAAAAGTGCCGTAAAGTGTCTTTCCCAAAAACCACAACAAATATACCCGAGTAGGTTTCAAACCTAGCTAAGGTTGATCACAATCACGGCGCTCTCAACAACTCCCAACGATTCTTCGTTTGTTGAGAGTGCGTTTTTTAAAAAAAGTAGCTTTTCTCTAAATAACTTTATGGATTAGTTTTTGGTTGCGATTCTATAATTATAAAGACAAATCTAACACAATGATTTTTTTCGCGAGTTTCTAAAGCAATTCAGTTTTGCCGCCACTGAATCTGTTATCTGTGAAGCACTATTTGGTTTATTTAAAGAATATTAAAGGCCAATGCTAACTAAGCATTTTAACTAAAAAGCTTTATATCAAAGAAAGCATAAGGTTGTAGTTCTTACGCCTAAGATGGCATTCAAACTTACATACGTAAACTCGTAAACTGTATCATATAAAGCGCCAATGAAATGAATCGGTTTGCTTAACTTTGCCTGAAATTTTTGAGCTGACTTTAAAACAGCTTAAAAAGCATTGAATTCAAAACTTAAAAAATTTCTTTAAAAAACCCCAACAAAACTTAAATTGAAGAAAGAAATAAAAAAAATTAAAAATTATTAACTTTTTAAGCGTTACTGATAATATCTAAAACGATTGCACAGATATTTGGGGACGCTGCAGCTCTGTAGCGCCTATGGGCAAGCAGCGCAAACATGGGCGGCAAATGCCCATTTCTGAATACTAATGCTTAATCAACATTTTTACTTTACTTCTGTAGTGTTTTTATTTGCAAAAAAAATTTTTTTCCAAAAAGTTATAATATCTTCTTTTTTCTTGAGAATTTTTTCGCCATTGCCATACGTAAACTAATTAGTAAAATTAGTCAAGTTCAATAGGCGAAATGTTTAATATAGAAATTTAATCATTATCAGTTTCTTAATCAAATAGAATCTGTTTAGATAAGAAACTGATAATGACTTTTACAGGTCAAATTCGATTTTTTATCATAATTTAGTTAGTTTTAGTTTTTAATTTTTAAATTACTATTAAAACCATTGGCTTTGTTTGAAACAAGTAGCCTTAAAAAAGGTTGTTTTGAAAACTCCAACATTTTTGTCTACGTAAACAAATTGTCACTTAATTTAATTGTCTATATTCGAGTTTTAAAAACAGCCTTTTTTAAAAAGCTACTACTTAGTTAAACAAAAGAGTTTCAAATGTTGCCCTTAATTTTATTAGCTATTTTAAAGTTTTGCGGTAGCAAACATTTTTTAATTTCTAATTAAATATTTGTTCCCTTGATCTTTGAATGATTTTATTAATTTATTTATGTATCGCAATTTGACCAGCTTAATAAAATTGTCAATTTGACTTTCCCAAACAGAGAAAAGGATTTCTGATATAAGGCTTTCAACATTTCAAATAAAATTTTCGATAATTCAAAATCTAGACGTGATACAAAAAAAAGTTAAAATTTGGATTCACTGCCCTTTCCCCCCCAAAAAAAACATCCAAAATATATGAAGTGATTTGACTAAGCAAGATGAACATTTTTTTGTGACATAGTGTTATCTATATAAGCTACTCTTACAGGTGCAAGAATAAATAGACAAATGTGCGGTCACAGATCCTTCCATAAACTTTCCAGGTTTTTTAAGAATTTTTCCACTACTTAAGCAAAATCCTTGAAGTTTTTATTCTTAACTTGACTTACAAAGACAAAACAATATTAACCTAGATTTATTTTCAATAAGTTCTGTTCTTAAATCTTTCATTCCTTACTAGTTCCCGGTCTGTTGGAATGAGCTTGGCCCGAGCTCGGCCGGTCTGTAGCATGAGTTCAGCTTAATCGCCTGAAGACTGATGTTGGGCGATTTCATTTGTCCATGTACAAATGAAGTCTCGCTTTTTCACCAAATTGCGAGTGCGGCGCTACTGAACAAACCGCAGACCACATTCTAATAGCGCACCCCATACCAGCCGCTATTTCAAGTAGCAAAAAGCTTGGAGTAAGGCTAATCTTGTAGTTTTCCAACTTTCTTACATTTATTCCAATGGATTTTTTTATTGTGATTAGGGCCATCTGTTACTAAATAATTCGATTACGAAAAAACTTTATTTAATTTTTCTTTCGGCGACAAACAAATCTGGTTATGCTTTAAATGTTTGTATTCATACTCTTGTCCGCAATCGGTACACTATTACAAAAATAAAAATTTTTGATTATTTTGAATTATCTTCCATGTAAACTTGGATCAAACTCTTCCCTCCAGAAAAGCGATTACTTTAATTTTATGTATTTTTTCTTAAATAGAGCAAACAAATTCTTGTATTAACAAAATTTATATAAGCTATAATTTAAACAACATATTTATGTATTAATTAATCATAACCTGCGTTTTTTTTACAAAAAATGTGAAGTTAGTGGCTTTCACAGTCACAATCTTTGCCCATTCTTATAGTTTTTTTCGTCTTTATATTGATCCTTCCGCCTCGCAGAAAAGCATGGGAGACGCTATACTTAAAACAAGCAATTACCCCGACCTGTTTCCAAAGATACAAAAATATGGTTGTCCAATTAAAATTTTTTAGTTTGATTTCTTATTTTTTTTAAAAGATACTACTGAAATTTGGAACTGCTTTCCTAGATCCCCAAGCAGGAAAATGTGCCGGAAAATGGGGTTTTGATGGACACAACAGAATGGCGCGAGAAGCTTTTGAACCAAGACCGTTTTAATCACAATCACTACACTCTTAACCAATCGACCATGTATTCCACAAGCCGCTCAACAACCGCTTAAAAACTTCTAATCTACTAATCTATAGGCGTATGTGCGGAAGGGGGATGGTTGAGGTTAAACGACCTCCATGAAGATTGATGGACGAAGATTTATAGTAGCACTGAGACAGCTTAAAAATTGTTGAAGTAAAAAGAAAATTTTTTAATTAAAAAAATTAAGAATTGAAAAAAGTGAAGAGCAAAACAGGTTTTCAAAATTATTTTACATACGTCGACATTGTGGTTGAATGATTAAGAACGCTGTGATTGATGTCGAACGTGATTCACATCTTCGCGGTTCAAAGACCTTTCTTGCCATTCTTTTGTGACCTTGAAAAAACACTTTACGCCACTTTCTCCTGCTTTGCAGTCTTTGCAATCAATCTTAATATTTGATCATACCTCTAAATATTAATTGAAAACAATATAAAAAATTTTTAACAAACAGCCATTTGACTTTTCCTCAAGCAGGTCAAAGTAATAGCTTGATAGTTGCTCTATGTATAGCAGCTCCGACAATTTTTTTGTGTGTCAGAAAGCCAGGAGAATAAAAGTTTAAACTTAAATAACTAATATCAAAAATATACAAATAATTTTATTAAATTTTTACGTAAATGTTTAAAAGTGGTTCTCGTTTTTTTTTTTTTTTTTGTTGCACCAGACCTCCCTTTTGTATAAAGCATCACAAATTATAGAGATCGTGTTTTTGACTCTCGACCGGTCCTTCCCCAATAACAAATTTCTGCATACATCATTGTATGAATCTAATTGCTTAAAACAAAATACAAAAATGCCTTAAAGTTAAACTAAAAAAGTGTTAATATGACAAAGTAGAAAATGCTAACGTCCTAAAAAGTGCTCCAAATAACCTACCCAAAAGATGCACAAAAAATAAACAAGAATAATACCAAAAAAATAAGCGAGTCGTTAAACAGTTTTTAGTTTGCATAAGTTGTCATTATTTTAAATCTTTTATGGTAATTAATTAGACAAGTTCTATTCTATGTAAGCCAAACAAATCCAACAAAACAAACAAACCCAACAACTGTAACACGACAACACGAATAGACGAGGTAATCAAAAATTTGAATAAAATTTCAGCCATTACCGTAATGACCGTGCCTTCAGCAATTTGAGTTTTGAAAAAATCTTCTATAAATGACCTGCTCTTTTCAGCATTGTTTTCCAGCATTTTTTACGTGCTTTGACTATTTTTTGTTTTAGTTGAGGTTTTTTTAAGGAAAGGTGGGCGGCATGCGGCCCGTGGGCCATGCTTTTTGCCATGATTTTTCGTGCGGCCCGCGAAAGTCTCTAGCAAATCACTTTACTCTCTTTTTGATTTCACCTGTGGTGATCTCTAAAAAAAGCCATCACGTTTAATCAATGTCTAAAACTTGGGATCACTTCGTTTTTGGAATGAAAATAGAGATTTTACAAAATGATAAAAAATAATGACTTTTTTTAGAGATCACTATAGTGCGGCCCTCAAAAAAACTCAATTTGTAAATGCGGACCTTAAACTAAAAAGTTTGCCCATCCTTGGTTTAAAACAAATTGCTTAATGATGTAACCACGCAGAGCAAAACGCTTTTTAACATGTTAAAAATGCTTGTTAATATTAAATGTAACCTTAAGTATTTTTAAAATTATTGTTTTGGGAGTAATTAAAATGAACTAAACTTTTGTGAAATGTTTTGGTTTTGGTCAAGAATCTTGAAAAGGTTTTCCGAATTTTTTGGTTTCGAACTCGGTCTAGGTCTCGGTATTGGTCTTGACGTTTGAAGTCTCGACTACATCACTGTGTCGCTACAATTATATAACTTTGATCAAAATTAAATCTAATAAAGTTTGTAAAATGTCGGTTCAAACAAGAGGTTACACAGGAAATAACCATACTTTAGCAAGGAAACAAACTTTTTAAAAGCACCTTTTTCGTTTTCATGGTTAAAGAAGCAGTCTTAACAAACGTGAATTTTAGCAAAGTCCTGGAAAAAAATTGTACTAAAAACTTTCTAAAGGATCAAAAAACTTTTCCACCAAGTTTGAAGGTAAAATTTTTTATGCCAAAATGAAACAACCAAAAAAAAGAATTGCATCAGAACTTTTTAATCTTGCCAAAGAATATTTTGGCTTTAAATTTTTTGGGTTAAATAAACAACATTGCTGCCGAATTTACAAAAAAAAAATTTTTTTTGTTTTCACTAAGTTTTTAAATTAAAATTTTTTCTAATATATTAAAACTTGCGTTTGTTGAGAGTCTTTTTAACCAAAAAAATAATTTTCGTGTTTAAATGTCACACCTCCCACCAAAAAATGTTTTCGATATCCTTGCTTTTTGCAAAAGGTTTAACCTTGTTAAGAAATGGTCAAATTTTTCATGGTGTGCGTTTTTTTGATCTGTTGAATGTATTAAACGTCAAGAACGATTAAGATCATATTTTTTAAAGCGTATAGAGTAGTGATTCCCTGTTCACCTTTTCATAATAATTTTAAAAAGTCATTGTTAAATTTGTTTGTAAACCAATGACTAAAGAATAATTATAAATAAAAATTGTTTAACTGTATTTTGTTGTTTGAAATGACATATTTTTTGTTTTTACTGTTAATTTGTTGTCTTGGATATTTAAGGCTTAGGAATTAAAGTTACTAATAATAATTTTGTTGCTGCATAGGGTTGGATTTGTTACATGCAATTACATCGTCAAATTCGTATCAACTTCGTGTGGATCTTGAAGATTGGGAAGGAAACACATCTTACGCTACTTACAGGTTGGTGATTTGAATTTGAGGAGTTACGTAATTTGAAAACATTTTTGTATCAAAAATACTGAATCATGCAAGTTATAAATTTTTCCTCAGTTGATTTTTAATTGTGCCTAGCTAGGCTTATCATACGTCCGGGGTTAGCCGGGGCAGTCCCGATTTTTAGGGCTTTGTCCCGGTTTGCCGCCCGGTTACCCAATATATCCCGGTATTTAAGTGAAGTCTTTTTTTGAAAAACACTGCTTTTTAGTAATTTCTTCTTCTCCTTTCAACCTTTCTCTTCAGTCAGGGGTGGCCACAGCGTATCATTATTCTCCAAACCTTTCTGTCTTCAACATCTGTCTCCTTTGCACCAACTAAGATCAAGAATTTTAGCAACTAAGATCAAGAAATCCGAAATAGATTTAAAGTGAAGATCTTTTTTTTAATGAACACTACTTTTTAGCAACGAAAATCAATAAATCCGAGAGAGATTCAAAGCGAAAATCTTATTTTTTTGTTTAGAAAACACTGCTTTATAGGGACGAATTTTTGTCCTTTAAAGACCGTCCCAGTTTATCATTTCGGAAATATGGTATGCCTATGTCTAGTCATGGATTACTATAACATAAAGCTAGATATCGCATATTGCTGTTGAAAAACTGGAAGCATATTGTGACGTCACCTTTCGGTAGCTTTCTATAACATGACTGGTAAATATCAAAGTTTTTAACTTTGGCAAATACTGTATATGTGAGACATACAACCTTTATGAAGTTAAATGTATTGTTTTTGTCGCGGTTCTTTATCAAATCGCAACAAAAAAGATTACCATAATTATTGAAATAAATACTTCTCGAAATACGAGAGTGACTCATAGTCATGTCAAAGTAAAAACAATCACAATCATATGAAAAATACTAATAAATGACGACAAACAAACGATTGAGCATGTTTGAGGAAAATAATACAACAAAAACCGACCATAGACATACAGATTCATCTAAAAATTTGCAACTTTTCTCGGATCACGTTTTTAAAATATAGAGCATACCTATGGAAATATTATCAAAACTACTTTTATTTTTTTTTGTTTACGTACTTCAAAATACTAAGAACCATTTATATCATTACCTTTGACAAACTTACTTCAATAAACGAAATTTTATTTGCAAGATTACACAAAATTTCTGGAAGTACAAAGTAATATTTATTGCATTTATGACTTAAGAGTTGGTTTTACAAACCCAACATTTAGTCTAAAAAAAAGTTTAGGTTTTCTGATTTCATTCAGTACTGCAACATCTTGGCATTTCTAAAAGCAGGTCTGAGTAATTACTTGCCCAACGTATAGTGCCTCCATTGCATTCCTGCGAGTCAGGAGGATAAATATATCTATGAAATGAAATGAAATGAAAATTAACTTTTTTCCAAAGTCTGAGTAAACAGACACAAAAGCCTCCAAACTTTGTCTTAATTTCCTGAAGTCCTTTTGTGATTGGGTCTGTTGTATAATTTTCTAAAGCAACATACTAACGATTAAGCCACTAAATATCAATCCAAAGCAAATATGAGCTAAGTCATAACAAGTGTTTTTTATCCGGGTTTTAATTTGTGGTACGATTGCAGCTGAAACCATGCTTCTAGAAAGTTTGCCAACTTTAATAAAATAATTTGAATTGTCATCACACACAGTTTTTACAACAGAAACTTAAATATCATTTTAATCAGTAATTCTCAACCTGTTGTCGCAGTGAACTAGTGTGAAAGATTTTAAATTGTGCCTCGAAGCGTCTTATAAACCATTAGTCTATGTTTTTAATATCATTTTAAAATTTCAAATGTTTCTATTTCTTTAAATCTATTGTATAGCGTTTTGCACCTGTGTTTTTATCAGAGATGGAGTTGAGAAACGGTGCTTCGAGAAGGGGACCGAAAAAATTTTGGGGTAGCGAAACCAAGACAAGACGAGGCTTTGGGGTAATATAGAGATAAAATACAAATAAAAAAGTAAAATAAAACGAGACCGAGACGAGACACGAGATTTGGTTTAAGTCAGGGTTGTGAAGTCAGAGTCGGAAATTGGAGTCGCATATTTTTGGTTGGAGTTGGAACGGAAGTAGTCGCTTTTTTAGATGTGATGTAGTTGGTATGGGATTCGTATTTTTTTTTGGCCGCTTCAACTCCAACTTTCGATTAATTGCTAAAAAACTATCATAGTCATATTTATCATCTAAATAATTCAAAAATAAACAAGCAAAAATACGGCGAGTACGTGGATAGGTCACTTTTTGGACTTTAATTTGAAGTGCAAACTAAAAACAATTTTGGCTTTATATAGACATGGCTTTTTATTTGCAAAATTAAACTTAAGTTTCGGTTTTCGAGTTGTTTTGAAAAATTCAACTAAAGATTAAACAAAGATTTTTATTAAAAAAATGCGTGTAAATGTGCTTAATTGCTTACCGGTTTTGAAAATCAAGTGACGAATAAAAAGAAAGCCGTCATTTCAATTCAGCCCTCTCTCGAATATGTCGAGATTCTTTAAGAATTGTGAGCACTTGTCTAAAGCTATCGCTTGTAATCTCTTATCATTCCTGATACTTATAATATGCATTAACTCAACAAAAATGCTCTGATCAGCGGTTGAGTGTAACCAGAGTAAGAATAAAAATTTTTCATTTTAATCTACTTATATTTGCAGACAAAAAAAGGCATTATGAAATGCTAACTCTGAAATTACTAAAAGCTGTTTTTATATAAGGGTGTGTAGCTTCTTGTTTACTTGTGAAGTTGAAAAATAATTTCTCCGGCTACACAACCTTGGCTTAATCCTTCTCTGCCCAGAGAAAAAAATTTTTAATGTTTTGAATTTTTTCATATATTCCGTGTAAGTAGACCTTAGGCATACGTTATTCATGGTTTATTTGTTTGTGCAATGCTTAGCTGATGAATAAAAACCCGTGACATATATATCACGCTGGGCAGAAGCGTGTACGTATTTTGCCCGCGCCAGCGTCTGCCGTATTATTTTATTTCTGGTCAAATAAAAATTAGATGCTTATTTAAAACACACTGGAAAAATTAGTTACATAATTTTCAGTCAAAATGCATTTTTATCTTATTTCATTAAAAGAAAAAAACACCAATGCTTGTATTTGCACAAATGTCTAGTTTATTTTGGGTGAAAACAAAGATTGCAATTTAGGCAAAGACCAACATTGCACTTGCTGCATTGGCTAAAAGGCGTCTTTTTGAAATCTTCACCAGCGCATCTTATGCGTTTATGATCTTTAGTTTTGACCAAATAATGCTCCTTTCTATAATAGCGTACATTGTCCATAACACGAGCTTTTCGAAATTGGGCGGACTATGAACTTGATGGCCAAGCACGCTTAGGTGGAACGCTGTAAATCTTCAAATAAACTTCAGCAGTTTCAGCAGTTTCTTTCTTGAATTCAACTTGGAGTAACTTTCCGCCTGCTTTTGTGTGCAGAATCCACGATTCCAAGAGATACGCGAATTTTTTCAACTGTTACAGTAAAACCAATATTACCTTTGGACGAGGCGTATAAAATTGTTTGACTCACTATGAGCTCCAGAACCTCTTTATGAAAGAATTTTTTGAACAGCTCTACTGCTATGTTTCTGTATGACAAATAGTTAGATTCTGGAAAAAAATCATTCGTAGATGATAACAATCCATCACGAACCTCGTTGCTAACAGTTTCACTTCCTTCACAGCGATTGTTTATACGTCTCCCATCAGTTAAACAGCTTCCGCCACTGTGTTGAGTTGGTTTCCTGATAAGTTATCTACTAGCTTTGCATCGTTTTCATCAGCAGAATCTTCATCAGTAATTCCACCGTCATTAGGTTCTGTCTACATCATTGCCATTGCACTTATTTCTTCTTCAAAGGCTGATAGAACATCGTTCAAGTCAGATACCTACAACAGACGTTTATCACTGAAAATTGTACTCGCTTCTTCCAAGCGTAGCATATATGTAACGCAAAATACAATAAACAATTAAAGAAAAGCGACAAAAGATAATTAGTCAAAAATAAATATAAACAATCTTAATTTTATTACTGTAAACTTTTCCATACAATAAGACCAAAATTTTTTACTATAATACAAACATCATAGCTTTATAAATACCTACCCTTTTCGAAACGCCATGTTGCTTCTTGAAAAATTCACGTGCGCTTTCAGCTTCTGCTCACTGGCAAACTAAAAACTTGCCTACAAAAGCAATTTTACCAATGTCTTGCAAATGCATTTGGTGACCTTTGTATCAAATTTAGTCCGATTATCTTTTTAATTAAAACCACTGCGACCGTTTTAGTAAGAACACCAAATGCGTGACATATATGTCACGCTGGGCTGATTCGGGTTAACCCTATTCTCCTCAACGGCCGGGCTTCTGAAGCCCGGCCCTTGCAAAAACGTTTGTAATTACTTCATCTTTTTAGATAAAATTCTAGAATTTCTTGACTTTTCCTAATTAGAAATGCTGAATAAGATGGTATTATTTTTAGGTGCCCCCGAACAAGGATTAATGGTTAAAATAGACGTTTTTTAGCAAATTTGTGAATTTTTGCTGGTTTTCACAAGCAGAGCGTGGAATTTCAATTTCACGCTTTTATTAAGTGACATGAATTTTACCAATAATCGGCTTTGCGTGTCGAAGCGAATTACGTCGTTTCCCGACGTCAATATGCCTTAGGCCAGTGGTTTTCAACCTTTTTCATACTGTGGCCCACTTTCCAACCCAAGGTAACGTAACGACCCACTTCGGTACAGAGTTGTAAACGGGCTGAACTAGTCGGCCCGTTTACAGATTTGACATTATACAAGTCTTATATTGCTTTCATTTTGATTTATGCTCTGTGGCCCACTGAAAACAGCGCCATGGCCCATTGGTTGAAAACCATTGCTCTAGTACAGTGGTTTTCAACCTTTTCTGTACCGTGGCCTATTTTTCAACCCAAGTTAACTTCACAACCCACTTTGGTCAACAAAATTAAATTCTCATCCCAAAATCATAGTGTTCTCTAAAAAAAAAAAAAAGGTCTTCACTTGGAATTGCTGTCAATTTTCCCTATTTTTGTCCCAAAATCATAGTGTTCTCTAAAAAAAAAAAGGTCTTCATGTGGTTGACTGCACAGGACGCCAGAAAAATGTCTAAAAAAATGGGACGGATGGCAAGCCTAATTATACATATATATTATACATATTGCTTTCATTTTGATTTATGCTCCATGGCCCACTAAAAAAACCACTGTGGCCCACTACTGGGCCATGGTTCATAGGTTGAAAACCTCCGCCTTAGGCAATGTTGAACTTATTTCATGTAAATCGCATTTTCTTTTTTTGAGCTTTTGGCGATTGCTTGGAAACATTTTACACATATACAATATTTTGCATAAAACAATTGCTGTTGGGCTGCTTGAATACCAATCAACCGGACAAAATTCAATCTCTACAATAAGCATTTTTATAAAACTTTTTTTTATTATTTATTTGTGGAAAAAAATTAAATTAACTAGTTCACATTTTAGCTCATATGCTGACGCCTTCTTATAATTAAACAACACCTGACTTTTTACAATTGCATTTCACGTTGCATTTGAAGTAACAGGCCGTTTTTATGTTGAAATTTCCCTAACAATGAAAAATCCGACGTATTTTTTATGTACAAGTATACCTGTTTAAAAAAGTTTTGTAAAAAAGTTTATAGCTTTTTGATGTGGGTTTTCCAAACAGAAAGCATAGAATAAAAACAAGACATTTGATGCGATTGAATTTCAATAAAACAGGGGTTTCCAACTTGTATAAATTCATCGCCGTTCTAAAGTCTGAGATTTACACAAATGACTTTTTCCTCCCAAAAAATTTTCAAGCCAAAGTTTAAAAAAGTGTCCTTACTTATTGCAAACTGTTTAATAAATTTATTTCGAAAGTTAAATAAAAACCTAAAAAAGCTCCATTCTAGAAATTAAAAAAAAACTTTTTATGTAAACTTAAAGACCATTTTTGGTCTTCATTTGCCTTTCGCCATAAATTTTATGTTTGAACTTAATAAGTCATTTAAAAAAAGTTTGGTATGATTCTTAATCTAATATGATTATCCTATTATCTTCCGACGTCTTTTTAGTTTTAAAACGACCCACTAATTCAAAACCTCTGAATAAAATCAACTTAGATATCTTAGTTACGGATGACCTGGGCTATTTACAAAGATTTTTCCACGTAAAACCATATAAAGCTTCGGACCCCAATTTTATGTGCATGTTGTATAAATTCATTAGGGCTCTAACCTCTTAGATTTACACAAATGACTTATTTCCTCCCAAAAACTTTTCAAGCCAAAGTATAAAAAAATGGTCCTTACTTATTGCAAACTGTTTAATAACTTTATTGCAAAAATTAAATAAAAACCTAAAAAAGCTCCACTTTAGAAATTCGAAAAAAAATTTTTATGTAAACGTAAAGACCATTTTTTGATCTTCATTTGCCTTTCGCAATAAATTTTATGTTTGGACTTAAAAGATAATTTTTAAAAAAGTGTGATATAAATCTTGATCTAATATGATTGTCCTATTATATTTTGAAGTCTTTGTAGTTTTAAAATGACCCACTAATTCGAAACCTCTGAATAAAATCAACTTAAATTTTCACTTACGCCTGACCTAGGCTGTTTACAAGGGTTCTTCCACGTAAAACCAGATAAAACCCCGGGCCCCAGTTTTATGTGCACAGAGCTTATTATCCATATCAGAGCTATTTCAAAATCTTAATTAAATCATTTTCCTTTTTCCTGCTTGCGTCAACTCTAATTTGGAAAATCTACGGAAGAGCGCTTCTAGTCGCGATTTGAAAGACAAAGAAGGCTGTAGAGATCCAAAAAGTTATTAACAAATTTATCAACTTTATGTCCCGTAGTAGAAATTTGAGACGTTTACGTACGCTCGCAACGAGCTAATTGATGATTTTAACGCAAAAAGTCAACCGCGGATCAAGTCGTTCTGTTATCATAGAAATCATTGACGATTTTCTCAGGACTAAAAAAAATGCCAGTGCTTTTTGTCAATCTGACACCTGCATATGACACTGTTATTTCATACAAACTTAATTTTAATTGCAAGTTACTGAGTTTTCTGCTGGATAAGGACATGGTTTAAATAATTATGAAGCTAGTTCACAACAAAAGTTTTACTCTAACGGCGACAGTAAGCAAAACAGTCTCGGGTGTCAGAGAAACAGTGTTCCTCCAAAATCAATCACAACTGATTCTTTTTTTAACATCTAGAAGTATAATCTGCGTTCCACAATCTTCAGATTAAAAATATTGTGAGCTAAAAGTTTACAATAATCAACATTCATCATTGCGTTTAATTTTGACTTATCTTGAGGTAAAACTAAATAAATCATCCAAGTTTCGTCACCACCGTTTGCATTGCGCAAAAATTTTTCTTTGTTTGTCCCGGCGCTGAAGTAACTTGCGGTTTTAGGGAGGGAGCTGGTGCCAAAACCAGAGGTGGATATTGGGTGAGGCGAATGAGGCAGTTACCTCGGGCCCCTCCTTGAAAATTTTGCATATAGTTTCATTTTGCTGTATATGCTTTTTTAGAGATCACCATTATTTTGGGAGAAAAATAGCAAAATATGAGATCAAATCGAAGTGAAGACCTTCTTTTTTTTTAGAGATCAGTATGATTTTGGGAGAAAAATAGAAAAATGAGAGATCAAATCGAAGTGAAGACCTTTTTTTAGAGATCACCATGAGTTTGGGAAAAATAAGGGAAATACGAGATCAAAGCTCTTTATTTTTAGAGAACATCAATTTTTGCGAATCCTTGCTTCGCGACCCTAATTTTGAATATCCGTCACTGGCCAAAACATCAGAAATAACTCTCCTATTTTTGTCTATTCAATAGCCGAGTACTGGATCTTGTTTGTTTTTGCACCGCACGTATTTTGTTTATACGTATATAGTGTCTTGAATAATGCTTTGTGCGTAGTCACTGAATGCTTCCGTCCCATCTGAGCTTTGACAACAAGAAGCGATACTCTTTTTGGCTAGAGATCAGTTCAGTTCAGTTCAGTTTTCTTTTATTTCTGCTCCGCCACATGAACGAAATAACAAAATGTTGAGAAGTTTGTGTGTTGTTAAAGACGGGGTTAGAAAAAGGAAGAACCAACAAAACGAGTTGACGTTGTGACTTGCTAATTAGCGATGAAAGGTGTGACTTGTTGTACAATATAGAAGCAAGGTTGCTTCACCTCATTATAAAATTGTTTAAAAAAAATAGAAATAGAAAAAGAAAGAAAATAAAGTATAGGACCGAGGTTATTTGCTTTATTAAACACTGCTATGGGGGCGGTGCAATGAGATAGTACTCTAGACATGCTCTGCTATTTTTTCAAACCTGTGGCACACTTTGTAAGGTATCAAAAATTTGCAGAGCATCTGGACCAGGTGAAGAGCTAAATTTTCACCGTTTTCCGTTACCTGAAGTTTCCTTTGGCTGCCATAGAAAGCCTAAAAATTTTAATCTGAACTCTAAAAATAAAGTGATGACTTTTTTTCATCTGAAGTTACCAATTTGCGCATATCGAGCACAATCCAGCCTCGGAGAAAATTGATCAAAAAAAAGCTATCAATTTATTTGTAAAGAGTTTTTATGTTCACTAAATAAGGTTTCATATGTAAAAAAGCATTTAAAATTTAGTAAAGACCAAAAAAAGTCATGACATTTTACGATGAGATGTACTGTACAATGAATTTTTTAAGTTTATTGGTTGCTACTTCAAAAAACATAACTTTTTATCTATTCGTAAGATTATGTTTTCCGTTTTTCCACAGCATACGAGTTATAAAGCATTGCTGTAGATTCTGACTATGGTTTATTCATCGGTTATCAAATGCCTACCAATAAACACGAAGGTCTAAAAGCTTGTTTACACTTGCTTTGCAAAGACTTAAACAATCTTGCCGAATTAGGTACCCTGCTGCCCAGTACATTAATCATACATAGAACACAGAGTACTGTGGTAGTACATTCCGGCTCCATGCTTTTATTACCTGCGCTTTTAGTGTACTAGGCTCCATGCTTTTATTACCTCGTTCGAATAGCGTTTTCAGAACAGTTTGAGTTATGCTTAAATGCTTGTGGACGGGTTTAGGACAACTGGCCTCAGCCGACTGGCCGCAGTTTAACTAACCAGTCGGCTGCGTCTAGCTGGATTGCGCCCAGTTGGTTGCGACCAGTTGGCCCATTCTGCCTGCGAACCAAAGTTGCGTGTTTTCATTTGTCCATGGAAAAATAGGGTCTCTTTACTTTCTCTCATTGCAAATGCGGCGTCATTGCACAAAACAGAGATAAAGTTGTATGGGAGTGTCATACAAATTACGCATTATAAGGAGCACAAATTTGGACAGTTTTAGATAAAAAAAAAAAACGGTTGTGGCTTGGTGCATCACTAACAGTACTTAATCCAGGCAATGCAATAGCAATTTGCAGTAAATAAATAAATAAACCATGGGGGCCAGTCCTATTTATTTGCTTTACTTGAAGTGGATACTTTTAAATACTAGAACAATTTCGACATAGAATTGCCCTGTTTTATGTAAAGTTAAAAAGAGGCTTTTATAGCTTAACGTTTCCTTCTCCAAGTTATCTTGGAGAGGTCTTGTGGTGATTAGCATCTTTTGAAGGTAATCAATGTAATCTTCCAAAGTGTAAAACAAGAAAACGCACTTTTTAATTAAATATATTGGAACCAAAATGTGTTATTTTATTTCGTATTCCATCCGAAACTTTTCATATTGCAAAATAAAAAAACAAAGTTACCTTTGTTATCCAGATTTGCTTATTTTCTAGTTTTGCTTTTAGGTTTTTATTTGTTAATTACTTTTTTGCCTTATTGCAACTTGTTTTTAAATGGTTATTTTATTTTAATTTTTTTGTTATTTTAAATTATGCAATAAACGTAACTGCTTGACCAAGACACCTTATGGTTATTTGCCAGTCACGTTGTCCTATATTTAATCTCAATTATATGTTATGCGAATATTTGTAATAGTTTAGTGACAAAATAAACAAATGTGAATTTCGAATCTTCATACATGCCACAATATTGTTGTTCACAAAATTTTTTTTGGGCACTCTAATTTTTATTAACTGATATAATTGTAATTTAAAGTTTCTAACAAAGATTTTTAAGCAGGGAAAGTGCCGTAAAATGTTTTTCTAATAAAATATGACAAAAAGAAACGTATACAATCCTGATCCGTTCCCATCAAATTGCCATTCCCAACCTCTTGCTGTACTGTGGACAAATATATTATAAAATTGATGTTTTTCTTAATTTTATAGAAAGCAAACAAAGTTTTTGTTAAATTTTATTGTCAAAAGATTCGGAAAATTTCTCACGTGCTAGCATGAATAAAGACACTGTTTCATAAGATCACTATTTCTAAGAAATTATTAGTTAAAATCGCCCAGGTTGCGGCACTGCTTACAAATTTGCACTTCATGCTTTGAACAATGCCGAGATATGTTCCATGATTAATAGTCACAATTATATAGAGTAATATTGTTTTTCTCAAGTGTTTTTTTTTAAGTAATGCAACGGTGTACTTCTATTTCAATAAATAAAAAACTCTTTTTGTGACGGTAAAATACATTGCGAAAAAACAAAACAAGTGCATACAAACGATGATAATTATATAAAAGATAAAGGTTTGTTGGTTTTACAGCATTGGTATGTCGATATTCTAATGCTGCTAAATATTAAAATATAGCCAATTTTAAATTATTTTATGTAAAAAAAAATTATTTTCATTATTTTATACTTTTTTTAAAAAAGCAGCAATAACTATTAGTAACTAAAGAAATATGTGGACAAATATGTGAACCAGTAATTGAAACCAATCTAAAATAAATTCTATACTTCGACCAAAACAATGAAGCGAGCTTCCCGTAGCTTCTTCATTGTTTATAGTTGTCGTGCGCGTTGACGTCACTCTTTACGTTCAATTTTTAATTAAGTTTACGACTGTTACAACAGCGAATCCGTTACAATCGCATTTCACGCTAGTTAAATGAGTGTCTAAACATAAAAATTCAAGTGACCTTGCTAAATTGCAATTTTGCATACTTTATCATATGAATTTTCAAAAACTTTTTTGCTCTAACAAAAGTTAAATAAATGATCTTTACTCTGCTTAAATTTTATAAAGATAGCTTAAATAGTTTTGGAGTTATAAATCGTTAAATTGGTGGGCTTCTAAAGCCCGGCCGTTGAGGAGTCAACAGCTCGAAAAAGCTTGAGGAAAATAGGGTTAAACAACTAGTACAAAAAATATATAAACTCCTTTTTCACATCAAAAATCTTCCTCATAAATCACAAGAAAGTTTCGCAAGTTTGAAGATAGCGAACAAAAAACTTATCTCTAAGCTTTTCGTCCGACACTCGTCAGGAAACAAACGTCAGAATGAAGAAAAGAAAAATTCAATTAATTTTGTAATAAAGCTGAACGAAGATGATTGGATGTTTGAGAGAAGCGTCACAACATGTGATCAATACAAGAGTTTCAATGCAAGAGTTTGTAAACAAGCTTTTTTGGCGGCATTAATTCGGCTTGCATGATCTGATGAAAACGGCTTCTAAAGCAGATAAAATCTAAACGGCTTCTAAAGCAGATAAAATTACATGAAATTATGTCATGCCGTTTAACCTGGTGAGGTTTCTATTTATAGGTGGTTTTTCTTTACTCATTTTGCTCAATTGAGCTGAATTGTCATCTTGGTTAGCTGTGCCACCTATCATCATTAGGCAGACTAGTCTTGCACTGGTTATTCAATCTTTCAATTTTTTTAATATTATTATTATTACATATTGTTTTGTCTTTCTTATTTCTTATATTTTTTTCTGATTTAGGTGTCGCGGCCATGCTTTCTACAGTTTAGTACTTTAACTTCCTGATTATTTTATGCATGTTTTAACGTTGTGCTGCTTCTTCCTTTTAGTTTTGTTCACTCCTACCATCATGTTTCGGGTTTCATTAACTCTGAATCATGTTTTGATTGCTCACAACATCAACTTAAGACAAAAAAACTTTTATTTAATATTTAATCAAAATATTGGTTTTGACTCTTCAGTAAAGACGTTGTTAGTACTTTGGTCTTCATTTGACGTTGTTAGTATTTCAAACAACTACAGCTTGCTATAAATTGCCCTGCTTAAACTTTGGCCAGTTTGAATGCTATCTCTGTCAATGTTCGTTCACTCCTCATTCACCCCTCTACTATTGGTTTACTTTTGTGAAAATTTCGTTTACTCAGGGTGAACTATTCACCCGATTAAAAAACGCTGGCTTAGTTTATTGGGCAACATATTACTAAAAAACTGCTGATCGCTTATTATAAAATCCTGTAATTTTTGTTCAGAAAAGAGATAATTGTCATCAAAAAAAAAATGAAATCTCTTGTTTAAATGTCGCAACTCAGTTGTGACCACTAGAACCATATCCAAGCAGGTATTGTAGTAAGCCATGTGTCCAGTAGATCTCTAGCTTTATCTCTAGTAACAATGCATTCAGTGATGGCCTTACAAAAAAATGGGCCCGGTGCAAAAAAGTAGGGAGGCACTTTTTAGTGATCTCGAAGCAAAACGACAAAGCGATTTGTAAAAATTTGTAAAAAGATTTGTTTTAGGGGGGCACTTTTTAATGTATTAAAACAAAGTGATCTCTAAAGAAAAAATGCCACCATGCTGGTGCTACAATAAAGAAATATAGCAATATCTTGCGTAGGTGGGGCTACTTTTTGATGTTTAGGGTGGCAGCTACGTTTGCCCTTCACTAAATTCACTTCATTGTGTTTTTTGTATACTGCTGCAAATTGTTTGTTGAAATTTTTGTCCTAAAATTTTTTTTATTTAAAGATCTTGTGAATTAAATGTTTCGCAAAAATTTTTTTTAAAAAATATATATTTTGTTGTAATAAAAAAATTTGCAAGCAATTAAATTGGGCAATAACTGAAATATCTAATAAATTATTTTCACCTTATTTTCAAAAATGGCAGAACAGTGTTTGTAAGTGCACTTGCACTTTTGTGTAGTTATAGCGCGTTTTATGCTGAATATTCCCAAAATGCTTGTCAGTCCAATCTAATCCAATAAAAAAATCTTTTGGTTAGCAAATAAATAATAAACTACCAATTGCAAGACAGTTTAACAAATAGCAAATGCATTTTTCCTGCATAATTAAAAATTTTGCCGCGAGCCTTACTAGAATTCAAAAAGTTGACTAATGATAGCGTTTACAACAAAATTGATTCATAGAATCAGCATAAAATACAATAATAAAACAACAAAAATAAAACAAGAACAGACTAAAAAATTAAGATTCTTTTTTTTAAATATTGGTTTTAAAATATATATATTTTTTTAAATTTTAATTAGCTTTAATAATTATGCCTTTTGAAAAAAATTTGTTTTAATACATAATTAAATGAAATTGATAGAAGAAAAACTGATTTTTTAGTTCAAAAAACAAGAGTATACTTTTTCTATATTCTGTACGCTTATTAGGAATTGCAAATTTAGTTTAAACGTCAGTTCAAACTGAAAGCGAAAGTTTGGCAGCGCTTCCAAAATTTACATTTTTGACTTGCTTTTTCCCGACGCTTTCAGTATGAACCAAGTTAAAAAATTGAAATTCGTTTTCAATTTCAAACTTTTTTTGCTAAGCTCAAAAAATTTTGGGCTTGGACAACTACTTTTTGCTTTTATTCTAAACTATTATTTCATTTTATTTTAATACGCTTTTAGCTACTCGCTTTATTTTTTTTGCCTCCGCTTTCAGTCTAAATTGACCTTGAAAGATCCTTATACAATATTTTGGTTTAATATGAAGAAATTTGTGAACAAAACAATACGCTTTCAATTTATATAAAGCTGACATAGACCTTATTTTCTCTTTTAATTACATAAATGTAGATTACAGTGGCGACAAAATTCTCACGTGTATTTGATTCACTGTTCTAGCCAAAACTGTTGCGTTACCAAAACGCTTACACTTACGTAATAAGCCACTACAATGCTAATTTGCAATTTTTCTGTAAAAATCTTTTGTCAATTTAAAGGTTTTTTGTCTACGCTGTACATCATGGGTGCGCAATCTTTTACTCGTCGTGGGCAAAATATTCGTCTGCAATTTACCTTGGGCCGCAATCGGTATAGTAATCAAAAGTGATGCGAATTCAAGCTGCTATGAAAGTTAATTCAATAATTTTATGTTAAAGTCAAAATGATAATTTTTTGGTCTTTTTTGCGCACATTGATTTTAACGTTTACTTCGAAGTAATTTCTATAATAAATAGAATTTCATCCCAAAATTTAGTTAAAGACAAAAAAGCCATTTGTTTTTTTCTAAGCTAAGCGAAAAACCTCTTACTGAGACAAAAATAATTGTATTCCGAGTTATCTGCACATCATTGAATTGGTGCAGAGACGTTGCGATAATAATTTAAGATGTTTGAGCATCTGATTAAAATTTTCTCGGTGGGCCGCACCAAAAGGCTTCTCGGGCCATATACGGCTTGAGGGCCGAGGGTTGGGAAGCCTTGCTATACATAAACGGAATTAAATAAACATTTTGATTATTGCATAACGAATCGAATAATTGTGATTCAAAAATATCTTCATTTTTGTGATTACTACATTAATTATCAAAACTTAAAAATAATCGCTGATTTTTTTAATGTTTTTGATTTAGAAATTTTTCAGTTGGAAACTCTCAATCAAACTATACTCTGAATGTACAAGGTTACAATGGGAGTGCAGGTGAAATTCATTTTAAACTATTCAATCGCATCCAGATTATTTTGTGCAGTAATCATGAAAACTTTTTTAAAATTAACAATATTACTATATTATATTGTAATACAGTTTTCTTTGGAAGAAATTTTTTATTGTTGGATAAATTAAAAATCATATTTTTCATTATTGTGGTTTCTAGATTTAACTGGCTTTTGTATACCGACCGAAAAATTATTAAAATTCGACTTTTGATTAAATCAAATCGGCGAGTTTATCTCAAATCTAAAAACTGTGCAAATGAAAACAAATTAAAACAATAAAATAATTTTTAAATTATATTTTTTTTACTTGAAATGATTTGCTGCATTCGGAGCGTGGTCGAGTCGTTAAGAGCGCCGTGAATGTGATCGACCTGGTTTGATTTGATGGTGAAAAAATTTTTCAACTGTCGTAACTTTTTTCTGAAATTTATTAAATCATCATTGACTTTTAAAAGTCGGGTGGAATTTTATTCAGCTTTTGTATCTCAATGTGTTTGTGACCAATATCTTAAATTTTTTTCCATTTTTGAAAACGAGCTTTTAACTAATTAAACGAAAATTTACTTTTTATCACTCTTTGCGAAGATAACTACGACCAAAACTTAAATATATAAAAAATTCATTAGGCGTGAATAACTGACTGACAAAACAAACAATGCAAAATTATTGCGTTTTAAGTATAAATGATCAATAGATTAAAACTAAAATTCCAAAAAATAAATTTAATAAAAACACCAAAATTATAGCTTTCTTTATCTTTTTAACATAAAAAAACTATAATTTATTTAAAAAAACTTATTTCTCGTTCAAATTGTTTAGAGATACAAGGGTTCATGGTTTGTTAAAATTTACTCCCAAGTCGTGGAGCCCACTAAAAATCCAATTTTTATAGGGTTAGACAAATAAAATCTATTATATGTTTCAATATTTGCAATAAGATAAAGTGCTTTTTTATGATGTCTATGATAAATTGTTATAGCTCATAAACAGAAAAAAAGTTAGTTAAAAAATCAATAACTTTTTATTTTATCTATTGTATTCATAAACTGTATTTAGTTTGTAATTAGTGTATTTGTGAACATCTATAATAACCTTAAGTGATTTGTATCAATCTAGTTGGCAGTGTGATAAAATGGTATGGAACTCATATTATAATGTACTTTTAATGATCCACACTGTTTTTTGTTCAAATTCTAACCTCACCATATTTTATTTCCTTGTTTTGTGTAATAACTTTTTTTCATGTTTTCTTAAGAAAAATTTTTAAAAGGCATTTGTATCACACTGGATAAAAATTAAGCAAAACTGAATTTTTTGTTTTTCTTCATAAATTAGCAAATTCTTGTTTTTAAAAAATATATTTAAATTTGAAAATCAAAAGTTTTTAATTGTTACAAAAAATTAAATAAATAAATAAACTTACAAGCATCAAAAGCGTTGATTTAGGTCTCTTTAAAAAAACTCTTTTTCATAAACAAGAACCCAAAATAAAAAATTTTCAATTTACATTTTTAAAAAAACTTTTGATCCAAGATGGACAAAATACCTGAAAATAAAATATTTCGAATGAACTTTTGTTGGCAGCGTGGTCGAGTCATTAAATGCGTCGTGATTGTGATTGACATGGTTTTGGTTTAAAACCTACTCGCGCCATTCTGTTGTGTTCTTGTAAAAGACATTTTACCACATTTGGCTTTCTTAAAAAGCAATTCTAAATTTCTCGTATTTCTATAAGGCTAAAAATCCAAATAAAATTTTCAACCGGACAGCAATATCTTTTAATCTACGGATGCAGGTCGGGGTAATTGCTTGACAGTTGCCTTATGCATAGCACCTGCGTTGCTTTCCTTCATTGTTTTCGATCAACTCGGGAGGATAAATATAGAGAAGAGATGAGATAAACTATTTGAAAATTTTATCAAAGTATCAACAATTTGATAAAACGAAATAAGATACTTTCATTGGATGCGAAACAAAATTTTGCACAAAAATATCACAAGAAACAACAAAATAGCATTTGGACTTGCCTGTAGCTTTATCTTAATTTTATTGTTTTCTGAGAATTAAGTAAAATCAGCAATGGGCAAACGTTTTGCGGATGAAAAAAAATTTTTTGCCCAGATCAGTGCTCTGTTACGTTTTCACATTCACGGCACACTTACAAACCTTCCATAATTTTGCAGCACACTTCAACCAAAATAAAGTTTTTTTGCCTTTGCTAAATTTCAAACACTTTTTTACGTGAAGTGCCAAGAAGCAAAGATTTAGTAGCAAACAAGATTGGAAAATAACTCACAACAATAAGAAATTTAATAAATCTTCATTCATTAAAAAAATCCAGAAAAAGTTTTTTCAGTAGAAAAAGGTTGAACAGTTTCGGTCTAGCAATTGTAAAGGTCGAATTCTAAAATATTTTTTTTCTAAAAATATATATAGATTATTGTTGTTTCGTCGCACACCGGTTGCAGATCACTGGCTTAGAGAAGCGAAAATATGTAAAACTCACTTGTTAACTTTTAGCAGTGATGAAGCTTCTCGAGACCGATTTTTTGCGATCTCCGTCTCGTCTCGGTCTCGACCTTGTGTTAATGTTCTCGATCTCGGTCTCGAGGTCATGTGGTCTCAGTATCGTGTTTATTGAATTGGTTAAGAGACCGGAAGTTTTTTCATATATTTTTGTTACTTAATGTTATTGTCACGAGTTTTGCAATTTATTTAACAACAACACTTAATTAACCAGTTTTGCCACAATTTCAAATGGTCTTCGTCGTCGTTCGTTCTTCATCTAAAGTGGTAAAAAACTTAGAATCAAACTTCTTTAATCTTTAGTTTCGCAATTTTCTTATGTTTATTCCAATGAAAATTTTTATTGTGATCAGGGCTATCTGTTACAAGCTAATCCCATTACAAAACAATTTTATTTAAATTTTTTTCTTTCGGCAACATACAAGTCTGGTAGTGCTTTGAATGTTTTTACCCACACCTTAGACTGTTAATAGATTCACACCAAATTAATCCGATTTTAGAAATATCAAGTAACTTGATTACGTAAATGTTTTTAACGCTAGTTTTTTTTAGTTAGAAGACAAGCTTCAACAGAAAAACGAAAGAAATAATACAAAAAAACTAGATCGAGTACAACAGCGAGATAGATAAACTTAGCTTTAATTTAGCCTAAATACAACAGTTACCTCAGAAAGAGCACATGGATGTTTAAATGTTGTTTGTTACAGTTAATGTACAGCTAATTATCTACTTTAAAATTTAGTACGCCTGCCAAAAGTTGCTTGAAAAGTGTATTAAATATGATAACAAAATGACTTTAACGTCAACTGGAAGCTAAAGTTTCTACATATTTAGTTTAAAAACGTCGTAAAATAAATTTAAAATTAGACTCTAATACTGATAGCACTATAGTAACGATAAAGTTGCCCAGTGATTTGAATCTTGCAATGCAATAAAATACAATAGTTAGTTCAGGCTTGTGCAATATATGGCCCGTGAATGTCCAAATTATTGCCCGCGAGACGATAAATAGAATTTTTATTTCGACTGTTTTTAGTTCAATATGGCAGGAATGCAGTTACATATGATGATGCAATTCTTAAATCGCTAACAGTTCGGATTCCATCTTTTACAAGCTGGGAGCCAATTTTTTTTAAGATGTATCTTCTGGGCGGCAATCGGTACAGAATGACAATGATAAAATTTGAACGCCATTGTACGAATCTAAATGCTTAAAACAAAATATCAAATTGCTAATATGACGAAGTTGAAAAGGAGAATAATAACTAAAAACTACTCTGATTAACCTATTCAAAGATAGACAGAAAATAAACAGAATAACAGAAAGAAAAACCAACAAGTTGTTAAGCAGTTTTTACTAGTTTGCATAATTTGTGATTATTTCTAATCTTTTTGAGGTGATTAATTGGACTAATTCTATTCTATGTAAGCCAAACATAGTCAACTAATTCAACAAATCCAACATGCCAACACAAATAGCCGAGCTCATCAAATATTTGAATAAAGTTTTAACCGTTCACGTGATGAGAATGTTTTTAGCATTTTTTAGTTTTGAAAAAATGTTTGATGAATATTGATTGAAAATTTTTTGATTTCTTTTTTCAACATTGTTAACCACGTGCCTTGTGTGTTTCGGTTTTCTGCTGCTCTAATTGAGCGAGTTTTAAAGCGGGTTGTTTTATGATGCAATCACACTGAATAAAGCTTTTTTCAACAAGATATAGATCCTTGTTTAATTAAAACGTAATCTTAGATTATTTAAAAATTAAAAATTTGTTGTTTGTCAATTAATTAAAACTGGACTATATTTTTGTAAAATTTTTCGGTCTCTGTCTCCATTGTTTCTGATCTGGGTCTTAAACCTTCAGTTTCAAAATTTGCCGGTCTCGATTTCGGTCTTGGTCTGGGAAAAATTATTGAGTCTCGGTCTCGGTCTCGACGTTTGTGGTCTCGACTACATCACTGACTTTTAATTTCGGGATTCTTAAAAATTGATTTATAAAAGTTTTTAGTGTGAGTACATTTAAAACCATTTTGCTTAAAAAATTAATGAACCAACAAAATCTTATCAAGTTTATAAGTTTACTGAAGACCGAAAAAAAATAAATAAATAAAATAAGCAATAAGTTTATCTCTTTAATTGAAAATAAATTATTTTTTTAAATCTTTTAATGAAAATCCTGCAAAATCGTCTTGGTTTGAAATAACAACTAATTTGCTCTTTGAAAATGAATAATATTGTAGCGTGAGTGGTTTTGGCACACAGTTAACCTTTAAACTCCTTTTATTGAAAAGGGGCGCAATTTGAAATGAACAGACAAAAATAACACTATAACTTCGGAATCAAACAGTAAGCAGAATCTTCGCTTGATGACGTCACAACGATCAATTTCGAGTTAAATTACACAGCAGCTGTATGAGTCTCTAATCTCTAACCTGTTCTGAGGCGACGAATCGGTTTAGCGCGTTATGTAGTTGTAAAAGATTTTATGAGTATTATTGTGACGTCTGCCTGATTTATCGATAGAGCGTGTGTTAAGATTGTTTACACAAATGGTCTTGATGGCACGATCAGCCAACGATTAGCTGGGAGGAAACAACAGGAAGGCGGAACATAAGCAAAATATAAAGAAATCCGAAATTATCACATGAGGGTTGTCGTCGTCGTCGTCGTCGTCGTTTGAAGGGTATCCACTCCAGGTCAGACACAACAGGACTGGGGCCGAGGGTTTATCCTTTTACTACCCCAGACTACTGCACTGCCTGGATCAGATGCTGGCAGTGATGTCATTAAGCCAGCATCGAGTTTCGTCATCCAAAACCGTCAGACCTCGTGCTCCATGTGGTGCCCGATGTATAGGGCACGCTGTTAGTACATGGTCTGCGGTTTGTTCAGAGGCGCCACACTCGCAATTTGGTGAAAGAGCGAGACATCATTTGTGCATGGACGAATGGAATCGCCCAACACCAGTCCGCAGGCGGTTGAGCTTAACCCAAGCTGCTCGGGGTAAGCCCATCCCAACAGGCCTGGCACTGGTCTCGGGCACAAAAGCACGGAGCCTGGAAGCATTTTCACAGTACTCCGTTTTCCATTTGTGATTTGTCCATTCAGAGGCGCGGATGCCAAGTATGGCAAGGTTGTCCAAGAGATTCCGCGCACCTGGCACAAACGGGCGTCTGGATCGTAGTCTCACTTGGCGAGTATCTGAGGACCCACTTAAAAGACCATGCAAGATATGATCGGGGTCCAGAGATCCACGCTAAGCCAAGGAGAGTGTCGCTCCCATTCGGCGAAGCTCAGCTGGCTGGATGCCTGAAAGTACAGGTAGGTGGTCCGTTGGAGTGGGACGCAGGCATCCAGTAACTATGCGCAAGGCGTCATTCAAGACACTGTCAATGAGGCGAGTGTGAGCACTGCGACACCAGACTGGCGCACAGTACTCAGCTGTTGAGTAGACCAGAGACAAGGTGGCTATGCGTAATGTTTTAGCATCAGCACCCCATCCCGAGCCCACGAGTCGCCTCAGCAGTGTGACGCGCGAAGATAGTTTTTTGCGCAATGCCACTAAATGGTGACGAAACGTGAGCGATCTGTCCAGTTTTACCCCAAGATAAGTAGGGGTTGGACAGAACGGTAAAAGTTCACCATTGTTGTAGACCTTTAGCTCACGTTTGGCCTCTCGGTTGTTTAAGTGAAAGGCTGTCGTCACCGTCTTAGTGTGACTGAGCTTCAACCTCCAAGTCTGAAGATACGCTGACAGTGTGGACATGTCTTGACTTAGAGTCCCCTCCAAGTCCTTCCAGTTTTGAGAAGAATGCAACAATGCTAAATCATCAGCATAAGCAAACTTTCTGGAAATCATGGAACGAAGCTCGTACGTATAGATGTTAAATGGGAGGGGAGCCAAGACCGATCCCTGAGGAACGCCGTTTTTAAGACGGCGTAGCCTGCTTTGCTTGCTGTCACTGGTGGTAAGGGTGAAACTTCGATTTCGGACAAGCTCCATGATCATTTTGACCATGTGCTTATCCGGAAGTAGTCTCAGCAGCTTGCAGGTAAGGCCACGGTACCAGAAAGTGTCATAAGCAGCTGTCAGATCGATAAATACGGCATCGGCCTTCTTTTTAGCCTCGAAAGAATCCTCAATGTTCTGGGTTAGCAGAACAGCTTGATCTACGGTTGACTTCCCGCGTCGGAACCCAGCCTGCTGTTTAGGGAGCAGTGGATCGATTAATGGTTCAACGCGGGCGTAGATAAGCCTCTCGAGAATCTTGTAGGGGACACAGAGCAGAGATATCGGTCGATAACTCTTTGGGTCCCCTACGGGCTTTACTTGTTTTGGGATCGTGACCACAAGCGCTCTTCTCCAGATCTTGGGAATTTTGAGTCGGCGCAAACAGGAAGAAAGGAAGTCACGTAACCAGGACTTAAAAGCAGCTCCGGCATGGAGTATAAGCTTGGGGCAGATGGAATCAGGTCCCGGAGCTTTACCTGGTTTTAAATGTTGAAGGGCAGCAGTAAATTCTCTCTGTAAAAAACTGTCAGAGATATTTACTGCGTCTGATGTTGTGGCCCTCCAAAGGTCAGACACTTCTTGAAAAACAAGTCGAGATGACTTGCGGTCAATAGCCTCGTATTTCCCATTTCTAACCACCTGAGATGCAATAGCATCGGCTGAAACGGGACAGTGACGAGGAGAGTGTCGTGACCTACCAGTAAGGTTGTTCAAAATACTCCATGCTTTTCGACTAGAGTGTGAGAAGTCAATGCTCCGAACTGCTTCGGACCGTCGATCCCTCCGCTTTCTGTCAAGCTTGGCAAGCAGAGCTGTAGCAGCCAAACTTGAGTCGTCTCCCTGAGGAGACTGCAGAAAGGTTTTATAGAGGGATTCACACTCTGCATCCCAACACGGAATATAGTTATTTCGATACCCGCGTGGGATAGTCTTTTTGGCTGCTTTCTTAATGGTGTTACAGAAGTCCTGGTAAGCCGCATCCACATCAAGTGAATCAGGCGGCAACAAAGTTTTTGCGAATTTATTCGTCAAAGCAATGTAGTGACTCCATTTGGCCTTGCGGAAGTTCCATCCCTTAACAGGCATGCTTGGCACTGACAGAGCAAACCTTGGTGGTGTAATAAGCGAAGGTCGATGTTGTGACCTGGGGAACTTGTCAAGGACACGTCTATCCGGTAAGCGACTGTTTGGACCTACGCTAGCGAAAGCTAGATCCGGATTGGTACCAGTGTTCCAGCGGCTGGAATAAAAACTGGCAGCATCCTTGGCACTATATAGGAGGGCAAGACAATTAATACTTTCCCAGCCAGCCAAGCACTCACGTCCGGACTGTTGTCGTCGTAACCCCAGTCAGCATGACGACAGTTAAAATCGCCAGCGTACAGCAGGGGTGAGGAAACACTGGAAGATCCAGGGTTCGCAATCGCGTTGGCGGTGGTTTGTAGATGTTGACTATTTTATAACCATCAACGTCCACACACAACCACTCGATCTCCGATGTCGGTGGAGATTGGTTTAAAAGCGTGTATCTCAGTCGCTCGTGGACAAACGTGGCAAGGCCATGCTTCCTGCTTAAAGAAGACCCAGCTAGTTGGTAGTTTGGTAGTACCAACTTCTCTGCATCAGTGCAGTGGGTCTCCTGCAGTAGGATGACGAGTGCCTCAGACTGCATAGCGAGGTGATGAAGAACGTTCATCTTGCTTGCAGTGAGGCCTTCGATATTCAGCTGAAGAATAGTATGTCTTCGGAACTTGTTTGCAATGTGCCCTGAAAAGAGCAGTTTTATCCAGGCATTGCCCCGTCCTGAAAAGGACGTTTGCCGATTGGCAGACCCACACTGCACATCGGAATGGGTGGATACCCTTCCGTTTTGGTAGGTTCGGTTTCGGTCTGTCATTTTAAATTAATGAACAGACGTACTCGCGTCCCAGGCTGCGTGAAAGCACCTACCATCTGGGGCATCTGACGGTTGTCATGGCAGTAGACAAACATTGTGCAGCGAGCGGGAGGCCGCTGCAAGCCAAGTCTGCAGCGAGCGAAATACAACGTGAGAAAATACATTTGCGGAAAACTCTGCAATAATAAATAAAAGCATGAATAAAAGACGATTTGCGGTGATGAGTTCGCTATGATATAAATACCGAAATCTAACAATGCGGTCAAAGTTAATTTATTTCGTCAAATCACGAACATATTATTTACAGGTGATTCTTTGAGTTATAACAACAATTCACAATTTTCAACAAAAGACCGAGATAATGATGAAACATCAGGTAACTGTGCTGAACAATTGCAGGGGGCTTTTTGGTACGGACGTTGTGGTGCCTATGTAAACTTGAACGGAGAATATCTGAAGAATGGAGAGAACCGCCTTATAGGTGTTTGGTGGTATTATTGGAAGCTCTTCTACTCATTGAAGCGAGTTGAAATGAAAATCAAACCGAATTAATACCATTAGATTGAGTCGATATATTATCACGTCATAATGTAATAAACTCATTTGTAATTTATTACTGTTCTTTGTTTGTTAATATTTTGATAATTTTGATAAAAAGTTCTGATTCGTTTAAACGATCAATTTTATTTCAAATTTTTAAATAAAAAATTTGTTCCTGCAACCGATGTATCATTAAAAAACTTTAATTGTATATTTTCATCTTACACCAGCTACAATATAATGATAATTTTTGCATATGATGATACGATAACATTTGCGCTTTTTTCTCTTTTGTCTTTTTTATCTCGACGCTGTTTTGTCTTTCGGAATGTTTTAGTTCAGGGGTTCTGAAACGGTGGTGAATTCCCCATTAGAAGCAAATTTTTTTTATTTTTAAGGAAGAAATTTTTTTAAGGTACTTGAAAATTTTTAGTATTAACAGTAATATTTTATGAAATTTTATATGAAGAACATATCAAAAGTTTGATTTATTTTGGTAAACTTGATTTTTATGTAAGCGTATTGAGTAAATTGTTTTTTGCTTTGCTACTTCAAGATGGTTAATTGTTGCTTTTTGGTTAATAATGCTGCTATTTATTGGTGATAATAGCTATGGTTTTTGTGTTACATGAAACATTCGTAAGGTTTTTTTATTTGCTAATACTAATAATTTTGCATTAATAAACATTTGTCTAAAAAGCGTATCCAATTGTGTTTAAATTTTAAGAGCTTAGTTTCTCGTTTTTGCATGCTGATATAAACAGATTATTTGGACTGCCAACTGAAGTTCCGATGGGGGAATTTAGTTTTAAATTTTGCTTAAGGGGGTCCATGAATTTAAAAAGGGTGATAACCACTGTTCTAATTAGTTTGACGTTACGTAATCGTTCGCTGGCACGTCTCAATTTAGCTGTTGTAAAGCTTGGCCTTAATTTAATCGCTATTTCAGAAAATTCGCTTATAATCTGATTCGTGACGTAATCTTATATAAGCGCGCGTTTGTTTTTATTTCATTCCAGATTCCACATGAGATTCCAGTTAGTGATTTGAGTTGTTGCATTGCAGTTGAGTCGTTCGTGTTTTTGTGGCTGTGTGACCGCAATAGAGAGACAAAATTTTTAAGTTTGGTATCGTTGGAAGAGCTACTAAAACTTAATAAAGCAAGTGGAAATGAAAATCAAATCAAATTAATATCATTAAATTGAAACAATATATTACACGTCATAATGTAATAAACTCATTTGTAATTAACTGCTGTTCTTTGTTTATTAATATTTTGATAATTTTAATAAAATATTCTGATTCGTTCAAACGATTAATTTTATTTCAAATTGTGAATAAATTTTTAAATGAGAAATTTATTATTAATGTACTGTATAATTAAAAAAAACTTTAATTATATATTTTCATCTGACACTAGTTATATACCGTAATGATAATTGTAAAGAATATTAAAAAAGTTATTTCTTGTCGAAATTGTATCTTCAACATTACAAAAATAAAAGTAAAAAAAAGGATTAAAATTTTTTCGCGTAAAATTATTTGAATCTAAAAGCTATTTTAAATAAAAACCAAAAAAAAATTTTAAGGCTAGCTAAAGTTTTAGGCCTAAAAATTTTATTTAAAAGTGATTTGTGGTGCAGAATTTAAATATTGCCAGCAAAAACTTATCTCTAAATTTTTTGACTTTATAAAAATTTTACTATTTTTTCATTTGGCCGTTCGTTTTTTCATTTATTGTTTTAGAAGCCGTTTACCTCAAATTATACAAGCCAAATTTATGTAGCCAAAAAGAGTTTGTTTGCAGCTTAAAAATCTTGCGCTGATTACGCGTTTTGACGCCTTCTCAAACATCTAATCATCTTCGTTTAGTTTTTTAAGACAATCAAGTTTTTTTTCATTCCGACGTGTATCTCTTGACGAGTATCGGACGATAAGCTTAAATATGAGTGTTTTTCTGGCTACATTTAAAAATGTTTATTACAACCATATTCAAATTTTTTTAAATGTAGAACCTAATTGTAATTTTTTTGAAGACTAAATTTAAAAAATATTTCTTATTGATTAGACGATATTTTCTTACAACATGATAATTTATTTTAATCTTATTCAGACTCGACTTTTTTCTAAATTTTGTCCAACTAGGGCAAGCATAAAGTACCAGCGCTGTCTTTGTTCAATTAAAAGTTATTCTAAAAGATTGCAGACGAACCTCATTCAAGTTTTTGCAAAAAACAAATTTGTGAATTTCTCATGTTAAATACACAAATATAATCAGATTTAAAAAAAGTAAAATTCACCGTTGGTTGGTTTAAATGAATTTGAATGAAAATAATTTTTAATTTTATTGAAAACCAGAACAGATAATTAAACCAGAATTTATGTTTGCGGACAAAATCACTTTTAAGGGCGTTTTTTCTGGCACGACATTTAAATTCAATGTTGGATTTTAAATAAAAATATTCAGACTTTACGATGTTTATACTGGCATATATCAATGAAAGCCACAATGGTAAAAGTAGTGTTAGGTTCTAGGAAACAACGTCGATTTAAATTGAACACCAAAAAAAGATCATTGTTTTTATTCCTAGTATATTTTTTACACAATCGATGCTGTAATTAAAGCAATAATTTTTTTTGTCTTCAATTTAACCAAGTAACAGATTTATATTTGTAAGCGCATTGTTTAAGAATGTTACGGATATACACGGCCCAAAAAATTTTATGTCCATTTATAGAATGAAACGAGTATATTCGTGTATTGTGTAATATTTTGGGGAAAAATCCTGATCTTTCAAATATTTTTTGGATGAAGATTTAAAAAAAATTCTTTGATTTTGATGTTTTCTATATTGCATATTTTTAATTTAAAGCATAAAAATATACCTCAAGTTGAACGTTTGATGAAAAAATTGATTCTTTAAACCAGGGGTGTGCAACCTTTTTGCTTTGCCGGTTGCATTATGTTTACTTCTAGATAGTACTGCCGCTAGTACGTTGAAAACTTTTGTTTTTCATTAGTTAAAAGCATAATGTAAAACAATGTCAAACAATTTTTAATGAATTTATTTGATATAAAGAATTTATTCATTACAAAGTTTGGGATTCATCATACATTAATGACTCCCTTTGTTTTGCATACGAACAGATAAGCTTGCAAAATTGGATGTCTCGTTAGATATCATCAGCCTTAGTTCAGACTCCAAATTGCTGTCTAGTAATCGGGTTCGGTACTTGTTCTTCAGGTACTTTATCTTTAAAAATGCTGATTTGCACACATTAGTGCTTCCAAAAAGAGCAAGTTTTTCTCTTGCCAATTCTCGTAGCGTTGGATATTTAGTTGCACTTTTTCAGGTTTCCAGCAAATTTTCTTCGTCCTTAAACTTTTGTTCAAGCTGTTCATCATTATTTACCTCTATCAGTTTGATTTGGAGATCCATTGGACTATTTTCAGTTTCCACCAGATGTGGAAAAGCAATAAGTCTTAAAGTTTTTGAAATTTTCTCAAAATCTTGAAAACGGTCAGAAAAATCCCGCGAAACTGCATCAAAAATACTACAAAAGAGTGCAATTGAAACTTTGTCGACTTGCATTTGTTTGCTGACAATCAGATGCGTCAATTGTGGGAAATGAAAGAAATTACTGCTAAAGATGATTTTTGAGGAGACGATAATCGTCTTTGAAATCCAGTACTTTCTTGTGCATGAAACAAACTGTTGTTCCTTTTCCTCGCAGACTTTTATTCAGATTATTAACGTGCGTCAGAAAATCAACCAGAAACAAAAAAGATATAAGAAACTTGTTGTTCAGTAAAGGACAGTCCTTGTTTTTTGTGGAATACAGGGTGTTTCAAAAAATTTGACATTATTTTGGAATCTAATTACTTTGGCAGTTCCTGTTTAAATAACTTTAAATTTACAAAGCATGTGTAGAAACAGGCCAAAATTTTGTGCTTAATATTTGATATGTTTATTTTTTCGTGTGTAGAAATTTTTAATTGATGAATTATTCGTACTGCGTTCAAACCTGTGTGTTTAAATGGTATTTAGTAGCAAAGAAAAGGCGTTTTGTGTGTTGGAGTATGCTTGAACAAACTGAAACAAGACTGTGCAGCGTGCGTTTGTAAGAAAGTTCTCTAAGAAGTCACCAACAGCAAACAAATTTGGAGCTGGAAAAAGAAATTTGAAGACAAAGGCTGTCTGTGCAGAACAAAAGGATCTGGTCGACCAGCAACAGCAGAAGGGAAGGTCGAGCGGATTCGTCAAACACTCTTGCAAAGCCCCAAAAAGTCTATAAGAAGAACAAGTATGGAGGCCATGATACCTCCAACGACAGTTTGGCGGGTAGTAAGGAAACGTTTGGTAATGAAACCCTACAAACTGCAGCTCGTTAAGGCCATAACTGCAGATGACAAGCGAAAGCGAAAACAATTCTGTGTTGATATGCAAGAGAAACTTAAAGAAGACGAGTTCAATGAACGTCTTGTGTTCAGTGATGAGGCCAAATTTCATGCAAATGGCAAAGTAAATAGGCATAATGTTTGCATTTCGGGTGAAAAATATCCCCATTATTAGCATGAGAGCGACTCACCAAAAGTGAATGTGTTTTGTGCCATCTTATAAAACCGTGTTAATGGCCCGTTTTCTTTTGAGGAAAATGTGACTGGCGATGTTTATCTGCAGATGGTTCAAAACTGGCTAATAGATGAGCTTATTGCAAATGAACATGAAGGTTTCATTTATCAACAGGACGATGCTTCACCTCACTGGAAGCTCTCCGTGCGGGCTTATCTCAATCACAATCTACAATTTTTTTCTCTGGGGATATGTGAAAAGCATGGTTTATGTCCGCCCTCTTCCTGCAAATGTAAACGAGCTCAAACAAAGAATCACTATCACACTGAAGAGAGTCACGCAGGACATGCTGCATTGTGTTTGGGAGGAGTTAGACTACTGACTTGATGTGTGCCGGGTAATAGGTGGCGCGATAATTGAACATTTGTGAAATCTTTTATGGTCATTAAATCTTGTTTTGGTCAACATTAAACCTATTGAATTTCATTAGATTCGACTATATAATTTCTGTAATATTTACATGTGAAATGATGTCAAATTTTTAGAAACACCTTGTATTATTCCACTATTTCTTTGTGCAACTGTAGAACACGGCAAGAGGTTTCTCCCTAAGACAGCCAACGAACTGCGGTGTGATAGAGAATATCCTCGGCAGACGTTTCGCTCAATTGCAAAAGTTCCCGAAATTTCCGGTGATAAAGAGCAAGAGTTTGATTTTCTGGTTGATTTCCTGGTCAACAACAAAGTTAATAGCAAGGGCTGGAATTAATTAAATCAGACATAAAATCAATTGATCTTTTCACATTATGAATCATAATTTTCATTTCTTGTATCGTTTGTTCATCTAGTTTATTGATCATTTTCTTAATACCATCATTAGAAAAATTTTGTCTTTATCTACAAGTTATAATTTTCAAAAAATAACTTTACTAATATTTAGCCACAAAAAAATATTTTTAAACAAACACCTTATTCAAATAGAATTTTTAAACAAACATTTTTTAATTAAACATATTAATTTTTAAACAAACATCTTATTCAAAATGTGTGGCCTGCAAATCATTCCAAAAGCCCCGATGTGGACAGAGGTTGAAAATTATTGCCCATCCTTGATACAACATCTTTAATATTTTCCAATGAGTCAGGAGCTTAAATAAATATGATAATAATAAAAATTGAAATAAAAACAAGTAAATGTGATAAATAATTTTCCCTTAAATATTTTAATATTTTTAAAGAAATAAAAATATAATGTGGTGGTTTAGAAATGGCTAAAATATAATTGCTCGTAATATACAGTAAGTTTCAGCTATAAAGTGATATTGTTTACTAGTTCTTAAGCTAAATTTTCGTCTTAAAGATAAAGTTGTGTTTAGCTGAAACTATAGTA
Organism: Diplosoma virens; assembly: GCA_963680785.1. NCBI lineage: Eukaryota > Metazoa > Chordata > Ascidiacea > Aplousobranchia > Didemnidae > Diplosoma > Diplosoma virens. Next base: position 35,048,176 of record OY796884.1, read on the forward strand.
AACTATCATATCTCTTATTATATGCTTTTAATTTCCTTGTTCTTGTTTTATCAATGATTTGTTAATTACTTTTTTTGATGGAAGAAAGCAACATTAATTCATTTATAAATATCTTTGTAAATAATTTTCTTAGCACATTTGAAATGACTGTCGTAGACTGTGCATCAAATTTTTCCCAAAGGTCTTGAGTTTTAGCACTTTTAATGATTCTTTTGGTCAATCAACAAAAAAGTAATTGCTTTTCTGAAGAAAAGAAATATTAATAAAACAAAATTTTATTTTTTTAAAAAATAAGCACCAAAAAAACAATAAACAATTGCTCCATTTTTACTTTAATGTAATTCTACAAATTTTGATGTTGTTATTATTGGAAATATCAAAAATTGTTTTCAGTTAAATTGTATTTTCAACTGTTTTATTTTTTAGGGAAAATGTGTTAAAGAATGAAAATTTGTAAAAGAAAAGTATAGGAAAGTGAAAGCCACTTTTCCAAAAAGTATTATGAGTTAAAGTATCTTTATTAGATAACATAATCCTAGGTTTTGCTGATTGTTTTTCGTACTATTTGTTATTTATGATTAAGTTATTATAAGCTCTATCAATGCTAAATTGCTTAAATATTCAGGTATTTTACTTCTAAAAATTGTAGGTTTAAACTGGTTTGTATTTATTGCAAATATTGACCCTTTTTTTACACTATAATGATTTTTAATCTTCTTTATGAATTATGACCATTGAAATAGTTTTGTTGTTCTGTTTGTTGTTATATGCAACTGTATATTGTAGTATGCCCATCATACTGAACAATAAGTGTGATGTAGAAAGACATCAATGTATCATGCTGTTGGACCTTAAAAGTGATAACGTAAACATGTCCTTTTGTGCATTAGTGAGTGACAGTTTTGTAAAATTATTAAAAATATTTAATTTATACGAAAAATTTTAAATATTCCTTAATTACGGTGTAAAAAGCTAAAATATGGTTCCATTTCTTTTAATCGTGTAAATCCAAACACAATCTCAACAGCTTAACAAAATTATGTCATTGATAATACAGGGTGTTCATAAAGTCCTTTTGCACTTTAAAATGATTATGAATTTGTGAGTATTTGTGATAGAAAGAATCAAAAAATTATGTAAAAAAAAAATCTATATTTTTTAAATTTTTATTGTACGAGTATTTTTTACGTTTCCCACATGTCTTCCATCATTAGCAATTCAAAAGGTGACACATTTCCCGATTCATCTGTTTGAAAATTCCTGATATAGAAACTGTTTCACACGCAGAGCGCAAAGTGCCAAAGCTCGAGCTTATTGAATTAATAATGAAAATAGCATGTTGAATTGAATTAAATTGAATTACTGCATCATGTTTTAGGTTTAATTCTTCAAGCAGTAGAATAAAGTAATTTTGCAAAATATCTAATTATCTGCCAGCGTTAATAACACGATCTTCAAAAAAGAATGTTTATATGATATGATTTTTTTTAAAGCACACTACACATTAACTTTGGGCAAATCCCTTTCATTTTTGACAGTTTCATTTGGAGTTTTAGTTTCCCAAAACTACAAAAAGGAAATTTTACTGTATAACACATTTTTTGCAGATTCCTCTATTACAAATACTTACAAACTTATAATTTTTTTAAAGTGTACAAGGACTTTATGGACACCCTGTATTTGTCCAAGAAAAGAGAAGACTGATTGTTTACATAAATTGATCTAGCTCTTTGCGGAGTCTTCAACAACAGGACACTTTTCACTACCTTTTTTCAAGACACATACACATTGAAAGTTACTCTACTATTAACAAATCACGTACTTTATTTTACTTTATAAGCTGTTTCTTGCCTTTATTTATTAACTTTCGCATTCTTATTATTAAATATCTATAATTTTTTGGTTTGGTTTTATTGTGAAACGTAATGAAATGTATTTTCAAAATGTAATGCATTGCTTGTTTTTTTACCAAGATATTTACTTATTGGATCAACAATTAAAAATAAAATTTATGGCTTACTTCGCATTTGAAATCTTTGGCAGTCAATGAAAAAAACAGGCTGTTATGTTTCTTGTAGGAGCAATTTTATTGAATGCAGGTGTTTGTTAAAAAACATGTTTTTCTCGTAAACATATTTCTTTCTAATTTTTTTTTACTCTATAAACAGTATGGTAATCGTATTTGTTGTTGTTTTGCCCTTCCTTCAAAGATTTCTTGGATTAGTCATTACTTAACCTCTCAAAGAAGTCTAAATGTTAAAAAAAAACTAAAAACCTTGATATAATTTTTTGTGACTCGTTTTTGCTACTTTTAATTTTGTATTTGATATACAGCAAAATCATGCTTGAACTCGTTTTATAAAAAAAAGAAAAACCTTGCGATTAAAATTATAATTGTTAGATAATATCCAAGATTATGTTAATAAAAAACGACAAATTAATTGGTAATTCAATTTCTACATTAATGATTCGAAGTAGAGTACGGTACTTGCGCTATTTAGCAAAGCGCCGCCGCACCTGCAGTGTACAAGACAGCAATGCGTGAAGTCGAACAATGATTTACTTTCAATGACGTAGCGGATAAGTCGAGCGAGCGCAAAAGGCTTTGTTGTCTAAATTGCGTTACTTCACCTCGCACGCGCGCACGCAACTAGCGCGAACCGTTTTATGAATGACTTGCCTGCAAATATTATTGACATCCTTGACGCAGTCGCTTCGCCCTTCTCCCGTAGACATTTCCCTTTTTTTGATGCGAGTCAAAAACTAGGTCTCTTTTGAATTCATAAAAAATTCCTTTCTCGCCGTGACGTTCCGGCATATGTAATAGTTCGTCCGCAGTCATGCGGGCTGTAAAGACCAGCTGTAATGACGCACTGGACCAAACTACCAGGACCTTTTGAACACGTAGCAAACTTTTAATTTTGCATCGCTTGTTTCTTCTGCCTCACAAGTGCAGATAGTTAAAAGGCCTTTATTTCAAGCGCATTGTTTGTAGCGTTTAAACTTCCGCCCACTGTTCTGCACCCACAATTTGCTCAGTTCTTATCTGAAAATGCAGACTTGCTGCAGGAACGCTTTCGTCGTCTTAATTTAAACGTATATTTTCTTAAATGTCAAATCCAAAACCTTTTTGCAACTGTTTACTCAATCTTAAGCCGAAAATTCCCAGGCCAATTTTTTTTAACTTCTTCGCAGGCCTGTTGCTGCTATTACTGTAAAAAATGTTTTACGAGAAATTGTTTTTCGGCCAGTTAATACCACTTTACTGCGTTCCTGACAATGTGCGAGACTTTTTTTTACGCCCACATGTTCATTATCTCAATAACGGGGGAAACTTTTTTCTCGGTCAAATTTATCTAAATGGAAACGTTTATCATTGCGTCCAGTTTATTGAAAAGTAAAGTTCTGGTTTTGTGTTTACATTTAGAATAGCGAAGTACTTTTACACATTTCAGAACTATTCTCTTAAACACGTTCGTTTAAATACATGTAGGTTATATACCGCCTTTCTCCCAACTCTGGTACCAACACACCAGAGTAGTTCTACTTTTGTGCTGCTGTATTTGTAATAAATAATGTCTTGTTATTGAAGAAGTTTTGCTGCCGTTTTGTTTGCTTTTGCAGATTCGTCGCTACTTTGTAAACCTTGTTTTGTCGATTTCCGATGAACTGATCAGCCTTCGCCTGCTCCATCATCAAAAATCTTAGGGAAGATCTCTGCGAACTTATCGCCGCAAACCTATCTTTCGTGCATGCATTTTCCTTAATTTTACAAAGTTCTTGTAAATGTAGTTTCTCAAGCTACTGCCTCAACTTACGGGGTTCATCTGCTCGCTGCACGGCGTTTATCCGCTCCCCTGGCAAACGCAATGTCATCACTGTTAACTCATTAGTATTTGTATTAGTACCGCCTTTCTGTTGTTTCCCAAAATGACTGTTGGGTGACCGTGCCATCAAAAACCATTACCGCTCTTTGTGCAGTTAGTTTTGCCATACTTGCTAGGGATGTAGCCTGATCACGTGATATAATGCCGCTTGGTTTTGCCTTTGAATATGGTCAGGTGTCATAATAGAAAAAAATAAACTTACTTTGACAGTATATACTTGCTGGACCAACTCGACGGACCCGAGAAAAACAGAGATTGAGACTAAACCTTGTAATGTTTTCGGGCCAAAATCTTCGCCTGAGTAACTGCTTTAAACTAAAAAATGTTGATTAATCTGTTAAACTTGAAATTGCAATACTTTTGTAATAAAAGTTGAAGTTTACTTGTGTGCCAGTCCGAGTTCACCACATTTTATTTACTTAGGAATAAATACATTAAATAGGTAATAGAAATGTAAGCGGAAAAAGAACAAAACCATATAAGGAAAAAAGATTTTGAATAATATATGACAAATATGTTGATGGTTTAGTTTAATCATCACAAGCGAGTTGAGGGATGTACAAGCTTGAGAAAGAAACGCATTAAATAAGAAAGTAGACTTTAAAGAACACGCTTGTTGAAAGTAAACAAAGAAGGATTTAGAAATTCGGAAAGCAACGTTAAATATCATAAAAATCAGGTTTTACAAAAAGAAAAAAAGGAAAAAGATTTTATGGATTACTATAAGACTTTTTTTTTAAAAAAAAGGTCCTCAAACGGAAAAGCTAAAGGGAAGACTTTAAAAAGTGTTTTTTACTGTGTTGTATACAAAAAGAATAATATTTTATCTTTAATTTAAAGTGAGAAACTTACTTTTGTCTTTACTTCACTTTCGAAAGAAAAAAACACTCTTTTGATTTTGAATTTAAAGTAAAGACAATTTTTTAGACTTCACAAAAATTAAAATATGCACATATTTTAAATTAACATTAGAAAACGTCCATAATTTTAATAAAAGTGTTTTTTTAATTTTGTTTTCACAAATAAGAAATGCTTGTAAGGATCAAGCCTCCAAGAGTGGTGTTGCAGATTATGTCGATTGAAAGCCGAGAAAGATTGAAAAATTGGCTTCTGGCTAGCTTAGAGATTCTTCCTTTTTGTTAAAACACAGATTTCAGTACAGTGATAGGAAGAATACTGACCTCACTTAGAGAAATAATGAGCTGCAAGTAATGAGGTAGCCTACAGCTTAATTGTCATTTATGATGTAACAAATAAAAAGAAATTTTGCAAAACTTGAAATGCGTATTAAAAGCAAGGAATGATAAAATTGACAAAAATAGCATTAAATAATATATGTGATTGGTTTCTTGTTAAAACATTATTCCTCTTTGTGTATGTCAACTTTGTAGCAAACCCTTAGTTAGTATCATCATCATCATCATCATCGTATCTTCTTACTCTCTTGAATTACAGGACAACATTGAAGGTGTTAAACTTAATGTCTCTGTCAAGCGATTACCCCAAACTACTATAAAGAAATATGAAAAATATTTCAAATATTAATAAAAGAACCAATACTACGGTTTTCATTTTATTTTATTTTTTAACGTTTCAATCACATAGCTTTACTCATTGTCAAAAATAATTTAATCCAAATTATTTTTGGGCAATGAGAAAAGTAATGTACTCGAAACGTTAAAATTTGAATAAAATAATAACCGTAATATTGACTTCTTTTATTTTAAAAATTTTCAAACGTTCCAGTCATCATGCTCCGCAGGATATTTTTGTTTGGTTAAATTTTTTTACTTGTTTTTTATAGAGCTGCTTGTTAACGCCGCCAAGCAAAAAATACAATAATGTTGTAAAATGTATTTCTTAAGGACAAAAAATAGTGAGACTCGGAGTTGAACCCACAGACCACCGCGTTGATCGCCTTTGCCATCACCAGGGCGTACCTGCAAACATGAATGTTATCCTTGTAAATATTTTTTTTCATTTTACACAACAAATTCATATTAAGGTGAAAAAACCTCGCTTTGTACAGCTTTCATATATTCTTCCTGTAATACAAATATCTTTGTAAACTACAACCGACACTAGTTTTGTTGCTTTTTTCTTTTTCTAATCGGCAACCTAATTATTTAAATAATTATAGTTGCACTTTTATTATGTAGCAGAGTAGAAATAAAAGAAAAATCAACCCAACTGGAGACTAGTTAGTTTAGCGTTTCTCCATCGGGTAAATAAAATTTTTACAAAAGCACGCCAATAAATAGTGGTGAGCGAGGGTTGAACAAGCAAAGACAGAGTAACTATTTGAACAGAGCAAAAAATAATCAAGACTACCTATTCAAAGTAAAAGGGCACTACAACTTTCGAGCCATAAATGAGTTGTTGTAAAACTGTTTTTAGTAAAAATCTTAAATAGAGTTGCAATGAAATACCTACCGGCAAGATTAAGTTATTTCAATTACCTCATTGTAATTTTTAGATCAAAGTTTTAGTTAAAACTTAAAATAAAATTAAAACTTACTAAGTAATCGTAAAAATTTACCCCTAAAACAATTATCAAACTTTTTTAATTTTTTTGCTTAAGCGATGGTAAATAAACAAAAGAACATGATAGGCTTGTTGTATTTTTTGATGCTTTACTTGCCCAAAGTATCATCTGCTGAATTAACAGTTTGCAAAGCAATCACTTCTCTTGATAATGATGCAGAAAGTCTCCTTCAAGATCATCATCAATCCTTGATTTTTATTGATCAAACCAATTTTGAAAAAAACGACTTTGATCATATAAACCAAACAGAAATCAACGAACTGAAACACAAAATAACAGGTTGGTTGGTTTAAATTTAAATTAGAATGTGTAACGTGATTTCCCAGTTCCTGCAATCATCTAAATAATAATATGCTGGTTTGAACCAAAAAAAATTTGTATTATGACTTAAATTTATTTGTTGCATTTTTCCCGCTTATACTTTTTAATCAACTGATTTAAAAATCCAAAACAAATCTTAAGTAAAATACAAGTGTTCAGCCAAGTTGAAGCACATCAAAATTTTACGTTTTGCTTGGTTTATAACACTAGCAAAAACAATTTCGAAAGAATGACACTTAAAATTTTTTTTTTATTTGCCATCACCTTGTAGACTAACATCAATAAATTCTAATTAACATAATATTGTTAAAAAATTTGAATCATATTTAGAATATCATTAATGAAGGCCTATGATGAATATTTAATCCATACAATGCAGCATGGTGTTGACAATAAATTGATATATTTATAGGTTATAATAAAATTTGATCTGTACATTGCAATGATAAAAAAAATATGTAAGCACAAACTCTTTAAAATAAAGATGTTTTTAACACATACTATTCAAAAAAGTATAAATACAAAAAAAAGTATGTACGTAAACAAAAAGGCAACGTTAAACAAGCAAAAGATATCGTACTGTATTCAGTGATCACAGTGTTGACATCTCAATTGTAAATCGCTTTGGACGCTTTGCTATATCACGTAATAAAGCGTCTTCACCATAAAAATAGTCGGTAATACCAAAAAATTTTAAAGATCTATTTAACATATTGACAACTAATTATTTAATGCAGTCTAAAAACTATTCAATTATTGAATGTATAACATACCAGTTTGTTTTAAGTGACACAAGTCAGATTTAACTTTCATTCTTCACCACAATGTTAAAAAGTTGTATACAAAATCTTTCTTCAAATTTTTGCACTTAATTTATTTTATATTTATGTTTTAGATCTTACAGAAATGACAAGAAAAAATTTTACTAAATTGAATGAGACTTTGGATAAACTAAAAAACAATTTTCAAGGTAAACTGTAATAACCAAGCTTGCGTTATTTACTAACATTACCCAAACATGCCTCGTTACAATGGGTACGCATATCCTCCATAAAAAATTGCTGTTATGTAAATAAGTAACATTTAGTTGCATGAGTGATTTAGGATGCATTTGTTCTACACTCAATTTTGCATATCTTAAACCGTATGTAGCTGTTTCTGTCTGCATGCTCAAATTGCTTGATATTTATTTCAAACAATTTAATGCATAAAAAAGAAACTTGATAAAAAATAAAAACTTTTAAGAAATACTTGTTTAAAAATTGCAATGAAATAAGATAGAGATATTTCCATAAATGAAAACGACAAAAACTGACAGTTTTGCTCTTTGTGGTTTTCACCTACGACTTTGGTTCCAGCTCCAGCTGTGCAAACCTGCTTTAATTAAAACTGTCATTCAATATCATCAAGTGTATTTCCTTTATGAATTTAGAACAATCAATTTATTATTTAACTTGTGATCACATAGAATATATTTTAATAGCAAGAGAACAGATATAGTTACTAACGCAGGATTCACAAAAGTGTTATCTTTATTCGTCATCCTATTAACCCTACGAACGTTTCTTTTTGTTGTTATATAAACAGGAAGATTTCCGGTTTCTTGGCGTCAGCAATGTTTTTTAAATCTTTTCATCGTAATGTTTTCTACTAATAAGTTTACTTTCAGCTCTTACGATTCGGTAATTATGTAAGTAACTTTTCCGTGTTGCCTCTATTTTATCTTTCTCTATAGATTAAAAACTAGCCAATTAATGGTCAGCACTATTAACACGAAGTTCCCAAATAAAAATTCAAAAGCCTTAAAACATATTTGCTGTTACATTTATTCATTATAAGTAAAATCAGATTAGAACAGTTTTTTAATTTACATTTTATTTTTGATTTCATTTAAAAACAAAAAGTTAAAAAATGAAAAAGAATATTTTTTGTCAGTTGTGTTGACTGGACATCTAAACAGCATAAATATACTGTACATCTATTTTTAGGAAACTTTAGCTATAATAACGTTATTTGCAAGACAACAAATTCAACGAGTCATGATAGCAGAAGAAAAAATTAAAACAAGATGACTCTTAAAATCAAAAGTTTCATTGACAATGATCTAAATGAGTTTCTTTAGTATTTTTTAAAAAGTTACTCAAAATTAAGAAAACTTATGCAAGATCTACAAAGTAGCCAGATAACGTGTCTACTAAAAATCTGAATCAAATTCGAGTAAAAAACAACTCTTTTTACCCTGGTTGTGAGAAAAACAAATGAAATACTTGATTATTATATATTATTTAAGATTTGGAAAAAAATACCAATTCCCATTAAATTTCTCTCTTTTAATTCATTAAGAAAAGAGTATAAAAATTAGCTAGCATTTTAATACTAATGATAAGTGTGATGTTTGATGAACGATTTATAACTTAAGCCGATCTAACGTAGATGGAAAAAGTTTAAGAAGTTTTTATTTTTCATATAATTTACTATATTGAAATTAAAGTATCAAGTATTTGTTTCTTTGGATTTAGTTTTGATATATTTTTTGTGTATGCAGCACCTTTATTTCATACTTAGTATCTTTTTCCCTTTCAATACATCTTCAGTTAACTTCATAAAAATATGAAAACACTTGATTTTGATAACCATATAGTTTTTTTGATGCCTCCATTGTGTAACTTACATACATAAGTACAAGAATTTCTTATTTTAGTAGTATCAAAGTTTAAATAGTACTCTACCTATAAATAAAGTTAAACTGTGGCTATGCCAAATAAAATTTTTCTTTTTCTTTCTTGTCTTTAAAACTTGAAAATTTCGCAATCAGGTAATTTTGGAATACATTGGCTGCTTCAAAGTAAAATAGTTCACACTTTTGATAAAATTGTTCTATTCGCGTCGAGGCAAGTTCGTAAAAAGAACCCAAGAGTTTCCAACAAAGATTTTCATGCAATTAAATTAGTTTTGGCTGTAAGACCCCTTAAGGTGCCTAATGCATTGCAAAATATACTATACCATATGTGTTTTGTTGCTGTATAGTGCAAATATATTTTTTATTTTCGTATTTATTTGAACTTACAATAACTAAAATTAATTGATTTTAGCTTTTATCTCATGTGCAAGCAATTCATGTGTCAAAGGCACATTTTCCTATGCAAACAACGTCTTTTTGTGTTCTTGCAATGATGAGGACAATCAAAAGACAGGTTTTATATTAGCCTATCAGTAGTCAAATAATTTAATTTTCTTAATTAGATTATTACAAGGCTGCTTTTGTTTTTATTTTTTATTTACTACACGAAGTTAAAAATTCTGTAATTAATAGATTATCTTGAACATTTTTAAAATATTTAAATCAACCAAAGCAAAAATTACATAAACTAAAAATTTCCGCAACAATACAAGCATTTGCTTACCGTACTGTCTATGATCAAAATGGTTGTAGTTCGGCTTCGAATTTCTTCATGATTTAAAAAGTATTTTCTGTCAATTTACTCCGCATAAATGTTTTTTAAAAAACTTTAATATACATTCACATTCTCAAAAAATTGTAAAAAGAACATTTAAATAACTGATTTCAACAAGAAGAATAGTTTAGGATTTCAGAAAGTAGTTTGATTAATCTCTCTTTGAAGCCTAACACATTTGTCGTTTTTTCGAATTTCAAGCGATTCAATATATATTGCGATTTAAAAATAAACAGTAACTTTATGATCAGTAAAATTATTTGGGCTGTAGCGATTAATTATTTATAGTGTTTACTGCTCCATGTAGACATTGCAGCGATTATATTCGGATACATAGCAAGAGTTTCTTACTTAGTCAACGAACTAAAAAAAAAAAGGAAGACATATAACATTGTTTTCTGTTTTAAGTCGCACTATATTCATCTTTTTCTGTATTTACATGTACGTCCCTTTTCACCGTCGTGTCGTCGTGCTGCAAATTGCATTTCTGAGAATTTCTGCTATATTTAGAAATTGTTTTATTTTATTATCTGCCGGGGGGGTATCTGCAGCGATTAATTAGACAGCCCAAATATTTTCACACAAAATACAACTTTAATTGTTATCGGAGTTATAGAATTTAGTTCAAAACCTTGGATTTAACTTTCATATGCTCTATTTTTATGCAATTTTGAGTTTCACATCCTGCCGCTCCATATCGTATGATCACGTGGTAATACGCCCACTTGTATACAGCGATATGGCTCAGTCATAAGTTGTAATATAATAAGTTGCTCTCCGGCAGATATCGGTTAGATAAGTTAACTTCTGTCATGATAATGCTATACTAAATTGTCTCTATTATTGTAATTATTTGTTTTAATATTTGTTTTGTTTATATTTCTATTTGAATAAGTGAATAAATGTGCTGTAAATAGAATCAAGTAGTGGTTAACCTTCTGATTTTGAATTGCTGCAATTAAACTTGGACATAACGCTAATAACCCCAAAAGGGCCATATTTTTAATCAGAGTACTGTATATTACTCTGTTAAACTTGTATTTTACAGAAAACTTCTCGAATTGTCGTGATGTGGCTCAAGCTGGTTTTAATAAGAATGGAGTCTTCAACATCACTGTTCCTGGAAAACCACAAAAAATTCAAATTTATTGTGAACTTGAAACAAATGGGGGAGATTGGCAGGTAAATTTATTTGTGGTTTTGCTTCATTGTTAACCAAAATAAAAACGAAGAGAATAAATCAAAGCAAAAAGTATATTTTAATATGCAGTATGACAATTTGTGTTCCACTCCGTAATTTTAGTTTATTAATTTTAACTAAAAAACAAACTTTTATTTTTACTAATTACAGTACTGCTTGTGATAACTTTTTAATTACTTTTATTGATTATTTTTGCTTTAAAAGTAAATTTTCAGGCACATTTTTTAACAATTTGTTGTATTTTACCTTGCAGAAAAAGTTTGGTCACAGACATAAATATTTTTATGCAAATTTTCTTAAATTTTACCGATATTTCCAGTAACCTATTTTAGGTACAGTATCTCATTGGTAAAAAATTACCGTATTTTGCCTAACAGCAAAAGTTTAGCCACAAACAAAACTGTTTTAAGCTCTATTTTCATACACTAAGCACACAGGTATTTTCGGTCACCGATTTTACTTATCGAGCAGAAAATATTTCCATAACGTTTTTAAGTAAAACTTTTTTCCGAATCTGCACATAAACTTTCAGTTAAAATTTTAACAAGCAAATCAACACAGTGTTTTAAATTACAAATTGGAAGGTATTAAAATTTACTTGATCATACCTATGGCACAAAAAATACTGACGGCATAATTTAAATTTTATTGAAGCAATAAAATATACTAATAATACACTTTACGTGATTTTTATGTACAGCAGTTTTTACTGGTTTTCATCATAGTATTTTTACACGTTATTTTCTTTAATTTCATATAACATGTTTTTGTAAGTAGACTAGTTAGTTGTACCCTTCTAAGCCGCGTAAATTTTACGTAATTACCACAGCAGCAACACCAAACACTTTGTTAAAGCAAGTTAAATATCTCAAAATTGATACTCTAAGCCATGGCTTCTCAAACTTTTTTTGGACCCCATTTTAAAAAATGAATTTTTTTGCGACCCCAATATGTAATCTATGGGCTAACTTTACGTTAATTTTTTTCAGTGGAAAATGACGCGTGTGCATGAAAAACCATGTAATAATAAGAAATGGAAATAGTAACCTAAAGCGAATTAACAAAACTACAAAAACAGACTTTATTTAATAAACATTTTCAAGCACATTTAATAGGATGAAAAAATCACTCTATATTTTTACACAGCTACCTTATCAAGATAATTAAATAATTTAATTTTTTCGCATTCATTTATAAAAATCAATCTTGGGTGTAGACTCCGTAATTTTTTTATTTTTGTTTCTTTCTGTTCTCTTGATTGCGCCACACAACTCATCTTCTGATCACGCCACCATACTTTATGACGCAACAATGATGTACGACACTTTACCTTTTCTAGTTTTTGATTTTCATTCCATATTATTGTAAAAAAAAATTTTAAAAGCACAAAAAGCCAATTTGTTTTGCGACCCCAACATTTTTTTGCACGACCCCATTCGGGGTCGCGACCCACAGTTTGAGAAGCCCTGCTCTAAGCTATCAATTATTACTTAATCATTGTTTTTACATGTGTTTTTATGATACAAACAAATTATTATTTTTTTTTTCTTGTACTGTTTAAATTAAAACAAATATCACAAAATCAATTTAAACAAAGATATTTGTTCATTTACAAACTTAAGATTAAATTGGTAGACAAACAGTTGTTTCTTTTCGCAGACAAAATCCCTGTTCAGTTCTGTTTATTTCATTTTATTTTTTGAAAGGTTGTTTGATCGATAAAACAGTTGATTTATTGAACTTGCATAATAATCTTCAATTGCAACTTCATCAATTACATCAGAAAAAGATTTAGGGTATCGATTAACAACAGCATAATATATCTTAAATTGTTTTTTCTACCAGCTATTCTAGTATTGGTAACCTAAATTAAAATATTATTTGGTTTTTAGTTAATATTTAGAGATTTTTTTTTTGTTTTATATGTTAAAAAATTTAGAGTTGCTTTCTAAGACGATAAAGCAGAAAAAAGTACAATTAAATGTCTATTTTTCAAGGATACAACAGAGCAAAGCGATTATATATTGAATCTTGATTGTGTAGATTGCCTTTACCATCAATATGTTGGCGCTCCTATCGAACTCGATTAATCTGCCAACTACACGCTGACTATACGGCAATCAATTAACGCAAAAAACATATTACAAATTCTAGCAATTTTTGATAGGCATTACACATGACATTTTCTTTATATGAATATTATTTTAAACTCGTTCGAGGTTTTTAATTACAATAGAATTAACTGTTTAACAAAACTATTTTACTAACTAATCCGCACATCTTTTAATTTTGATCTTGTTTACCAATTAACTATAATAAACCGGACAATGCTATACACTTATTCTTTAACATTTAATTTAGTAAAAGTTAATTGCAATCAGATGGAAGCGAAACCCTGTTGCTCAACAACAAATAATTTCATTAACTTATTTATTATGACGCATTTACAAATTTCAATTTTTTTATTTTTTAACGTAAACAGATAAGTCGGTTGAATTTACTTATTTAACTGTTTACCACTCTTTGCCAAACAACTTATAAATATTCGATAAGAGAAAAAACAAAAATCACGTGAATGATTTTGATTGGATGTAATTAGATAACTGAAAATTTCATTAAAATGTTTTACAATAAAAAATTATGACGAAATTTTTTAACAGTCAAAACTCAAAACTCATTGGAAAAACAATCTTAATATGAAATTATGAATGAAATTTAGTTTTGTTAATTGACTTTTTGTCCTTCGTTTCGATTTGAAGTAAAAACCATTTTTTAGTTTTCACTTTTCTTAGAAAGAAAAAGTTTATCTTTTTGCCCTCAATAAAAGAAAAGACCGTTTTTATTTTGCTTTGGCACTGAACCGTATAAAAGTTTTAACACTGCCAAGGGCACCGTAATATTTTTTGGCGGGAGGGTCAAAATTTTATAAAAAAAGCACTTGTTGTAAAAAACGTACGCTCAATAAACGCAAACTTTAGCCTATTACAGAAAAATTCTACTTAAAACTCAGTTAAGAACAAAAAAGGTATTAAATTATAAAATTCGACCGCTGGGTTTTATTTCCTTGACCTGCCAATACTTTTGATCTTTGGCTCAAAAAAGTTAAACGCTTCTGATGCAAGTCTTTTTTATCTCCATTTTGCATTAAACAAATTTTTTACCTTTAAAGTCAAGTGAAGACCTTCTTTTTGGTCATTACTAAGTTTATAGTAAAAGTTTTTTTTAGTTTAAAATTCATGTTTTTAAGACTATTTTTTTCAATCAAAAAATTGCGTTTTTTCTAAATTTGCTTCCTTGTCAAATTATGATCATTTGTTGTGTAACTCTTTTCAGAAAAACTTTAACGAAATCGATATTTTATAAATTTTGTTAGATTAATTTTAATCGAGTTTACAAACTTGTAGAAACACGTTTGACAAAACGCTTTAGTCTTGGTAAATTTTCAATAGCTTCCCCCGATGCCTCCGCGTTTCAAAAAAAGTCAAGGCCAGAAAAAACAGCCTCCTTGCTACCTATACCTCCCGGCAATTATCCCCGTCTCCCTTCCTCAATTTTGGCGCCCCATCGGCACATCCCCTATGTTTGGTTCACTTTGGCGCTTTGGCCGACCAGTTACCAAAAAAAAGACATAACCCAAAACAGGTTAAAGACAATGATGAATTTTACTTTATACATAAATTTTCACGTAAAGCATACAAAAATGTTTTTAAAATAGTTTTACAGATTTTTACTTAAAATATTTTACGGTCAAAATTACGTAAATTTTTTCGTAAAATTTACGAATTTTAAACAACAATGCTATATAATTAAACTTGAAGTAAAGTGTTATTGTCACAAACTTTGTTCGGGAATTTCAAAGGACCAGTTGAGCTAGGTAACCCGAATACCTGCGTTGAAACAAAGCTGTGTCTAAATTTTATTTTATTCCGGCTCAAGAAGTAGTCTTGCTATGAGCCTGACGGTTTGTACAGTTGATTTAACGAAAGCTCGGATTGATTTCGTTGAAGATTCTTCTTCACAACAAACAGAGACCACTGTCTCTGATAAGAACGAATGTATTACAAAAATCACGTCCGACGAAACTTCTATTCCACCCTGTGCCAAACTGCAAAGCGAAATCAACACTATAACTCTACCCAATCAACACAAATAATTCTACCTCTGTAGAACACAACTCCTAGCCACTGGCACAAAATAAATTCAACACTCGACGACCAATACAAAAACTAACGGGCCTTCCGCGCCCAACCAATTACTTCCACTTGAGTCGTCTTCAAATCATATCTCATCATAATTCGCTACGCATCGGCTTTATATAGAAAACAAGATCACGTGACGTAAACTTGCTCGTAAATTCGAGATTTAGCCAGAACACCCTGGAGAGATTGTTAGGCTCGAATCAAACAGCATATACGCAAAGATTCTACTATCTTTGAAATAGTAAAGCTTGAACAAAACATATTGCGTCATACTGTCGGCGCAGAGAGAAAAGAAGATACATGTAACGAGCAATAGAACAAATTGGACGTATATCGCATAATACAAGAGCAGCGATCAAGAGACGCAATTATTCTCTTATAACAAAACTATGAATTACTTTTAATGGGGAAAAATTACATCGTTATGATTAAAATGATTATGAAGTGTGACAGTTATTTTATATAAATATTAAGTAATTAGCAGTAGTTTGGCTTTTTTAATCTACCTTAAGCGTTTAACTCGAGAGTGCAAGACTTTTTATATCTGTTACTGTATAAAAGGATCTGTCAGACCCCTTGAAAGCTTTTTCGTTTCTAGATCGTTATAATTCAATTTGGTTAAAAACTTTACATTTTCAATATCAAATGCAATGAATTTTTTAATTGGCTTCTTTAGGGCCGGTAGAAAAGATGACGTAAGGGGTCCCTTATTTTTTAGTTTAATAATATTTATAACAAAAATAGTACAGATAATGTATTTCAAACTAACAAAAAAATATCCTTTCTAAAAATATTTCAACAAAAAATAACAGCTATGTACATATTTTAAATGGCATATCACAAAACAATTTACACATATCCAACATCAAATTACGAAGTTTTATTCAATTCGCCCAATAGATTTACATTCAGATGTTAAACAAAGTTTTTTTTTCCCTGCTGCAAATGGAGATACCAGGTAATCAACGCCGTCAAAAGCTAATGCCAAAAAAACTATTAACTCGAAATACGATAATCAACAGCATTACAAAATTTATCAGCACATTAAATCGCATCTTATTTTATAAAGGTTTTTCAACGGAGAATGGACGGAAGTGTTGATTTCTATCGCAACTGGACTGATTATGTACGTGGATTCGGAAATATAAGCGAAGAGTTTTGGCTTGGTAAGAGATTTACCAAAACGATTATTTTTTGAAATCTTTCCTTTTAAAGTTTATAATATTGTAGTAGAGCAGCAGTTTTTAAACTGTGCGCCGTGTAAATTTGGTGCAAGCTGTTGCAATTATTGTTTTACTAGTGCACAAGAACGTGAATTTAAGAATTAAGTTAGCTTAGTAAAATAAAACAAACCACCTGTACACTACATACTTATCAAACTAAAAATATTCTTAAATTATACCCTGTAAAAAAATTATTGTTTTAACTTTAATTCGTACCCTAATAATTGTCATTTTTAAACGCATTTCTTTAGCATCTTTTTATCGCATTTCCAACGTGCAGACTATTTAATCTAATTTTAACGCATTTTTAATGCAAACTTTTTATATTTACCCATTATTTTCGAACAATAGAGCAAGCTACGTAAAAAACACTTTTTTTCGCAATAAAATTTATTTATCGATTAATATTACAACCGTAGTTTTTCTCTTGTTGTTGTTTTACGCTTTTTCGCCGGCATTCAAGCGCTTTGTTTACATTGTATTTTTATTCATTTATTTTGTTTTTCAGTTTTTTAACCGCCCCCTGACGAGCCCAGGCAGGCGAAACAGTCTGTTTGGGCAAATAAAATTAATGTTAAATTAAAAAATTTTTGTGGTCTTAAGTTAATTATCTAATTATATATATATATATACATTTATTATACACTGTACCTACATATGATTTGTCAAAAAACGTTTTTAGTAATTTTTTTGTATACCAGAAATATCCGACTGCAAATGATTGTGCAGTCGAACGTTTTTACTACATTTTTTTTTTTTTTGTATAAAAGCCGAATCTTAGCTTGTGTCTTAAAAAGTTGGGTGCAGACTTGGTAAATGTAAAAAAACTCATAAAATGGCTAAGTAGCTCAAAAGTCAGCTGATGTTGACATCAGGGATTGTAAAAACTTAATTAAAACTTTAAAAATTAAATATTTTTGAATCAATCAATTAATCTTATTTGGTTTATCAACCAAATAGCAATTGCATTTAATTGGCAGATATTTTTCCCAATATAAAATCTACTAGCTTTAATTTAAAAGGACATGGGAGTGAAAAAATTTTGCATCTTTATTAAAAAAAAAAAGATTAAAAATCTTATAGCTAAAAAAGTTTCTTAGTTACGAATGAATAATTGGTTAGTTGTCTCCGATTTCTGAAACTGCGGGTTTATGACATCAGTAGGTTTGACCAAGTTTTGCTTTATATTTTAGACCTATTTTTACTTTTACCAGCATACCAGTTCTATTTTGTTTTTTTGCAATTGAATTAATTGAATTCTTGAATTGCAATTTATTTTTCATCCGTGAATTTTTTACAACCCTTAATTGTTATATTTTGAATGATGACTGGGATATACCTCAAAAACTTAAAGCTGTTCCAGTCACAAGCGCAACATCATTTGCAAAAGAATCGATAAGATAGCGGATGATATTAGTAAGAAGCTGGTTGTATGTATATATGAAATGTACTTTGTGTGACTTTTTTCTGCTTTCCGATCATAACAAGCAATTCTAAATAATAATCGTTTCAATTTCCAATAAAAAAAATCCATTTAAAAATTTTAATTGGGCAACAATATCTTGTTATCTCTGAAAGTAGATCATGGTAATCACTTGACGGTTTTTAATTCAGGGTAAGGTATATTCCTAACCGTACCTAGTCATACCTGCAGGGGCAGGAGGACAATTGGCCATCAAATTTCAAAATTTATGCAAAGCAGAAATTATTTTGGGCAGAGATAGAAAAAATTGAGGTAAATCAGACATTTTAAGACAGTGACAAGTAATTGCATGGGGAAGATTTAAGGTGAAGATTGTTTTAGAATAAATTAAGTATTTGAAATAAAACGATTTAACAAATTAGAATAAAATGATATTCGCCCAGGAACATCCGTTACCCCCACGGGCGAACCAGCCAAAAAACATTTTGGGGGCAATACAGTCTTGTCCAAAGCTTTTGACGCTTCCCTGAATGATAATTTTTCAGAACTCTACGAATGTAAGGCCGCCGATAATAAAGTTTGCAAGCGTAGTGAAGTCATGACATAAAAGTAAGCATACATATGTATGTATTAAATTGCTCTGATTTTTTTATTGAGCGCTCTGCAGGGAAGATTGATTTAGTCTTAAAATATATTTATATATTTATAAATCAAGCACTAAAACAGAATAAAAATTTAAAATTGGAAATCCACAACAGCCTGTTTCGCCAAAGACGGATTATCAGGTGAAATGTGGGAAGTAATAAAAAAGCATAAAATATAAAAATAGAAAAAAAAATATAAAAACCAAGATTATTATTATATTAACGGACTGAAATTATTCACTAAAACAAAGAATCACTAAAAAATTGCTAACAGTTACACACGCGGTTTGGCTAAGTCTGTGCTGAGCATAGAAAACTTAATCTGATTGAAAACAACCAGAAAACACTGTAACACTACATTAACACGTCATACGGTAGAGATAACAAAAGCAACTAAGATATAGAAGCAAGGCTTGGTCAGGTGACACAAAAAAGAAGCGGGAAGACAAGTCAAAAAAATTTAACAAAAATTGCTTGATTAAATTTGTTCGCTTGACGACATTTGAGTTCCGTCCTTTTGTTGGGGGTTGAGCTCGAATCTGTAAGATTGTCGGCTTTTCTGTGAAGCATAGATTGCAAGATCTTGCCCGCGGTTGATATGGGACTGTGTGGACCGCGATGCTCCATTATATACGGAATTTTTCCCGCGTCCTTGTCCCAGAATGCTTTGGAGAATTCGGTGGCGTTACTCTTTGATATTTGAAGCTTTGGTTATGGTTGCAGAAAATCCGTTTCAGAACATCCATAATAATTGTTGGCGGCGTTGCCTGATAGTAAGCATTCTTTATAAATGATAGAGCTTTTGCGGCATTTTCTCTCTAACAGACAACTCACTTTGTTTCTACAATTGCACGGTGGTGTTGTGCTACTTGCAGTAGTCCTGTGAGATAGTATGATTTTGTTATGCCTGGATATAAATGCTGTCACGTTTGGCATGCAGCGGTAGCTTACTTTGACATTGAATTTGTTGCAGATTTTGTACAGTCGGTAATGGGGAGGAAAGTGTTTAGTAAGCAGTCGCAAGAATTTCTGGCCGATGTTGGTTTTGGCGTGCTCGCTAAAGGGTGGGTTAAACCACGTGATGTCTCTTTTCTCTTTTTCTTTTTTTTGGAGCCATGAATATCTGCATACTTCGGTTTACCAACGTGTCCGCTTTGATGCATAGTTTCTACGTACTCCGAGATTCCTTTGGAAAATTTCTTGCTGTCGCACAAGAATTGCGAGAGACGAGTAGCAAGCATTTGTAAAAGTTGCTTTTTGATAACTAGCGAATGGTTAAATAATGGGTGTATGTAAAGAGGTTGGTTGTTGGGCTTGCGGAAGGGCCAGTATCTCCCCGACTTCAGGTTGAAAGTGATATCCAAGAAATCGGTTTGGACGAGATTGATTTCTGCTCTTAAAAATCTAAAAGCGGTGACTTTAAAAAAAGGTTTTACAGAGTTGCAAAAATTGAGAAACCAGAGTCAGATTCAAAGTGAAGACTTTTTTTTAGCGATCATTAAGTTTCGGAGATAAAAATTAAGAAAGTAGAGTTAAATACGAAGTAAAATTTTTTTTGGCCTGCAACTATAATAAAATTTATAATTTGGCACATTATAAAAAAAAAGCCGAACATCTTTACTTTAGACATTTTCATGAAAATAATAAAACATTTTTATAATAGGGTTAATTTATTTTTACCAAATTTTAAATTGGTAAATATTTTTACCATGTAGGTAAAATATTTTAAACAAAAAATTGCACTAAATTTTTTTAAGAAAAGTTTGAAGTTGGTGGAATATTGTAAATTATGTCAAACTCAGAAATTAAAAAGAAAAAGAGCAAAAAGATTGATGCTAATGAGTTTGCAGGCCAAAAGTTTTAAAATATGCGTACCGTTATAAAATTCAGAAACAAAATATTAAAACTGTTGATAGTAGTTGCTCAAAAGTTATAAAAATAAGCAAAACAAGTTTATGTATATAAAATTAAAAAAGATAAACTTTTGATTTTATTTTGACCTACAAACTTGGTAAAAAAGACTTTTAAAACGACTAAAACTACGCTCGTATAAAGTTGTGTATGTTTCATAAAGTAAAAAAGCCCTGAAAACATTTCACTTTATTGATTTTAGCGAGCCCAAGTTATACCGTGATAACATAAAAAGTAAAAACAAATAACATAAAAAGATATTTCCACAGTTTCTAGACCTTATTTTTCAAATGTTTTTGCGTAAGTTTCTAGTCCATAAGGGATCTAATAAATGCATACAAGCACCAATGTAAAGAAGTTTTAAGACCTTGTCAATAGCGTAAAAGCCTAAAAAACTTGATATCAAAAATAAAATTATTAAAAAATTTTGCTTGTACTTTTAAGGCTCGTAAAATCATTATTATTCATTAAATCATTATTCATTCAACTTTTTTAAAATATACAATGTTGCTTTTGCAATTCACACGTAAATAACTTTCCGGTTAATAGATTTAGTATTTAACTTTTTAAAACCCATAAATTTACTAGAAATACCTCCAACTTAAAATTTTTGTGTTTAACTTTAAAATATTTGCCTAGTTCCTCCAAGATACATGCCAGTTAACACCTATGACATATTATTTGACTATAAACATAGCAATATAAATGGGGGCAATGGGGGCATTGTCGCCATCCCAACCTTTTTACCAGCAAAAAAAATTTAAGAATAATTTGATTTTTTTGACATTGTTTTTTAAGGCTTAAAATGTAAAGATGTTTCTCGGACAAAAGAAAGTTATTTTGCATCTAAATACGTTATTTACAATACAGTCTGTGGCTACAATCTACGAGCCAAATCTTTAGTTTTTATACGCTTTCTAAAACAGACATAAAAAAATATTACTTGATATAGATTGAGCCAAGCATAAATCGAAAATCCGAATTACGTTGATGATTTTTTTTTAACCTGAACCGGAGCTAAACCGGAAGTAAAACTTTAAAAATAAAATTTGTTTAACGTGAACCGTAAATGAATTGCTAAAAATAAATTTTGCTAAAGGTTGACCTGAAATGAACTACTAAAAAATACATTCGCCAAATCTGAACCTGAACCGGAGGATTATTTTAAATGGTTCGACGCCGTGCTTGATAATTCATAGTTTACTTTGTTAGGTTTGGTTCTATTAAACAATTTTTTTATTAAATTATTTCATGTCGCTAACAGTAGGTCACAATTAACTAAACAAATTTGTATTCAATCTATTTTTTGCTGCATATTTTACTCTGTGTTAAATGTGCGGCCTGTTATTATTTTTCAATAAAAATTTTTTATTATTTTAGAGAGTCATATTATATTTAGAGTCATATTTTAGAGAGTCATTTTATATTTAGAGTCACGTTTCGCTAACAGTTATTTAAAATCAATTGTCAGCCATACACATAGAAAAAATTTATTCGATAATTTTGTACTGCTATGATAGCGCAAAAATTTTTTATTAAATTATAGTAAAAGGTTAAAATCAACACAACTAAAGGGTGTTTCATAAAGTGCGCCGAATTTGAATTTGGCGAACGTTTTGTATGTTAAAGGTTTGCAAAGTGTTTTCAATCCGATTAGTTGTTTTTGCTTTAGTTTGCAGAATACTTTATCTAAAATAGAATTATTAGCAAATTACCGGTACTTGCTTAGTACTCGTAATTGTTGCTTAGAATATTGTGTCATGGAGCGCTTTTCAAATGCAAAACGAAATCTTATTGTTAAGACATTTTACCAAAATGGAGAATGTGCGACGTGAGCCGTGCAAAAACTTCAAACCATTTTTGGAAGAAAGGAAGCTCCCTGTGAGTCTACTGTACGCAGACTAGTGACAAAGTTTAAAAAAACTGGTTCAGTTTTAACTGCCTCCGCGGAAACGTTCTCGTCAAACTGAGGAACAGCTTGTTCTTTCGCAAGATAGTGTCATTACGAGTCCAGGAAAATCAATTTGCCGACGTTCGAACCAGCTAAATATTCCGAACTCTTTATTACATCAAGTTTTGCATAAAGATTTCCATATGCACGCGTACAGAATTCAACTCAAGCAGAATTTTATGCCAGCAGATCATGAAAGGCGGAAGCGATTTGCTGTTCGTGTTCTAGAAAGATTTGCAGTGGATAAAAATTTTGCAAAATGAATCATTTTCAGTGACGAGGCCCACTTTCACTTGATTGGAGTTGCCAAAAAACAAAATTGCCGGATTCGGGGAAATGAAAATTCTTAAATGATGCAAGATCGTAAAATTGAAAATTGAGAACGATTGTGTGGTGTGTTTCTGGGCAGATGAAGTGATCAAAGCGTTTTTTTTTAAATGATGAGGGGACTGCAGTTGCTGTTAATGGAGAACCGAGACATGACATCCACTCATCTGTGGCAAACAATTGGAGATTGACAGCTTCTGGTTTTAGCAGAATGGAGCAGCCTACTACACCTCATGTGAAACGCTTGCATTACTCCACGAAAAATTTCCGAAACGAGTGATATCCTTGCATGGCGATATGAAATAGCCATGAAGATTTTGCGATCTTACCCATTGCAATTTCTTCTTGTGGGGTTCGTGAAATCTAAGGTACACGCCAACAAAACACGCACGATTCTTCAACTCCATGCTGAAATTGAGCCTGTGATAAAAGACATCGGGCCACAGATGTGTAAAAAAGTTATCAGTTGTCGTCGTCGTCGTTTGGAAGAGCATCCACTCCAGGTCAGACACAAACAGGACTGGGACCGAGGGTTTATTCTTTTACTACCCCAGGCTGCTGTACTTCCCGGATCAGATGCTGGCAGCGATGTAGTTAAGCCAGATTGAGTTTCGTCATTCAAAATTGTCGGACCTCGTACTTCATGTGGTGCCCGATGTAGGGAGCACGCTATTGAAACGTGGTCTGCGGTTTGTTCAGCGGCACCGCACTCGGAATTCGGTGAAAGAACGAGACTCTGTTTGTGCATGGACGAACGGAATCGCCCAACACCAGTTCTCAAGAGATTGGACCTTAACCCAAGCTGCTCGGGACCATCCCATTCCAACAGGCTTGGCACCGGTCCTGGGCACAAAAACACGGAGCTTGGAAGAATTTTTACAGTACTCCGCATTCCATTTAGGATTTGTACACTCGGAAGCGCGGATGCCAAGTCCGGCGAGGTTGTCCATAAGATTCCGCGCAGCTGGTACAAATGGGCGTCTATATCTTAGTCTTGCTTGGCGAGCATCTGAGGACGCAGTTAAAAAATCATGCAAGATATTATCAGGGTCCAAATATCCAGGTGATTTAAAAAAAGTGTGGCTCCCATTTGGCGAAGATCAGTTGGCTAGATGCCTGAAAATATGGGTAGGTGGTTTGTTGGAGTGGGACGCAGGCATCCAGTGACTATGTGCAAGGCGTCGCTCAACACACTGTCTATGAGACGAGTGTGAGTGCTGCGACACCAGACTGATGCGTAGTATTCAGCTGTTAAGTAGACCAGAGATAAGGCGGCTATGCGTAGTGTTTTGGCACCAGCACCCCATCCCGAGCCCACGAATCGCCTCAGTAGTGTAACACGTGAAGATAGTGTTTTGCATAATGCCACTAGATGGTAACGAAACGTGAGCGATCTGTTCAGTTTTACCCCAAGATAAATAGGGTTTGGAAAGAAACGTAAAAGTTTATCATTGTTGTAGACTTTCAGCTGACGTTTGGACTCTCGGTTATTTAGGTGAAAGGCTGCCGTTACCGTTTTAGTGTGATTGAGCTTCAACCTTCAAGTCTGGAGATACGCTGAAAATGTAGACAGGTCTTAGCTTAAAGTCCCCTCCAAGTCCTTCCAGTTTCCAGAAGAGTGTAACAATTCTAAATTATCAGCATAAGCAAACTTTCTGGAAATCATAAAAGCAGATCGTACGTATAAATGTTAAATAAGAGGGAAGCCAATACCTGATCCGTGAGGAACCCCGTTTTTCAGACGGCGTAACCTGCTCTGCTTGCTGTCACCGCTGGTAAGGGTGAAACTTCGGTTTCGGACAAACTCCATAATCATTTTGACCATGTGCTTATTCGGAAGAGGCCTCAGCAGCTTGCATGTAAGGCCATGGTGCCAGACAGCATCATAAGCAGCTTTCAGATCGACAAATATGGCACTGGCCTTCTTCTTAGCCTCGAAAGAATCCTCGATGTTCTGGGTTAGCAGAACAACTTGATCAACGGTTGATTTTCCGCATCGAAACCCAGCCTGCTCTTTAGGAAGCAGTGGATCAATTAATGGATCAACACAGGCGTAGATAAGCTTCACGAAGATCTTTTAGGGGACACAGAGCAGAGATATCGGTCGATAACTCTTTGGGTCCCCCACGTTTTTTGTTGGCTTTGGGATCGCGACCACAAGCGCTCTTCTCCAAATCTTGGGAATTTCGAGTGGGCCCAAGCAGGCCCAGATCTCAGGTGCCTTCTCGTAGCCTGGGCTGTGAGTACGTCTGTTATTGCTCTCAATCATGACAGACCGAAACCAAACCTGCCGAAACGAAAAGGTATCCACCCTTTCCAATGAGCGAGGGTCTGCTAAACGGCAAACGTCCTTTTCAGGACGGGGCAATGCCTGGAAAAAGTTATCAGTTGATTTTTAAGAGAGCATAAATACATGCAGACTCAGTGCTGATGGACATATAACGGAGATTTTGTTTATAAGTATGCCATATTTAAATATTTGTGTTAGTAATCGTTTTCCTGAATAACATTTCAAATTCGGCGCACTTTATGTATTTAGTAAGTTGCAGATTGCGGAAGTTTACAATTTTAAATAAGTTTAAATAAGCAGTTCTATTAAAGACAATTGAATTATCACGTCACATTAAGCCCTCCATTGAAAGCAAATGCATTGCACAGTGTCCGCGAGTGTAACCAAATAGGCCATAGATTAAGTATAAATATTAGTAAAGTATACACAAAAAAGGTTTCTCTGACAAAGTAATTTTCAGCTAATTGCAAAATTAAACTTGAAGTTTAACTTTGCTGTTTGCGGTCACTGTGAAAAAATGTTCAATAGAACTAATAAGTCACTGCATTATGTTCATTTCCAAAAAATACCAGATTAAGTTATGTCGGTGGGTTGCATAAAAAAATTGATTTAAGGGTCCAGGTCAAAAAAATTAAATTTAAGAACTTAAATTGGCGAAAGGGCGAGCATTATGATATCAAAGCAGCTGAAAAACCAGAATTTTAATCGTAATTGATCTTAACCTTATATCTACTTTTCTCTGTTCTTTTAACATCAACAGCTTTTTCACTAATGTTCCACTCAATGAAACCATCAATATCTTCGCTGAAGCTCTATGTAACAGCTACTTAAATCCTCCAAGCTTTTCCATGGACGGGTCCTGCCAATTTATGTACAGGGCTACCAAATCTGTTAAATTCAGCTTTAATAAATATTATGTACCATCAGATTGATGATGCTGCCATGGGCAGTCCACTTGGCCCTGCTTTTGCCAATATTTTGTGGAATTTTAAAAACATCTGCTCTTTAAAAACTTTTCCGAAATTCTTCTTTACTTCATATTGTCACACTATTCCTAATAATTTTTATCATGACGATATAGCTTAATTTCCGCCTTAAAATAATTCACCGTTTTGCTATCACATAGAAATCGCTTGGGCAAGGGAAAATCGCTTTTGTACTGTATTTTTATTTATCTGCTCGCAAATTTTTTTCTCTTTCGCCCGACTGTGGTGACATAATGCGCTTTTTCTGTATCGCGTGACCGAGTTAATGGCATGCTCTGGAATGTTCTTACTTACCGTGGAAAATCCGTTCTAAGTTTTACGCAGGTGATAAAGCGTTCGAGACAGTTTCATGCGATTTCCGTTTCGTGACCTTTTACCTATAAATATGCGCGCGAAGCGAGAGGCGACGACGAGAGAACAGAGTTAAACGTTGGTTTTGGGCAAAGAGCGCGTGGGAAAGATTCTTTGATCGTATTCTTTGATAAGTGTTTTGGAATTTCGTTCTATGAAGGTAGAATCATTTGTGTTGATTGAATCAAGTCATAGCGTTGATTTCGCTTTGCAGTTTGGCAAAGCGTGGAATAGAATTTTCGTCGGTCGTGAATTTTATAATACATTTGTTTTAATTAGAGACAGTGGTCTCTGTTTGTCTGTAAAAAAGAGTCTTCAACGAAACAATTCTAGCTTTCATTCAAACCACTGTATAAAAGCTTCAGGCTCATAGCAAAACTACTTCTTGAGCTGGAATAAAATAAAACTAGACACAGCTTTGTTTCAGCGCAGGTATTTGGGTTACCTAGCTCAACTGGTTTTTTAGAATTCCCAAACAAAGTCTATGACACAGATACGTTGATGATACTTTTGCCAAGGAATTTTAGATATCAGGATGTACAACTCCGTTTTGGATTCTTGATGTGTTGGTCAAAAATCTAACAAAAACTTTCCTACCTCAATTTATAGAAAACCCACATTCACGATACTGTATACACGCTGGGATTCATTTCAACTAAAGAAGAGGAAGACTAATCTTAATGATACTCTTGTTCACAGAGCTTTTGAAATTTGCTCTTCGGCAAATTCTCAAGTGAAGTCAGTAAAATCAAAAATACGTATTTTGCGATAGAACAGTTATTCAGAAGAAGTCATTATTTCCGGAATTTAAAAAAAATTCAAATTTTTAAACATTAAAGCGATTCGCCCGAGAAATGTGTCCTGTATATTTATAATTACTTGGATACGAAGCATTTCACTTAAATACGAACAAACAAAACAAACAAACTCAACAGTCGACAATTGTTTTGGATCACTGTCGGCAAGAATAATTTTCTTTTCAAAACAGATGCTATCTTCCTTTTTAAAAGGATGTTTTGCCTGCTTATAAGCGAAGTAATACGTATTGTAAACAAATATTCGTGCCACTGCGATAGTGTGTACGTAAATAGAATGTATTAGCGACTGAAAAAACGATTGCAAAATTTATTAGAAATCAAGTTAAACCTTTACTTCCTAGACGTCAATTTAAATTCACTTAAAATGCACTTATTTCGGATTTGGCTAGTGGTCAACATTTGTTAGGTAACAAAATTTGTTCAGAAAAATTCGATATTAACTAGTTTTCAATTTTACCTGTACGACAATTGTCTTTACATCTGGCAACGTTCAAAGCCATCTTCTACAAGTCTCTTAAACACTCTCTTTGTTGCCAAAATCACTCCATAGACGCAACCAATCGCGTGCTCTCTTTCAATCAATTAGAGACGCCGTTGCTTTCGATGTCTTCCAATCTTATACAAACACGGTTTTCTTACAATTTTTCTTTGCCAACGAGTTCTTTTGACAAAAGCTGGCCGAAAGAATTCTTTAAAAAAACAGTATTTTCAAAGATGAACGAAAAACCAAAGGAGCTAATGTTTCCATGTATACCATTGATTATTATTTTTAAATTGTGTTGATTACGTTTGCCTTAATCACGGCGCTCTTAAACCTCTTGACCAGACTGCCAACAAAGTTTCTAATAACAAAATTTAAGCTACAATTTAATCAGATACAACAAATTATTATAAAAAATGCTGAGTTCACTTTTTTTTTTAAAGCAATAAGCTTTAACTGCTCTGATCTGAAACTGACATACGATATCGCTTCTCTCTCGTTTACTTCTAAAACAGTTTTCTAAACTCAACCTTTTCGAGCTGTGGCACACTTTGAAACCTTTTTAAAATTCGCGGCGCACTTGGACGATTTTTCTCCCTAAAAAGTAGAGCAACTTTTTTGTAATTGATGTGCAAAATAAACATGGCAAAATAAAATGGACATGGCAAAGATTATGGCAAAATAATATGGACTAATGTTTCTTTAAAAAGTTTCCGGGCATCCTTGGAAAGCTCTTGCAGCACACTACTGTGGCACGGCATACAGATTGAGAACTACTGTTCTAAAAAAATAAACTTAAAGCCAAAGGAAAGTTACTTTTTCTATGCGTCTTCAGACATTGCAATTTTTTCCAGGTGTTTAATAGTTTAATCATTGGACTTGCGTTTTGATTTTATGCAGCAACCAAATTCGTAATTGGTTAGCTTTACTTACTTCCTACGTACAACTACTTTTACCGAAAAGCGCTAGCCTTGTACTCGTATCCAAAAATTTTCTTTAATCTCGGAAAACATGCAAATCAGTTTAAGATCTTTACTTTCATACTGCTCATGTAAATAAACGAACAGCATTTCCAAACAAAAATAATGAAAACGGCGCGCTTTTATAAAGGATTAAAAAATTTTTAAAGCTCTTATAAATATATGCCGGATTAAACTTGCCCCTTAAAGTGGTTAAAATAATTATGGCGTAAGCGTTTCCACAACTTTTTTTAAAAGCTTGCGGCGCATTTGCCACAAGTGCTCGTATCTGAATACTGCTGCCGAATCTAGAAAAAAGCAATTTTTTTTGGTCTTCACTAAGTTTTTTGGTAAAATTTCTTTGTAATACGCTAAAATTTACGTTTGTAGGGAGTCCTTTTCAACCAAAAATTTCCGTTTTTAAATTTTGACCTATACGCCAAAAATGTTTTTGGTGCCATTGCTGTTGCAAAAGGTCTACCCTTGATAATTATGAGGTCAAATTTTTTTTGGTGGACATTTTTTTGATCGGTTGAATATATTCAACTCCGAGAATAATTAAGGCCATATTTTTTAGAGCGTGGCAGAATTAATGATTCCCTGCTCACCTTTAATGATAATTTTAAAAAGTTTAAGATAGAATTATTTGTAAACTAATCAATAAAGAATAATTACAAATTGAAATTTTTATACTGTAAGCTTATATTTGTTTTTTAAAATGATAAAATAGTGATTTCTTGCTTTTAGTCTTAATTTTCTGTCTTCGGTTATTAAGACTTTGGAATCAAATTTACTAATAGTAGCCTTGTTGCTGCATAGGGCTGGATTCGTTGCATGCAATTACGTCGTTAAATTCCTATCAACTTCGTGTAGATCTTGAAGATTGGAGCGGAAACACAGCTTACGCTTCCTACAGGTTGGTGATTTGAATTTGATGAGTTAATTGTAAAACACTTTTATGTCAAAACACATTTAATCATGCTCGTTACAATTTTTTTCTCAGTTGATTTTTTGATTGTGTCTAGCCATGGCTTACTACGAGTATATCACTGACCTAGATATCGCATAATGCTATTGAAAAACTGGGAGCACATAGTGACGTCACTCTTCGATTGCTCTGTATAGGATGTTTGGAGTAGCTGCACTTACAATTTGGTGAAGCAGCAAGACCCCATTTGTGCATGGACGAGTTGAATTCGCCAACACCAATCCGCAAGCGATTGAGCTTAATTCAAGCTGTTTGGGGCCAAGCTTATTCCAGTATTTTCATAGCCAGGCCTGGTACCGGTTCTGCTCTAAAAACACGGAGCCTGAATGAATTCTCGCAGTATTCCACGTTCATTTATAGTTCTTCCATTGAAAAGAGCGGATGCCAATCCGGCAAGGTTGCTGAAATCAAAATGAAAATAAATTATCAAGATTTGTGTTACATTAAAAAGACTTTGCAAAACCGATTTACGCCTGGTTAACATTATATTAGACATAGATGAGCCTAACAATTTTTTATTGTGTTTTTGAGAAAATTGAAAAAATGAAAAAATTATTTCGATTTCATTGTGACTGCAATACGTTTGTGTTGATGTGGTCAAAATTTTTTAATTCTCTGACTTTCTAAAAAAGACATTAAAACGCTTTGTTCAATTAAAGCTGGAGTTTTTTGTTTAAAGAAAGTATTATTTTTAAGATAAATGTTATTAGCTAACAGTCTATTTGTTTGATAAGCTAAAGAGTATAAATACCACTTTCCATAAACCATCAATAAATATAATTACTGTCGCAACAGCAAATCAAATTCACTTGATAAAATTTTTATTTTACGATAAACAAAAATTAGTAAAAATTTTTAATTTCCTTCCCTTTATTAATAAATCTGTAGCGAATTCATCTACTGCAAGCAGTCCTTGAAGCATTTGGTCGTGTTTTACTGTGTAAAATTCAACACAGTGTTGTATTCGTTCAGTACATTACGTATTTGCTGCTTAGTTCGCAAGCAATCGCAAAACATGGTTTCTCAGATTTTAAATCGTAAATGATTATTTTTCTTAACTTAATTTGTTAAAATTCTTCCCGTTATACGCGTTCGCTGGACCTAACGTCGGATTCGTGGTGCTTTCAGTGTTTGTTAAAGTTTGTTGGTTTTGTTCTTTCTTACCATCAAGTTTCGCATTTTATTCACCCACAATCTTTTTAAAACAGCTCAAGCCGTAGATGATTTAAATACTAACAACATCAACTTAAGACAAAAAAAGTTTTCGCTTGAAATTTAACCAAAAAATTTTTTTGGAACCTAAAGTAAAAACTTTTTTCGGTCTTCACTTGAGATTGTTAAGTTGTCATAGGTTTTCATGCTTAAACATAGGTCGGTTCGGATGGTATCTCTGCCTGTGTTCGTTCACTCTGTATCCACCTCTCTCTGTTGGTTTAAATCTGTAAAAGCTTCATTCAACCTGGGGTGAACCATTCACCCGATTAAAAAACGCTGGCTTAGTTTATCAAGCAGCATACCAGTAATTACTAAGAAAGTGGGTTAGTTTATTGCAAAGCATAATACTAAGAAACCGCCGATCTTTTATTAAAAAATCACGTAACTTTTGTTCAGAAAAAAGATAATCATCATTAAAAAATAATAATAGTTAAATCTTCTGCTTAAATGCCACAACTCTGTCTTGACCACTCAGAGCAATATCCAGCCAGGTATTGTAGTAAGCCATGTGTCAAGCGCATCTCTAGCTTTGTCTCTAGTGACATTGCACTCTATGTGTTTTATGTATACTGCTGCTAATTGCATTGTGAGTTATTGTCGTAACATTTTGTTTTTATTTAAAAATTATGCGAGTAGAATGTTTTGCAAAATTTTTTTTTAAAAGTGCATATTTGGTTGTAAAAAATTGGTGAGCAGTTAAATCGGGCAATAACTAAAATATCTAGTAAATTATTCTCACCTTGTTATCAAAAATTGCAGAACATTGCAAGACGCTGTTTGTAAAGTGCAATTGTACTTTTGTGTGGTTATAGTTCACTTTATGCTGAATATATCCAAGGAACTTGTCAGTTTCAATTTCAAACTTTTTTTGCTAAACCCAAAAAATTTTGCGCTTGGGCAATTACTTTTTGTTTTATATTGGTTTATATTCCAATTTTTTTTCATAATGGACAAAACTATAAATTTGAGTGTATTCAGTGAGCCGTAAAATTATAGGTTTATGAAATTTCAACTTTCTAGTATTAGATGTCATGACGAAGTGATGAACATTAAAACATAATTAAAAATTAATTAATTAATTAGGAATCTCAGTAAAATGTAAAACAATTAAAATTATTACGTAACTAGTGTTAAAAATATCCATGCTGGAGTTGCTTTAAAATCATACTTACTTGACTTTCTTTCTTTCTGGTTGCACTGATTTAAATTCCCAAGATCTGAAGAAGAGGCTTGTTGTCGCAATCCCAAAGCTGATGAAGCCAGTAGGCGTCCCAAAAAATTATCGATCGATATTTCTGCTCTGTGTCTCCTACAAAATCCTCAAAAGGCTTATCTATGCCCGCGTTAAATCAATTATAAATCTATTGTTTCCTAGAGAGCAGGCTGAATTTGGACGCAAAAAATCAACCATAGATCAAGCTATTTTATTAACAGAAAACGTCGGGGATTATTTTTTGTCAATTTGTCAATCTGACAGTGGCATATGACTCTTTATGGCATCTTGGCCTAACATGCAAAGTGTTTGAGACTGCTTCCAGATAAGCACATGGTAAGAATGATTATTGAGCATGTCCAAAGCCAATGTTTCAGTATTACTACGGGTCACAGCAAGCAAAGCAGGATTTATCATCTGAAAAACGGTGTTTTAGAAGGATTGGCTTGAACTCCTTTCCTTTTCAACCTCTTTATATTTACATCTACATCTGTCCTCCACAATTTCTTGAAAATTTACCTAAGCAGACAATCTAACATTGTTGCACTCCTCTGGGAACTGAAAGGGATTTGAGGGGTTTAGTCGTACTAAGACGTTGACGAAAGCATTTTATTTAAATAACAAACAGGCCAAACGTGCGTTAAATGCTTACAAAGGCATAAGACTTTTGCCATTTTGTTCAACTCCACTTATTTTCACAGTCCATTATCATCTCGTGGCATTGAGTAAAAAATTATATTAGCGCGTCACACTGCTGAAGCAATTTGCAGACTCAGAATAAGGTGCTGTTGCTAAAACACTGTACAAAGCTGGCCTATCTCTGCACTACTTAACAGCTGAGTACCGCAGACCAGTCGGATGTTGCACCGCTAACACTCGCTTCTTATAGACAATGTCCTGTATGACGTTTTGCCTATTGTCACCGATGCCTGCGTCCCACTCCAATTGCCAGCCTACAAATATTTTCAAGCATCCAGCCGGCTGAGCTCACCGACTAGGAGCGACATTTTCCTTGGTTAACAGTGCAACTCCAGGCCCAATCATATTCCTTTTAGTAGTTTCTAGTTTGGGTGACAATTTACACCAAGATGCTTCAAAAAGGA
The DNA here is from genome assembly GCA_963680785.1 of Diplosoma virens. Classification (NCBI taxonomy): domain Eukaryota; kingdom Metazoa; phylum Chordata; class Ascidiacea; order Aplousobranchia; family Didemnidae; genus Diplosoma; species Diplosoma virens. Next base: position 35,081,667 of record OY796884.1, read on the forward strand.
AAAATTGTTAGGCATGATGGTGTCAATTGACACCAAAAGGTAAGTGCAACCAAAAAACCTTTCCTAATTGTTAATTGCCTCCACAAACTTCACAGAGCTATCCAAAAGAAGGTGAATTTTACTTCAGAGGCCTATTCAAAAGTATACTTGAATTCGTGTCTGAAAATGATATGTTAAATTTTTAGATTGAACCTAGAATCTCTAAAAATGTCTGATTCTTTTTTCACCCTTCTAATAAATTGACACAATTCCTTTTTTTACTACTAGCAGCATCGCTGGTACTATAGTAATTTTATTCCAAACCATGCATTCCGCATTGGTTCAAAGTTAATATCTTTACTAGTTATTAACAGCTACTAATAGCTATCATTTGATATTGTAAAAAATGTTTGGAAATAGCATATTCAATATTAATACGTATAACCGCAAAACAATGTGACAAATAAAAATGATGCTTGCGGCAAGCGTCTTTATGACAAACCCTGCCTACAAAAATTTTCATAAATCACTTCATTGGACGTCACTCGACGCAGCAATCAACTGACGTATTCACTTTGTTTCCCTATACGTTACTATGACAGCACTGACATCGAATTAGATACGGTTATAAAAATATAACTAAAAAAACTTTGAGTAAGCAGTGGGCCGCATAAAAACCTTAAGTGGATCCCAGGTTGGACATCCCTGTTCTAAACCATCTCTCGGCTTTGTTTTTTTGCGCTTTCTGCCGCTCGCTTTACTTTTTCCACCTTCGCTTTCGGTCTAAACGGACCTTAAACGATTCTTTTGGTATATTATGATAAAATTTGTGAACAAAACAATACACTTTTGGTTTGTGTAATATTGAATACTTCTAGTTTTTTTCGTTTGCATAAATGTAGATGGCACGGTCGGCAAAAATTTTTTTAGAAAAGTTACGTATATAAAAAATTTTTACGTTTATTTGATTGGCTGTGCTAGCCAAAACCGTTGCGTTATCAAAATACTTACATTTAGGTTATACAAATCACTATCAGACTATTTGATATTTGAGTTTTCCGTCAAAAACATTTTTTCAATTTAAAGATTGTTTGCCTACGCTGTACATCAGGGGTGGCCAACAAGTCGATCGCGATCGACCGGTCGATCGCGAGCTATCAAGTGGTCGATCGCGAGCTATCAAGTGATAGATCGCCAAAATATCATTTGTGACGTATCGTCGTATATGATAGATATCATTTGTGACGTGTTAGAAGTAAAAATGGAAAGAATGTTTGCCGATTAGCCCTAACAGTAACAAAGTGTTAATTCATTGCTTCAGTTACGGTGTGTTTTTTGTATTTCAGTCGTAGCCTAGTCTAATTTTTACAATGAGTGCTGTAAAGAGGATGAAAACGTACCACTTTAATGAAGAATGTGAGCTGGCTTACTTCTGCCTAATGGTAAACAACAACTGTACCTGTCTTATTTGTAATTTAGCTCTTGCTTTGCCTAAAAAAGGAAATATTGAAAGACATTTTATGACACGCCATGCAAACTATAACGACGATTTTCCCCTCAGAAGTGAAGTGAGAAAGATAAAATTTAATGAACTTAAAAGTAATCTACGTGGACAGCAAAGAAGCCTAAAACTATTTTGCACATCGTCAAAGGCAACTACTTTAGCCTCATTCAAAGCCAGTTGTTTCTTAGCAAAGAAAGGCAAGGCATTTTCAGATGGAGAATTGCTGAAGGAATGTTTTCTAGAAATTTCAGATAGTCTTTTTCAGAATATTCATAATAAGAGTGAAATTAAAAATGCAATTAAAGACCTACAATTATCAAGAAACACTGTGATGAGGAGAATAGAAAAGATGAGTGAAAATGTGGCAGACCAACTTAGAAATGATTTTACCAAATGCGATTGTTTTTCATTACAGCTTGATAAGTCGACGGATATCAGAGATGCGGCTCAAATTGTTGTGTTTATTAGAATGGTATTTAATGATTGGACAGTTAAAGAGGAAGTGTTTGGTGTTATAACTTTGAAAGAAAGGACGAGGGGGACAGATATTTACACTTCATTTAAAAAGTATTGCACAGAAATAGGATTGACTTTATGGAAGTTGGTTGCAATTACAACAGATGGAGCAAAGTCAATGGTAGGCAGTGTAAACGGCTTTGTTGCCTTGTGCCGAAGAGACGATGATTTTCCAGATTTTTTGCAGTACTACTTTATAATCCACCAGCAAGTTCTATGCAGCAAGCGACTAAACACAAAAGAGATAATGGATGTCGCATTCAAAATTTCAAACTCCATAAGAGCAAAAGCCCTTCAACGACGCCTTTTCACGCAGGAATTTGAGGGAAAGCAGCTTATTTTACACACGGATGTGAGGTGGTTAAGTAGCGGCAAATTTCTTCAAAGATTCCGTGATCTATTGGAGGAAATTCGTGTTTTTCTTCAAAACAGAGGTGATAACGATGCCAAGTTGAACAATTTGGATTGGCTGAACGAACTGGCTTTCCTGGATGATATCACTGGCAGATTAGCGGCCTTAAATCTACAGTTGCAAGGAAAGGACAAACCAATTAGTGAAATGATCAGTGCTATTAGTGCCTTTAAAATTCAAATTCCTGCACTGATCTCCGATCTAAAAGAAAAGCAGTTCAAATTTTTCCCAAACCTTAAACACCATTTGGAAAAGCATTCTGGTGGTATTTGGGACCATGAGAAATACTGTATATTCATGAAATAAATTTGATTTCAGATGAATTTGAAGATCGGTTCAGTGATTTTCGAAAGATAGAAGAAATAGTTGAATTCGTATCATACCCATTCAAGTCGGATTTAAACGTGTCATCTGTTTCTCAACAAATAAGTGACGTATTTGCGTTGGAAAGAGGTGACCTTGAAATGGAAATGTTAGCACTGAAAGTAGACGTGTTTCTCAAGGCTCGGGCAACCGAACCAGACTTATGGAGGTTCGTTGGTTTGAAATACAGCCACTTGAAAAAATGTGCGGAATATATCCATTCTTGTTTTGGGTCAACGTATTTATGTGAATCCGCGTTTTCATTTATGAATGCTATTAAAACTAAACAACGTTCTGTACTAACCGATTCCCACTTGGCCGATTGTTTGAAGTTGTCTTTGACGGGACGGGTGTGTAAAATAAGCTGATATACTTCTGATTATGAAAAGCTGGTCAACAATATGATGACTCAAACATCTCACTAAATGAACTGTGTATCATTCGTTTTGTGTTTTATTCATTCATAATTAACTTGCTGGTTTATTCATTAAACCGAAGTGACCAATTTTTATAATAAACGATTTTTATCAATAATTTATTTCTGTTGACAGCAGTAATATGCATTAAAGATATGAGGTAGAGTATCGAAAAAGTCAAAGGAAAGTTTTGGCTTTTTTGCAACGCATCATTGACCGGTCGATCGCGAGCTTGTAAGAAATTTTGTAGTCGATCTCGAACAATCTGAAGTTGGCCACCCCTGCTGTACATCAAGGGTGCGCAATCTTTCACTCGCGTGGGCAAAATATTCGTCTGCAATTTATCTTGGGTGGTAATCGGTACAGTAATCAAAAGTGATGCGAATTCAAGCTGCTTGAAAGTTAATTCAAAAATTTTACTATAAGGTCAAAGTAATAATTTTTGGATCGTTTTTGCGCACATTGATTTTAACAATTATTTCGAAGTAACTTCTATGATAAACAGAATTTCATCCCAAAATTTAGTTAAATACAAAAAAAGCCATTGGTTATTTTTCTAAGCTAAGCGAAAAACCTTACTAAGACAAAAATAATTGTATTCCGAGTTATCTGTGCATCATTGAATTGGTGCAGAGACAATGCGATAATAATTCAAGATCTTTGAGCATCTGATTAAAAATTTCTCGGCGGGCCGCACCAAAAGGCTTCTCGGGCCATATACGGCTCGAGGGCCGAGGGTTGGGCAGCCTTGCTACACATAAACAGAATTAAATAAACATTTTGATTATTGCATAACGAATCGAATAATTGTGATTTAAAAATATCTTTAATTTTTGTGATTACTACATTAATTATCAAAACTTAAAAATAATCTGCTGTAGGATTTTTTTTAATGTATTTGATTTAGAAATTTTTCAGTTGGAAACTCTCAATCAAACTATATTCTGAATGTAAAAGGTTACAATGGGAGTGCAGGTGAAATTAGTTTTAAACTATTCAATCGCATCCAGATTATTTTGTGCAGTAATCATGAAAACTTTTTTAAAATTAACAATACGACTATATTATAATGTAATACAGTTTTCTTTGGAAGAAATTTTTTATTGTTAACATATATTAAAAATCATATTTTTTTCATTATTGTGGTTTCTAAATTTAACTGGCTTTTGTATATCAAACCTGACTTGGAGCTAAGACCGAAAAATTATTTAAATTCGATTTTTGATTAAATCAAATCGACAAGTTTTTCTCAAATCTAAAAACTGTGCGAATGAAAACAAATTAAAACAATAAAATAATTTGTAAATTATACTTTTTTTACTTTAAACGGTTTGCTGTATTTGGAGAGTGGTCGGAGTCGTTAAGAGCGCCGTGATTGTGATCGACCTGGTCTGATTTGATGGTGAAAAAATTTTTCAACTGTCGTAACTTTTTTCTGAAATTTATTAAGGCGTCATTGACTTTTAAAAAGTCAGGTCGAATTTTGTTCAGCTTTTGTATCTCAATGTGTTTGTGACCGATACCTTAAATTTTTTCACATTTTTGAAAACAAGCTTTTAACTAATTAAACGAAAATTTACTTTTTATCGAGTATCAGTAACCCCAGAGAGCAGACATTGATTTTTAAATGTTGTTTGTTACAGTTAATTTACAGCTAATTACCTACCTTAAAATTTAGTACGCCTGCCAGTGTTTTTGATTTAGATGTTTTTAAATGTGTGTTTTAAAGCAGATTAAATATGATAACAAAATGACTTTAACGTCAACTGGAAGCTAAAGTTTCTAAATATTTAGTTTAATACGTCTTAAAATAAATTTAGAATTGAACTCTAATACTGATAACACTATGGTAACGATAAAATTGCCCGGTGACTTAAATCTGGCAATGCAATAGAATACAATAGTTAGTTCAGACTTGTGCAATATATGGCCCGTGAATGTCCAAATTATGGCCCACGAGACGATAAATAAAATTTGTATTTCGACTGTTTTTAGTTCGATATGGCAGGAGTGCTGTTACATAAGATGATGCAATTCTTAAATCCCTAGCATTTGGGATTCCATCTTTTACAAGCTGAGGGCCAATTTTTTTTTAGATGTATCTTCTGGGCGGCAATCGATACAGAACGACAGTCATAAAACTTGAACGCCATTGTACGAATCTAACTGCTTAAAACAAAATACCAATTGCTGATATGACGAAGTTAAAAAGGAGAATAATAACTAAAAACTACTCTGATTAACCTACTCCAAGATAGACAGTAAATAAACAGAATAACAGAAAGAAAAACTAGAGAGTGTTGAGCAGTTTTTACTCGTTTGCATAATTTGTCCTTTATTCTATTCTTTTTGAGGTGATTAATTAGACTAATTCTATTCTATGTAAGCCAAACCATTGAATTCTAAATAGTAGTACCTGGACTGGAAACCGGATTGGCGCACACACCAACAGTTGGCCCAAGCAAATGCTTGCGATGTCGTTTTGTAACTCTTTACGGCGCGTCATTGCATTAGCATATAATAGAAAAGTTTACTTTTGGAATATTTTTTGTGTAATGATTACAATGCCAGCCGTCATAATGGCAATTCTCGAAAAGGCAAATCTTGTTATGAATATTAATATTTTGAGTACACTTAGTTATTGTGCAGCTTTGTAAGTCAAAATCGTCAAGCGCTTTTTTAGGCAATAAAATATAGTAAGATCAAACAAATAATTTACTGTTAAAGAAACGCTGTATTAATTTCTAAAAAATGCATTTAATCGCATAAACATAAAAATAAGTTCAATTAAATTAAAGCAAAAACCAACAGTAATCAATGTTTCTTACACACAAACAATAAGCAAAATCATTTTAAAATTTAAAAGCTAAACAATTAAAACTCAATTAAATTTTGTTTTTCCAACAACTTTATAAATTTTTGCATACACTTTATTCGCTTCAGTGCCACTAATTTCTCGTATCACATTTTTGCACATGCAATTAAAAAAACCATGTGCAATTCCTTCAAGGATTTTGTGTTCTTTTGCACAAATAAGAGTCAGAGACCAAGGTGATATGACTGCAACTTTGTAAAATGCAAAAGTCACAAGTTCTTTAAAAATCGTCAGTTGGTTTTCTTGGCAACTTAAAAAATTATGCCGCAATCCCCCCTCAGAAAGTTCTGCAAAAATTTTCCAGCAGAGACACCCAAAATCAAACACCTCGGATTTGGGTTTCCATAACCCTCCGCAATCTATATCTTTGATGTATTGGTTGGCACTGTCAGGAATGTCATCCCTTGCTTCACTAATGCCAGCGATGGTGGCGTCTTTGCATTCTGCACATTTATTTCTGGAGACCAAAAATTTGCAGCAGTAGCCAGTAATATAAAATATCACTACCACATCATTGTCTGTTGGCAAAATATTAAATTGCAGGTCTCCATAGAGTGATTCCGCTTTTGCAATAATTTCATTTTCAACATTTTTTGTTGATTTGGCAACTTGATCAATATGACTGATGGAAATGCGAGAATATTTTACCAACAACAATGTTCGTAATTTTCTATTGCTCTCCAACAATTGCCTTATCGAAATATAGTAATTGGCTCCACTAAGTTGGCGAATTCGGCCGTATCGTCCCTCTTTAGTATCGGATTGAATTTTTCCAAGTAGTACATATTTAAAACCACAATAATTATATGAAATATTTTGCCAAGCCTGTGATTCCTCGACAAGTTTGGTGCAAAGCTAAAAACGTTTCTTTGGTCAATCCGGTCATCTGAAAATAAAATAATGTATGATTCAAAATATTACAAAGTGCACTCATACTTATCTGTATTGTGTCGTTATCGCATATATGGGGCAAATTGCATCATATTAATATATAAGCGTAAATTAAAAAGAAATTTTCTAAAAAATTTTTAATGGTTATTTATTGATTGCGTTTTGAACTTACCATTGAGTTTTCCCAAAAATTAAGATACTTTTCTAACTCCAAAAAATAATCCAATTTCCAGTCGTCTGGAGATTTTGCTGGATCGCGAAAAATATCCCGTTTGTGTTTTCCAATAGTTGGCGACGATACGTTTATAATATTACAAAACTTGGCAAAAAATTCTAAGGCAGTTGCGGTTTCTACGAATTCATATTGTTTCAATGCTGTTCGTGTTGATTTATGCAAAAGTGACATAGCAAGTTTCACATTTACTTTTTCTATTGTTTTAGGATTTAAAACAGTCTCCGTTAATTTGTGAGCAATTCTCAACGGCTTGTGACGTTCAAGATCATAAACATTTTTTACATCGGAAAACTTTGCTGTAAGGTTTTGTGATAAGATTGTTGATAGCATAGGCATTTTAAAAACTTTTTTCGGTAGAAAATTGTAGTAAATATTTTTAACAATGTGGATTGGGTCAAATAATAAAAAAATTCTTCCTTCACTGAAACTTTTTTTTATTGAGTTTTGCCAATATCCTCCACAAAGAAATTCTTTATAAAATTTTCTATTTGCAGTGGCATTATCAACGCATATTCCTATCACATTAAAGCCGACCTCATGGAGAAGCAACATAATTTTGTCAAAGCATTTTCTTTGCGTTTCCGCTTTAAGACTTATCACAGAAAGTACAGCAATCATATCTTGATATTGTAGCGAACTCATCACCGCAAACCGTCTTTTGTTCATGCTTTTATTTGTTATTGCAGAGTTTTCCGCAAATGCATTTTTCTCACTTTGTATTTCGCTCGCTGCAGACTCGGCTTGCAGCGGCCTTCCGCTCGCTGCACAATGTTTGTCTACTGCCATGACAACCGTCTTGTGATAATTTCGCATTTCTTTATATTTTGCTTATGTACCGCCTTCCTGTTGTCTCCCCCCCAGCTAATCGTTGGCTGATTGCGCCATCAAGACCATTTGTGTAAACATTCTTAACACACAGCTCTCAGAACGTAGCCTAATCACGTGGTTTTATTGATAAATTAGGCAGACGTCACAATAATATTCATAAAATCTTTTACGATTACATATACGCGCTAGACCGATTCGTCGCCTCAGAACAGATGAGATTAGAGACAGACCGAGAGTCATATAGCTGCCGTGTATATTAACGCGAGACTCATCCTCGCAACGTGATCAAGCAAAGATTCCGCTTATTGTCTAATTCCAAAGTTTTAGTGTTATTTCGTCTGTTCATTTCAAATTGTGCGTCTTTTGAATAAAAGGAGTTTAAAGGTTAACTGTGTGCCAAAAACCACTCACGCTACAATATGAACTTGAAAAAGATTTGATCATAAAGCACAAACCAGTAATTGCAAATTGGCAGTTGTCAGTCAACCCAAATAATTGTCCTCCAGAAGCTTCAACTCGTTTTGCCAGATAAATTTCATCGATCCTCATAACATTACTATCGAAATCATTTACTGTAGTTGTGAAAAGCGAAGTGTCAAATATGGCTTGACATCAATTCCGGTTTTGCTGTCCAAATTCAAGGTAATCTTTTTTTAAAGTTTTTATTGAAGGAAATATAAAAATTTTCTCTTGGACGAGTCGCTCGTACGCTCTTGGGCTAGTAGCAAAAATGACATAAGCTATCATCAGCAAATCCGATGAATACTTTCTGCAGTATTTGTTGCTGAAAGCCAAATCAATCTGTTCATCAAGAATTTTAAAATAGAAATTCGTTGTTCATTTTCACTTTCAAAAAGAAAACTGTTGATTAGTTTAAAAATATTTGCTTTAAACTGCTCTTCGGCCGCTGTTTTTTTAAGTCCAAATTTTTGGCGAAAGCTAAAAGATTTGATACTTGGGAAACCATTGTCACTTTATTGGTAGGCATGATGGTTTACCCACACTTTATCACGCGATATTTCATCACTCATCTGTTAATCACGGACATTAAACCACTAAACATTTAATCACGTAGACCTACAACAACTACGAGATTTTATCACTTAGACATTTTATCGCCACACAGATCATCACGTGGACATATAAGCACGTGTGCATTTGATTAACACTACGAGATTTCATCACTTAGACATTTTAGTGCCACACAGATGGGCGCAATGAATGTTATCGGTTTGCTATCTATCCCATGGAAACATGAAATCATTTTGAAAGTGCATCGGAAGGAATTGCTATAACTACAAACTCAATCGAAGGTTGACATTATGGACTGCAAGCACTATTTCAGTGTCATCACCCAACGCTATGGTTCTTTATTGAAGGACTTGAAAAAGATATGCAAATGCAACACGCAACATTTGTGCAAGACGTTTCTGGATTACAGCCATTTGCCCCAAAGCGGTATCAATTGGTGAAACTGTGTGTTGCAAATGCAATAGCTCAATATTTTCGCAGTGAGATTTTTTTAATGTATTTGCGTGGTATTGCGTATTTATAACATAAAAAATAATGTCATTATGACTTTTTTTCGTGTTTAAGTCTCTGTGTGAGTAAATTTTTAATTGATTAAACGTCTGATGGTTAAATGTCTGTGATTAACAGTCGGTAAATAAATGTTAGGTGATGAAATGTCTGTACACCAAGCATGATGTGGTTATAAAAAGATGAGGGCACGATCTGTTCATTATTATAAACGGTCACCTTCATATCCATATTAATAAAAACTGCTGATAATATTGTGTATGGCCGATGATCGGATAAACAAATTAAATCGGCTTCGTTTTCTGTGTGATGGAGATCCTATCTTTAGCCATGAAACTCTTCTGGCAGTTTTTCTATTAAATCCTTGAAGCTTTCGACTTTATCTGCATTCAAAAAACTTCATTTTGCTCCTCAAGTCGTGCTGCTTCATTTTCAAAACGGGAAGAAGATGTTGAAAGTCTTGAGCGGACCAAATGATTGTTGTGAGTATAATAAGATGGCGAATCCTTGAAAATCGAAAGGCATGCATCTTTCTTAGTCACTTTCTTATTAAAGTTGCCGTTTCTCTTTTTCTTTTTCGCCATCCTTTTTTAATCAGTTTAGTCAGTGACAAAGTCTTCGAATTTGAAATTTAGAAAAAAAAGTTTAGATTGTTTTTTAGGTACATAATCTTTTCTTGCTAGTTGTTTAAGTCAAATTTGAAGAAGGTGCTTGTCTTCTAAAGGAAAAGAATGAAAAGTCACTTTTTGATTTTGCTTTTCTCCTCTGTAACCAGATCGGCAATTAATAGCTGCTCCTTTATATACCATTGTTACTTTTGCAATATATCGTATTGTATTAAATTTATAGTTTAACAATTTTTTTACTTTTACAGTTATCAATGTTATGAACCTTGATTTAAAAATTGTGTTTTTAAACAAAACTAAATTTAAACGTTTTTGCCAGAATTATAATTTACTTAGTTGCAATACTTTTATTCAATTTAAGCAATAATGGAAGGTAACCAACTTTATGGTAGTTACTTATCTTTGCAACAACAGCAGCATCTACACTAAACATCATACATATATTCTTTTGTTTGCAATTAGGAATATTATTGCATTTATCACAACCATAGCTATTCTACACTGTATCAACATTGTAAATTAAATTTATGAATTAGTGGCTACTGATGCATCACCGCCAAAGATCAGTTGCTATGTCACAATCAGCACTTTCTCATTTAAAATTCTTATTTTTTGTTTTGACAATCCTGTTCAAAACTTTTCAGTGCAGCTGAGTAAATTTTAAGTATTTATCTAAATTTATTCATACTCACAAAACTATATATATCTAAAACTAACTTTTAATTTCGGCTTAGATACTTTCGTTTTTTTAAGTTTCTGAAATTTTAATGAAATTCTAAAATTATCAACTGTAAGTTTTTGTAATTGAAACTTTCTACCAGCTGTCCAAAAGGTTTCTGCAAAGTGTTTTGTCAGATGTCGAGAATCTTTAATCGCCTTTGCGCCGCGCGATTCGTTGGGCCAACTAATGGAACGCAAATCTTTTTTTCTCGATTTAGTTTCCAGTCCAGGTACTATTATTTACAAGTCCATGGCCGAGCTCATCATATATTTGAATAAAGGTTTAACCGATCACGTGATAAGCTTGTCTTTAGCATTTTTTAGTTTTGAAAAAAAATTTTGATGAATATTGATCGAAAATTTATTGATTGCTTTTTTCAACATTGTTAACCAACGCATTTTGTGTGTTTCAGTTTTCTGCTTCTCTAGTTGAGCGGGTTTTAAAGCGGGTTTTTTATGATGCAACTACACTGAGTAAACCTTTTTTCAACATGATATAGATGTTTGTTTAATTAAAATACAATCTTAGATTATTTAAAAATTAAACATTGATTTTTAGTCAAATATCAAAACTAAACTATATTTTTCTAAAATTTTTCGGTCTCGGTCTCGATTGCTTCTAGTCTTAAACCTTAGGTTTCAAATTTTTCCGGTCTCGATCTCGGTCTGGTCTGAGAAAAAGTATTGGGTCTCGGTCTCGGTCTCAACGTTTGTGGTCTCGACTACATCACTGACTTTTAGTTGTGGGATTCCTAAAAATCGATTTATAAACTTTTTTAGTATGAATATATTTAGAACGATTTTGCTTAGAAAATTAATGAACCAACAAAATGCTATCAAGTTTATAAGTTTGCTGAAGATCGAAAAAAAATAATAACCAATAAGTTCATCTCTTTAATTGAAAATAAAGTATTTTTTAAAATTCTTTAATGAAAATCCTGCAAAATTGTCTTGATTTGAAATAACAACTAATCTGCTCTTTGAAAATGAATGATATAAATACCGAAATCTAACTATGCGGTCAAAGTTAATTTATTTCATCAAATCATGAATATATTATTTATAGGTGATGCTTTAAATTATCACAACAATCGACCATTTACAACAAAAGACCGAGATAATGATTTAGATTCACGTAACTGTGCTGAATATCTGCGGGGGGCTTTTTGGTACGGAAATTGTGGTGATGCAAACTTAAACGGAAAATATCTGAAGAATGGAAAGTACGGCGTCACAGGTGTTTGGTGGTGGCGTTGGAAATACTCCGCCTACTCATTGAAGCGAGTGGAAATGAAAATCAAACTGAATTAATATCATTAGATTGAGTCGATATATTATCACGTCATAATGTAATAAACTCATTTGTAATCCATTGCTGTTCTTTGTTTATTGATTTGTTAATAGTTTGATAATTTTGATAAAAAAATTTTGATTCGTTCAAACGATTAATTTTATTTCAAATTTTTAAATGAAAAATTTGCTCCTACAACCGATGTATCATTAAAAAAACTTCAATTGTATATTTTCATCTTACACCAGTGTCAAAATATGTACTAAAGTTTTGAACCTATTTGTTTCTCTGTTGTTACTTTGTTAATCGTGTATTTGTGTTCTCTGCCGTTAGCTTGTTAATCGTGCCACTTTGTAATTGTTAATTATGATTGCTTTGTTGGTCTCGCCCTTTTTAAGCATCTTTAGTTGCTTGGGATTTCTTAAAGAATAGTGACTACATTCATAACGTTATTTTGTAACGTAATGGGCGGCTGCATAACAAATCTCAGTATCGGTAACAAAACTTATAGTCAAGTAAAACTTGGAGTTTTAGAAAACCTATGCAGCGACTTGCTTTTGGGGAGCGACTTTCAGCAAATGCACGAAAAGGTCATTTTCAGATATGTAGTCTTCTGTAGTCGATGTAAAAAATGTTTGTTCGTCATGTAAAATTTGCGCCGAAGTCAAACCGCAATTTTATGCTAAGCCTAAATATTCGCTCGTAAAAGCAACACAGCCTCTCGAGCGCATGTCTTTCGACTTTAAAGGTCCCTTACCCTCTTGTAGTCGTAACGTATTCTTACTAGTGATAATCGACGAGTATTCGCGTTTTCCGTTCTGCTTTCCTTGCCCAAACATGCAAGCGCAAACGGTAATCAAACACTTGAATGAATTATTTACGTTGTGTGGGGTGCCGGGCTTCATACATTCGGATAACGCCACCACTTTTAAAGCAATCATAATTAACAATTACAAAGTGGCACAATTAACAAGCTAACGGCAGAGAACACAAATACACGATTAACAAAGTAACAACAGAGAAACAAATAGGTTCAAAACTTTAGTACATATTATGACAACCAGCTACAATATAATGATAATTTGCACATATGATGATATGATAACATTTGCGCCTTTTTCTTTTTCGCCTTTTTTATCTCGGCGCTGTTTTGTCTTTCGGAATGTTTTAGTTCAGGGTTTCTAAACCGGAAATGAATTTCCCACTAAAAGAAAAATTTGTATTTCTAAGTAAAATTTTTTTAATTTACTTGAACATTTTTGATATTAACTGTAATACTTTATAAATTTTTATTTGAAGAACATTTCAAAAGTTTGATTTATTTTGGTAAATTTGATTTTTATATTAGCGATCGTATTGAGTAAATTGTTTTTTGCTTTGCTACTTCAAGATGGTTAATTGCTGCGTTTTGGTTAATAATGCTGCTAATAATTTTGAGATAATAGATATGGTTTTTGTGTTACATGAAACTATTATTCTTGAGCTTTTTTTCATTTGTTATTACTAATAATTTTTCAGTAATGAATATTTGTCTAAAAAGCTTTTTCCAATTTTGGTTAAATTTTAAGAATTTAGTTTCTCTTTTTTGCATACTGATATAAACATATTAGTTGGACTGCCAACTGAAGTTCCGATGGGGGAATTTAGTTTTAAATATCGGTTAAGGGGGTCCATGAAATTGAAAAGAGTGTAACGACTGTTCTAATTAATTTGACGTTACGTAATCGTTCGATGGCACGTTTCTGATTGGCTGTTGTAAAGAGTGACCTTAATTTAATTGCTATTTCAGAAAAGTTGCTTATAATCTGCCACGTGACGTAATCTTATATAAGCGCGCGTTTGTTTTTATTCCATTTCAGATTCCACGTAAGATTCCAGTTAGCCCAAAAAACCAAACCCTACTTCTGTTAAAGATTGGCGCCCTATCTCTCTCCTAAATACCGACTACAAAATCCTATCTTCTATTATCTCTGCCAAAATTAAACCTATCCTTAACTCGACAATTTCCCTAGAACAACAATGTGGTCTCCCAAACAGGCAGATCTTTAATAACCACCTAAATATCCTCTCTGCTATCGACTTTACCAATGATTTCGTCCAACCCTTAGCTATACTTCAAATCGACTTTTACAAAGCCTTCGACACTATATCTCACGAATTTATTCTTTCTACCGCCTCAAAATTAGGAATTCCAATTACTCTTCTAAACTGGATTCGAATCTTTCTCACTGATTTAACAGCCCAACTTAACCTAAATGGCTATTTTTCCGATCCAATTTTCGTTAAGGTGTGGCATTCGCCAAGGATGCCCTCTTAGCATGCTCTTATTCTTAATTGGTATTGAACCCCTAACAAAAAAAATACGAGCTTCATCTAAAATTCAAGGAATCTCCATTGGTACTTCCTCACTTAAAGTCAGTCATTATGCCGATGACCTGACCCTTTTTATATTATCCCCCCAATCCTTTTCTGCAGTTCGTGAGATAATCGAAGAGTTTTCCTCTTATTCTGGTCTCAAAATTAATCATTCCAAAACCTCCATAATTTCTAACTCCCCAACTCTACTATCATCTTTTCGCAATATATTTCCCCAAGGTAAAACTGTTACCTCTACTAAAATCCTTGGAATAACTTTTTCTTTTCATAAGGAAGATCTGTCTAAAAACTGGGACGACCTTATTCGTTCACTCCCCCACACCTCTTTGGCCATTCTAAATCCTAAAGACTCCCTTTACTGAAAAACCATTTCCTTAAATCAACAGTTTTTACCCAGAATCCTCTTTCTCTCTAGAATCATTCCTCCTACACCCAAACAAATTAAATCCCTAACTACTCTTCTTTTCAAATTCCTATGAAACTACTCCCCTTTTGAACCCATTAAAAGATCTACCCTTTACTTACCTAAACCAGACGGTGGCATTGCCCTCCCTAATATTGCAATAAAAACAACTACAGCTTTCTTATGGAAATTCATCTATCTTCTTAAAACCCCCAACCCTCTTTCTTTCTTTTGTATGTCCTATGCTATATACAATATTGGTACCAAACTCCTACACATAAAACCTGAACTTTACTCCAACTCTCAACCCCACCGTCCTAAACCCAACCCTCTCTGGTCCAAAACCCTTTCTCTCTTCACAAAAATATCTACTCCCCCTCAAGACGTTGAAAACCTAACCTTTAAAACCCTTTATCAAACCCTATTACAACCTTAACCTAACCCCATCCCTATCCTAGATACTGAAACCTCTCATACGTGGTTACGTTTAACTCTTGTAAAACCCCGTCCTTCCCTTTTCTCTAACCTGGAAAAAGAGATATCTTTCAGGACAGCCTATAAAGGCTATACCTGGGGATGTTTCTTTTCCAAACACAACATCAAACCCCGAAACCCTAACAATTTTCTTTGTAAACTCTGCTCCTTCCCTTCTGATGACCCTCATCACCTCTTCTTCTCCTGTCCCTTCTCCCAAAAATTAATTGAACATTTAGAACCGCTTCTTTCTTCCTTATTTAAAAAACCCACTTCCCTTTCACAAGACGCATTACTTTTTAACTACACAAACACAACTGGCACACCCCACATCATCACTTCCAAATTAGCTTCATTAATTCGACTTTCCCTATACCATATAAGAAACTATATCTCCCTTACTAATACCCCCATCCCGAATTCTTCCCTAATTGAAGAAAAATACAAAATTAAAACAAAATTCAAAACTTTTCTGGAGAAAAACTTCCCTGATTACGTAATGTAAATTCTCCCTTCCCATATTCTACCCCCATACATACATCCTTTGCTATATTTTTTTTTGTAATAGTAACTTCAAATTCCTCTATCTTATCCTAAGGCTTACCAAAGCTGTCATTTCAATTAATTGAAAAATATTAATTTAAATAAAAATAATGACCATGATACCCAACGCATTATAAACTGTAACTTATCTCCTTTCTTGATTTTAAATACTTAAAAATTACCGTGTAATAATATTTTTTATATACATTTTCCATTGTAAAATTCGCTCTTTCGTCGCCCTCCCACAATTGTGTAAAAGTTATTCCCTATTGTTATCGATTATTATTATTGTGTACTCATTTATCCTGTATTATGTTTTTTTTGTTTTTGTTGTTCTATTTTAATATTGATACTAATTTTTTTCTATATTAATAAGCTCGTATATTGATTTATCTTATATTAATGATTTTGGGTATTAGTTTGTTCTGTGCTACGATTATTGTGTATTGTTTCCTTTATTGTTTATTTTTGTTATTTGTGTCTTATTGTTACTGATTGTTCGCTTGCCAACTATTGTAAAAAAACACTTTCCCTTTTAATATAATCATTAAATTGCTACACTTTTTTTTTTTTTTTTTCTTTCTCCTCCTTGTATGTTTTGCACCAAACAGATTTACTGTTAATTCAATCCTATTATCGTTTTTTTTATTCGCTTGCCTTTTTCTATATAAAAACTAATTATTACTGTAAAATACTACTTTTTTTTTTTTCTGCTCCTTGCAAGTTTTGCACCCACCATAATACCAAATCTCTCACAATGATATTAACAGAATACACATCTGTTTTTATTTTTATTGAGTATGCTATGTGTTGTGCTAATTTTTTTTGTGTAATTTATAACTAAAATTAAAAAATAAAAAAATAAAAAAAAAATTTGAGTTGTTGCATTGCAGTTGAGCCCTTCGTGTTTTTGTTGCTGTGTGACCGCTAGAGAGACACGGAATTTTTAAGTTTGGTATCGTTAAAAGAGCTACTACAACTCAATAAAGCGAGGAGAAATGAAAATCAAACCGAATTAATATCATTAAATTGATACAATATATTACACGTCATAATGTAATAAACTCATTTGCAATCCATTGCTGTTCTTTGTTTATTAACCCTAATTTACCTAAGGGGGGGTCCTCAGAGGACCTCCCTTTTTTAAAAACGTTATAACTTGAAAAGTTCTGATGATAAAAACCTCAAATTTTATGACTTTTCTTAAAATTTATTCTTGAATATTTTGATATTTTACTTGAGCAAATCCGATAGGTAGTTTTAGTATAGCAGGCTATTTTTTTGACTTACCTCATAATTTTTGTACATTTTTTGCAGTGGCATAAGATAATCCTATTTACACAGAGTCACGTGAGCGGCAACGTAAAGATTTACTGTGGCGACGTCGGTGACGCAGATTAACTTTTGTTTGAACAACTTTAGCAAACAACGGTTTTGTACCAAAATAATTTGTTGCTGTTCAACAGTTTTTTCACTCTGAGTTTAGTCGAGTTGTTTGACTTTAAAAATATTACATATTTATTTCAGACCGATTGATAAAATTTTTTTTTCATACCATTGATTTCGTCTCACACTAAAGACTTAATGAAATTACCCATACAACAAGATTGATTCATCAAATTTTCGTAACAAGCCAGTTTACTGTTTGCTTATTTATTATTTATTTTTTCTTGTCAACTTACTTTGGATGTTTGCATCAGCTTTATCTCATGCAGCTACATCAAACACCTAATATGAGTACTCACATAAAAAGATTTGATTTGTTCAGTCACTTCGTTTTTTGGTTATTTATTTTGTTTTTATTCAACTTCCTTACGATGTTTGCGTCAGCGTTATCTCATGCAGCTACAAAGAATACCTAATACAAATATCTACACAAAAAAGATTTAATTTTCTCAGTCATTTCATTTTTTGGTTATTTATTTTGTTTTCATTCAACTTTCTTAGGATGTTTACTTGAGCGTTATCTCATGCAGCTATGCAAAGCACATGATATAAAAATAGGCACACAAAAAGATTTGATTTGTTCAGTCACTTTCTTTGCCGGTTATTTGTTTTTGTTTCATTCAACTTTCTTTTGACGTTTACATCAGCGTTACATGCAACTATTATTATTTTTGTATAAATAGATCCGTAGAGCTGATTGAAAATTTATGTAGAACCGTAAAAATTGGCTAAGGAAGTTCGAGTCAAAGAATGTGTTGGTTTAGTTGAGCAGAAGAAGGTGTGGTATGCGTTTCGTACCTATTTCGATAGAAAATGTGCTATTATATCTTCGACATCGCCTTATGTCATGATTCAAACATAATGCCTACAGCAAGTTTTTATATTTTTATTACCGTATTACCAAAATATCGGAGCAGTTTTGTGATAGTGAATAAATTTATAATTGTTAAATTGGGAGGAACATATCTTTTGACCGACTTTATACAAGTATTTCGTTAACCAAGTGGCTACTTTCAAACAATATAACTTGTGTGGGCACATTGCAAGCAAACCAAAAGGGAATACCGATGGAGTTGAATAGTACGAGCGGTCGCCAACCACTGTCTCATGAATGTTTCTGGGAAAACGAAAATAAAAAACTTGTTCTTTACTCTTATGTTGTAAAAACTAAGAGCACAAGCTTACGAAACGTTCTTCTCCTTTCTTCTATGCAGCCGCTTCTGGGAACGACGAAAGACGATGGAAAGAAAAAACCTGCCATTTACAAATTGTACGACTTCACTAAAGGCGGTACTGATGTTATGGACCAACGAATGGCCACTTTTAGTTGCAAAGCAAAGTCAAATCGATGGACAATAGCAGCATTTGCTTATATTCTCGATATATGCCGTGTAAATGCTGCTACAGTTTTAGCTATGAAGCGTGGTTCCGACCTTCGCAAGGTAAATTCCTATGATTTTGGAATGGACTTGGCTCTAAGACTTATCCGGCCACATGTCCAACAACGTTCCCTCATTGGGCTTCAAACCTTGATACGTTATAAAATTGATTTGCTTCTAAAATTATGGCGTTTTTAGCTCACGACAACAAGATGCTTCATCTTCAAATAACACACAATATATCCGCAAAAGTCCGAAAACAGAAAACGGTGCCGTGCCTATGTTTTAAAAATATCTGGTCCTGGTCAGAAAAAAAAAAAAACGACATGACAAAAACAAAAAACCATTGTGGCAAGCCTGCCTGTTGCCAACATTCTACACAAATGTGCGTTGAGTGCTACTCGTTGAACAACAACTAGCTTTAGTTCTGCTGTATCGCTTCAAATATACCAAACATGTTTATTGTTACTGTGTGATTTCAATGATATTTGTGTGTTGTATTTGCAATATTCTTGCTGTACATTCATGCAGCTTAATTGTAATTATTGTAATGGCGCAATAACTGAAAAAACAGAATGTTGTTTGACGGAGACAGAAAGTTTTTATGCAATGCTAGTTTTTTATTTCATATTAAAATAATTTATAAAAAAATCACATTAAGAGATAATTTTGAATAAGATTTCCCGGAAACGTATACGCAACGAATTAAAAGCATAGCAGTTATAAAATTAATATCGCATGTACATTCCAAGTTATTCCGAGAAGTCACCTCTGAAAATTGCTAGATTTACTAAATAAATATACGAGATACTCGTAAACGGTTTTGACGTTGATAGCAATTCAAACTTTATTTACCAACATGCGTCTGTCTTGCTGTGTTTGTCAAGATTACTGCGTCACTTAGTAGTTATTTGTTTTTGCAGCAGCCGTGACAAATCCGATTATGTCGGCAAAACAAAGCAATCAACGAAAATTTGAGGACCTTTAATTTTATGCAAAATAAGAAGAGACTAATTGCAAATATATTAAAAGTAAAGACATTTGAGTAAACTAGAATAAATTTTCTATAACATATCAAAAAATCAACTGCGTAGCAACTGTCCGTTAAGAGTATTGGACATGTAAACTTAGGGTCCTCCGAGGACCCCCCTTAGGTAGTCAACAGAAAAAAACATCCTAGGTAGATAAGGGTTAATATTTTGATAAATTTAATAAAATATTCTGATTCGTTCAAACGATTAATTTTATTTCAAATTGTGAATAAATTTTTAAATGAAAAATTTATAAATTTTTAAATGAAAAATTTATTCCTACAACAGTGTGTTTTTAAACGAAAAATGAATAAATTTTTAAATGAAAAATTTTTAAATAAAAAATTTATTCCTACAGCAGATGTATAATTAATAAAACTTTAATTATATATTTTCATCTGACACTAGTTATATAGCGATAATTGTTAAAGATACTATAAAAGTTATTTCTTGTCGAAATTGTATCTTCAACGTTACAAAACTAAAAGTACAAAATGATTAAAGTGTTTTTGCGTAAAATTATTTTAATCAAAAAACTATTTTAAAGAAAAAACCAAGAAAACTTTAAAAGCTAGCTAAAGTTTTAGGCCTAAAAATTTTATTTAAACAAGTGATTTCTGGTGCAAAATTTAAATATTGCCAGGAAAAAGTTATCTCTAAACTTTTTGACTTTACAAAAACTTTACTATTTTTTGAATTGCCTGTTCGTTTTTTCTTTTATTTGTTTTAAAAGCCGTTTACATCATATCATACAAGCCAGATTTATGCCGCCAAAAAGAGTTTGTTTCCAACTTGAAAATCTTGCGGTGATTACGCGTTTTAACTCCTTTCTCAAACATCTAATCATCTTCATTTAGTTTTTTAAGAAAATCATGTTTGTTTTTTTTTGTTGTTTTTTTCATTCTGACGTTTACCTCATGACGAGTGTCGGACGATAAGCTTAGATATGAATGTTTTGATGGCTACATTTAAAAAGTTTATTACGACAATATTCAAAGTTTTTTTAAATGTAGAACCTAATTGTAATTTTTTTGAAGATTGAAGTTTAAAAAATATTTGTTATCTATTAGACGATATTTTCTTGCAACATGATAATATATTTTAACCTTATTCAGGCTCGACATTTTCTAAATTTTGTCCAACTAGGGCAAGCATAAAGTACCAGCGCTGTCTTTGTTCAATTAAAAGTTATTCTGAACAATTGCGCGCGAATTTCATTTCAGTTTTTGCAAAAAACAGATTTGTTAATCTCTTATGTTAAATACACAAATATAATCAGATTTAAAAAAAGTAAAATTTACCGTTGGTTGGTTTAAATGAATTTGAATGAACATAATTTTTAATTTTATTGAAAACCAGAACAGATAATTAAACCAGAATTCATTTTTGCGGACAAAATCACTTTTACGGACGTTTTTTTCAGGAACGACATTTAAATTCAATGTTGGATTTAAAATAAAAGTATTCACACTTTACGATGTTTACACTGGCATACATCAATGAAAGCCACAATGGTAAAAGTAGTGTTGGGTTCTAGAAAACAACGTCAATTTAAATCGAAGACCAAAAAATGATCATTGTTTTGATTCCAAGTATATTTTTGCCACAATCGATAGTGTAATCAAAGCAATTATTTTTTTGTCTTCAATTTAACCACGTAACAAATTTATATTTGTATGTGCGTTGTTTAACCCTACGTTAGTACCCTGGGGTGTCACAGCACCCCAGGGTATTAAATTTATATGCCGTTTTGAGTTGGCAACACTTGCAACTTTGTTTTTTTAAATACCCTTTTGAATAGGTGAGAGGAAAAAATGCTGAAAATCGTACAGTACTGTGACTTGTTCTTCTTATTTTTTTAGGGTAAATTATGGATAGTTACTGTAGAAATGTAGAAAGGTTGCAAAGAATGTTGCAAGAATGTGACATTTTGAGTGATGCTGAAGATGACAGTGAAGGTGAATCAGATTTCGTTATAGAAGATGAAGTTATTTCTGATTCTGAGTGCTATGACTCGGAACATGACGAACCGGAAAAACAGCCCTGCCAAAAACAGCCAAAGTGTGATGGATGGCTGGGAAAAGACAAGAAATCATGGTGGAAGAAAGAAATGCCTAATTCAGCAGTTCCTACCCGTCCTCAAAATATTATTCGAGAAAGACCAGGATCTAGACGACCAGCTCTTCAAGCGAAAACTCCTTATGAGTTTTGGGAACTATTTGTTACTCCCAAAATGCTGGAATTATTGGTTGAAAAGACCAACTTGTTTATCAGAGACAAGAGAGAGAACTATACTCAAAAAAGTAAAGCAAGAGACACTAATAATGTAGAAATGAAGGCTTTTCTTGGTCTACTACTATTGGCTGGTGCCTATCACAGCAACAGAATGAACCTTGATAATTTGTGGAAGACTGATGGCACTGGTATTGATGTGTTTCGGCTGACGATGTCGCTGCATCGCTTTCGCTTTCTATTGTGTTGCATACGGTTCGATGACAAAGCAACACGGGCTTCAAGAAAACTTTTGGATAAGCTTGCCCCAATTCGAGACCTTTTTGAGACGTTTGTTCAAAATTGTTTGAGGAACTATTCGCCCTCAGAGTTTGTCACGATTGATGAGATGCTGGTGGCTTTCAGGGGCAGGTGTCCATTCAGACAATATATCTCAAACAAACCAGCAAAATATGGCATAAAAATACAAGCAATGGCTGATGCTAGAACGTACTATACTTGCAAAATGGAAATTTATGCTGGAAAACAGCCTGATGGCCCATTCAAAGTTGACAATTCATCTTTTGCTGTAGTTACAAGACTTATCTCTGAAATCTCAGGTTCAGGCAGAAACGTTACATTTGATAATTGGTATACCACTTACCCACTTATCGTAAGTCTACTTCATGACCATAAATTATCTGCTGTGGGAACACTTCGCAAGAACAAACGTGAGATCCCCGACGAATTTTTATCGGTCAAGAACAGGGCTGCGTGTGACAGTATGTTTGGATTTGGAGGTAATGTGACACTATTATCCTATGTGCCTCAGACCAAGCAAAAGAAAAATGTTGTCCTCTTCAGTAGCATGCATCATGATGATAAAATTGACCCAGAGTCTAGTGACATGAAAAAGCCTGAAATTATTACTTTTTATAATTCGACCAAGGGCGGAGTGGATATGGTTGACCAAATGGCAGGGGAGTACGACACTTCAAGAAATAGTCGACGTTGGCCTTTGACTGTTTTTTACACGCTGTTGAACGTTTCCACTATAAATGCATACATACTCTACTGTCATAACCCTGAAAACAAGCTAAAACGCCCTCTATTCATCAAGAGTGTAAGTATGCAGCTTGTTTAAGAGGCTCTGAAAAGAAGATTGCAGAATATTCACCTGTCAAGAGACCTCAAAAGTGGAATTAGAAGAATGCTGCCAAAGTCAGAAGAATCTTCAACATATTCACAGGCATCGACATCAAATCGTGCAAAGAGATGTGAATTGTGCGAGAGGTCACGTGACCGCAAAGTCAAAACAGTTTGTACCACTTGTGGTAAGCATGTTTGCAAAGACCACAGCAAGTTGTTTGTGCAATGCATAACATGCCATGAATCCGCATCTAACGATGAAGAATCAGAGTAACAAATAACACTGATGGCGATAAGGTTGGAAAAAGACTACCGGGGTACTCGTTTTGGTTGTGAGTTATCGCACATTAATCACTTTACAGTTTAGATTTATTCAATAAACAGCTTTGATGTTTTATTATTGTTAAAATCTATTTAATAAACAAGCATTGAAGCCCAATGTGTATATTGCTTGTTATTGACAACAGTTTTAATAATGGGGTGCTGAAACACCCCATGGTACTAATGACGTTCCTACCCCCAGGGTACTAACGTAAGGTTAAGAACGTCTCGGACATACACGACCCAAAAAATTTTATGTTCAATTTTACAATGAAACGAATACAGTATATCCGTGCATTGTGTAGTATTTTGGGGGAAAATGCAAATCTTTCAAGTATTTTTTCGGATGAAGATTTAAAAAAGAAAAAATTCTTTGATTTTTATTTTTTCTATATTGCATATTTTTAATTCAAAGCATATGTACTTCAAAATAAAAGTTTGATGAAAAAATTGATCCTTTAAAGTTTAAAGGATCCTTTTAAAGTTTAAAGTGTGGAGGATAAATCATTCTCAGCGTTGTTTCCGCGAGGATTTGCCCGAGCTCAGGGAAATTGACGAATGACCCCTTCTCTACACGGTTGCTCCAAAGCCTCAACTTTTCTCCAAGTGAATTGATTCGTTCTGCTGCTTCGACGATTGCAAAGCCGCTCCCTTGAAGTGAAATGTTGAGTACGTTAAGGTGGCCGAGAATGTCGCTGATGTACGCGAGCCTCGCGACAAAGATAGGGTCGCCGAAGTAGTCCGCCAAGTCTTTGCCTTTCTCACGCAGGAAAATTTCAATTTCCTGACGTAACTGGAGGACGCGGTTCAGAACTTGGGCCCGGGATAGCAAACGTACCTCGGTGTAGCACAGAAGATGAGTGTATACAGCACCAATGTCTTCACAGAAAACCTGTAAGAGGCGATGGTTAAAAGCACGAGCGCGGATAAAGTTCACTGTTGCAACAACGCTAGCCATTACATCACCGAGCTCCTTGGGCAGCGTCTTGGTCGCAAGGGCTTGGCAATGGAGCACATAGCGTGTCGCAATGACGTCGGGACACTTTTTTTTCACCAGCGCAACGAATCCGGATCGCTTTCCCATCATACCCGGCGCACCATCCATACACAATGATCCGAGCTTTGCCCACTCGATGCCATTTTCTTCCATAAAATGGTTCACAATATTCATAATGTCCTCCGATTTGGTTGTTGCTTTTAGAGGAGAACAAAAAAGAAACTCCTCCTTTACAGCAAATCCCGTCAAGTAACGTGCAAAAACTAGCAACTGACTGCAGCTCGCTACGTCAGTGGATTTGTCGAGTTGCAATCTGAAGCGGCATTGTGATTCTCGGAGTTCTTGGGTGACTTGAGCCACAATATCCTTTGACATATCGTCAATTCTGCGCTTGATGGTGTTGTTGCACAGGGGAACATTGCTGAGTTTCTTGGCCTCTTCGGGTCCGCAAACCAAGTTCGCCATCACCAACGCGCAAGGCTTTAAGAGTGTTTCACTAATTGTATGAGCCTTTTTCGCTTTTGCGATAAGGAGCACTACTACGTAGGAGGCTTCAGTGATAGGCTTCGTCGACGATTGGAATCCATGCTGAGTCAAAGTACCCTTCGCCATGAAGCGGGCTTTCTTGCTTCGGAACATGTCTTCAGAGTCGTTTTCATGAGTCGGATGGATGCTGGCGAGGTGAGCTTTTAGCTTGGTGGTGGTGGTGGTGGTTTTACCCGACCCATTCCTAGGGATGGGGACGCGGATCAATTCCGCGGAATCCCAATAGTCGGGCGACTCCCCATGGACGGGACCAGAGGTCCAGAAGAGAAGGGGTGTGGCCGAAAATGACCCGACGCAGAGGGTCTAGTACAGGGCAGTCGAGCACGAGATGTGAGAGATCCTGTGGTTCAGAACCACAGTTGCTGCAAGAAGGAGTCTCGGCTCGACCAACCCTGTGGAGATAAGAGTTGAGGAGAGTGCTGTGCCCGTTGCAGCGTAAACGGGAGAGAGCACAGCGAGCGGAGCGAGGGAGAGTAAGCTCCTCGGGAGATACTGTAGGAATTTGGTGGTGAAAGAAACCAGATTGGACACTGCGTCTCCAACTGGTGTAAAGGGATAGACGTTGGGAGGAGATAAGGGGTGTGAGGGATACTGATATATTGGAGGGATCGAGAGAGGCACTGGCTTTAGCTAGAGAGTCAGCTAAGTCGTTACCTGGGAGGGAAGAGTGACCGGGTATCCATTGTAGATGGACAACCTTGGATTGAGATAGAGAGTTAAGAAGAGATTGGGTATTGGATAGGGATTTTGGGGTTAAATATGGTAGGGGGGTAGAGAGAGTTGATAAAACAGATAAAGAGTCGGAAAAGAAGGTGATAGAGTCGAAATTACATGTCTTGGAGTGGGAGATACACCACTCAAGAGCATGTAGGAGAGCGAAGGTTTCAGCACTATAACTGGTAGCCCACCGACCAGTCGAGAAGGAAAGCGAGGTAGCAGTGACACACTTTGTACACTTGATGTGTATCCCTGCACCACCCTGTCCCAGCCCGCCAGGCACCGAACCGTCAGTCCAGGCAGAGATATCGCTGTGAGATAGAGTGAAAAGATGGGAGGTAGCTGCAGTGTTGCGAAGGGAGGGGGGTCTTTGCGAGAGCATGGGGATGAGAGGTGGAGTGAGATTGTGTAATTAGATGGGGCAGACCAGGGGGGTTTAGGAGGGCAGAGGATTAGTGGTTCACGGGTGAGATGTAGGTTAGGGGTAAGGATGTGTGATCTGGAGAAGGATCTCCATGAGCTCTTTTTGAGACGTATACGGGGGTTAGAGTTCGCAAGAGAGGCTATGGGAAAGGTGGGAGGTAGACGGAGGGCTCGTTCAAAGAAGGAAAGGGATTGGTGAGTGAGGGTGACTCGTAGTGGAGGTAGAAGTGCTTCTATATGAAGTAGAGGAATGGGAGTGGACGATAGACAACCTGTGATTACTCGACAGGAAGATCTATGCATCCTTTCCACGGAGGTGATGTGGGTAGGAGATGAGAAGGGAAACCAGCCTGGGGAAGCATAGGTGAGGATGGGGCGAATGAAGGCTTTGTATAGGGTACATAAGGATTCTTTTGATGGGCCCCAGGAGGCAGAGGCAATGGAGCGAAAAGCACGGAATCGGCTGTGAAACTTTTTCCGTAATGATAAGACGTGATATTTGAAAGAGAGAGTGCGGTCGAAGGTTACACCGAGAAAGGTTGGACGAGGGTTGAATTTGAGAGGGGTGTTAAGAATGTGCAGAGACGGTTGTATGCGTGATTGGTAGGGGTCTAAGCTGAAGAAGGATGTTTCACATTTGAGGGGGTTGAGAGGAAGGCGCCATTTTGAGGACCATTCCACCAGTCTGTTGAGGGCAGCTTGTACCACAGCGGTTGCACACTCAACACCCGGGGAGGAGGCCCAGATGGCTAGGTCATCTGCATAGAGAGAGGTTTTAACAGATGCAGGAAGGAAAGTGGGAAGGTCATTGATGTATAATGAGAAGAGAACTGGTCCTAGAACCGAACCTTGGGGAACTCCTCTTCGGAGACGGAAAGGACGACTGTATGAATTACAGATACGGACTTTCGAACGGCGATCTGAGAGGTAGGATCGTATCCATTCGACGAAGCAAAGAGGAAGATCTAATGAGAGGAGTTTAGAGAGTAGGGCAGCGTGCCAAACTGAGTCAAAAGCTTTCGCAAAATCCACAGTGGCAAGGACTGTACGTGCGCCTGGCTTAGATTGCTGGAAGGAATCTGCGATTGACTGTGAGAGAAGGAGAACCTGGTCTACAGTCGATCTACCAGGTCTAAAACCAGCTTGCACGGGTGAGAGAATGTCATGTAATTCGAGAAAATAGGTTAGTCGTCCTAAAACCATTCTTTCGAAGAGTTTGGAGGTACATGAAGTGAGAGAAATGGGTCTATATGAAGAAGGTGAGTCAGAGGGTTTTCCGGATTTGAGAATGGGGATGATTGTTGATTGTTTCCAAGCTGACGGGAAGGTGTGTGTTGACCAAGAAAGGTTGAAGATGTATAGAAGAAAATTTAACGCAGATTGTGGTAGGTGGGATAGAAGAGGGTAGGTAATTTGATCAGGGCCTGAGGAGGTTGAGGTTGAGAGTTGAGAGATAGCTGTAGAGAGTTCAATTGAGGAGAATGGTGAACAGAAAGTGGAATGTAGGGTGTTGCAGTGCAGTTCTGATTTGCTTCATTTGGGCTTTCTCGGTGCTTCGAAAAGGTTTTGGGGTTTGGGTAGAGAAATGGGACTGTAGGTGTGAGGAGAGATGGTTGGCACAATCTACAGGGGTATGGCAATTTGAGAAATTGGGAAGGTCAGAAGTAGTTGAGGAGGGGGAGCCAGAGATGGAGCGAAGTATAGAAAAGACTTCGCTGGGACGGGTTTTAGGAGAAAGGCTAGAGCAAGTGTTCTGCCATGACTTGGCTTTAGCCTTATTAATCACAGTGGAGGTATATATGGATGTAGCGATATAGTGTTGGCGGTCTTCTTCGGAACAGTGTGCCTTCGCAAATGCCTTTCGGCGTTTTGCGACGGCATCTGCAACTTCAGGAGACCACCAGGCTTTAGCAGGACGGTTGATGCTGCCGAAAGGAATGGCAGAAGTGGCAGCATCATTGAGGAGTTTGGTAAAGGTGTGGGTGGCTTCAGAAAGAGAGAGTGTTGTAAAGTTAGAGGGAGTAGGGCAGTGGGTATCAATATAAGTAAGGTATTCATCCCAGCGAGCTTTATTATAGTTAAATGAGGGGGGGCGGTGGAAAGAGTTAATTATAGGGGAAGTGGGAATAGTAATGGAGATAGGAAGATGATCTGAGCCGAGGTCCGGAAGGGTCTGCCATGTGCATTTAGAGGCTATTCGGGCAGGAACTAGGGAAAGATCAGGGGAAGAGCGGTTTCCGGTGGCACGGTGTAGTAGGGTGTGGTGTTCGGGTTTATTGAGAGGTAAAAGATCAGAGGAGAGGAGCCAATCAAACAGATCTTTGCCTGAATGGTCTTCCGGTGAGTGGGAGTCCCAGGATGAATGATGGCTGTTAAAGTCGCCAAAGATGTAGGTGGTTGGAGATGATGGTAGGAGAAAGGGTGAGAAGGATTTTGGGCGAGAGTCGGAGGAAGAGGAGCGGATAGGAGGGACATAGACGTTGAAAAGATGTATGGGGGGGGCTCCTTTTATTTTAACTGCGATAGCTAAATAATCGGAGCTGGGGTCGAGGGAGGAGAGGGATTGTGTGGAGAGTGAAGTGTAAGATAAACCATTTTTAACAAGTATAAGAACACCTCCTCCTAGGTTTCCCGTAGAGTTGGTGGTTCCTCTCCTCGTCATAAAACGGTTCTTTTGGAGGGTTTTGTAGCCTGGTATACGGAAGGTGGAGTCAGAGGAGAGGTGTGACTCTTGTATGAAGATGAGATCGTACTGATTATGAGAGAGAAAGTGTAGGAGTTCAGTACGACGCGGGCGAATCCCATTAGCATTCCACTGTAGGATTCGGAGGTTGTTTCGAGAGGGAGAGGAAGGATGAAATGAGGATTGTGTGAGGGGAGAGGTGGTTTGTTGGGTTTGAGGAGAAGGGGTAGTCAATGCTGAGGGAGGGTAAGTATAAATTAGTTGGGGGTGATTAGGAGGATAGGTGGGATTATTCGAGGTTGTTTTGGGGGAGGATTTAGTTTTTGAAGATATGGTTTTGTGGTTGTTTGCGAGTGTAGGTGGGGGATTTGGAGTGTGAGAGGATGGAGATACAGAAAAGAGTGAGGGTACGGGATTGGAGTGTGAGAGGGAGGGAGGGGGTTGAGAAGAGGATGGGCACATTGGGCAAGTCCAAGAGTGTCCCGGGGAGATTTTTCGAAAGTCAGCGGGATAAAGACCAGAGCAGGAGAGGTGTACTCAGAGAGAACAGCCAGTACATTGTATTGATCTGTTTCCCCAGGTGACTTTACGGGAGCAGACAGAGCAGGGGTCTATAGGGCCAGGGTTGGGATGAATGTCACCGCTGATAAGGAGAAGCATAGAGATAAGAATCAGTGGTGAATGGGATGAGTAATGAAGAGGTTTGGGGTGGAAGGAGGGACGAGGAAGAGACGTCCGAGAGAGAATAGAAGGGGTAGGGGGGCGGTCAATTGGGTTTAAGAGTGCTGTCCACATGTGACCGCGCATTGGACAGCAGGGATAAAAAATGAGAAGAATTGACCAAGGGAGAATCGCCCGAGGATGAGACCCTCGGGGAATTGACAAGCCATTTCGACCCTCCCCAGTGCAGGGAAGGGGACTGCACCACCACGTTGAGGTGGCTTGTCGTTGGTGCAGAGCTTTTAGCTTCGATGGATTCATCGACGCCTCCGTCAGCACTTTATAACACAAAACGCATTGCGGACGTTCAGTCCCATCTTTCTCCACAAACTTCATGATTCTCCACTTGATGTATGAATCATCGCATTTGCGTTTCTTTGACATCATTAATTGTGGTCTGAATCAGCGTAACAATAAAAATTTATTAAGTTTGTTGTAAAACGAAGCCTAACCTACAAAGCGTACTTTAATTGTTACGGGAACTAAAAATTACATAAAGTGTACAAATTATACAAATAAATTATACAAATATTACAAATTACGATTCGTAAATTATGTCAATAATAAAATAAAAATCAAATCTTTTTATTTGAAATTAATCCTCTATTCAGATTATATTGGCCTAAACCACGGCATACTTAAGAATACGGCGGGATATGTTACATTGGAGCGAAAAAATTACCAGGCCGATGCGGTAAAATATCATGACAATATTTGACAATCAACCTATCAAATTATTTTATTTTATTTTATCCTTTTCTTGGTCGTTCGCTTTAACTTAGTATTAATTTCCTAACTAACTTTTACGCCAGCCTTTACGACTAAAGCGATTTTATATGGGATAAATGTTGAATTAACTGTGTACACTACATAAGCTTTATTGTGACGTCACACCACCCGCAAGCTTTATCAATACATTCGTTTTTGCTGATCAGTTGAAATACAGCTTTTGCTCAAGCCAGACCCGTGTTACAAAATCATTACAATCGCATCGACCTGGTAATTTTTTCGCTTCAATATTACATATCCGGCCGTATTCTTAAGTAGGCCGTGCCTAAACTGATTTTAAACATTTCTAGTTTTGATTTTCGGAAGCGTCTCGCGAACCCCCTGGGATGGACTCATGCACCCCCTGGGGATGCTTCATGCACACCAGTTAGGGAACCCTTGCTTTAAACGATTAAATCGACGTGTTTTCTTAATTGTTCACAGTATAAAGTCCGGAGCTGGTATGTTATTAATTTGCAAAACTTTGCTTGAAACAATTTGGCGTCCACAAAAAAAAGCTTCGCCATCCCTAGTCTAGTACATGAGAGAGAGATCTGTTTATTTGCATCAAACCTTTTCAATATATTACAGCTTAAAACAAAAAAAAAACAATGATTTTATATTTTGAAATTAAACAAACTCATAATAAGCCATATATACCAAATCAAAGTGCACTATTAAGATGTGATGTAGGGTTAGGAAGGGACAAAAAGTCATTTAATCACTACCCCCAGCTTATTTAAAAGTTTCATTACAAGCAATTTAATAAATTAATTAAGTTTTTGGTATGTAAAATTGATTATTAACTAGAAAAAGATTAGCATAAGACATTTTACATCATAAATTAAAAATCACCTTACAAACATGATGAAAAAAAAGAAAAAAAAAAACAAAACAAACAACAACAAAATAAAGCCACATACATGTAAATAAAATTAAACGACAGAAAAATAACTCGGCATAAATTAGATTTGAAATAAAGGCAAATAGTGTAAAAACGACAGCACAACGATGGAAAAAACAAACAAACAAACAGGCAAAAAAAGGACAAAGTAAAAAAACAAAAGCTTATAAGATTAAATTAAACAACAGAAATAGATCTTACCATAAATTAAATTGAAAATAAAGGTAGTGGCATAAAACAAACAACATAACAGATTTCAGAGTAGATACAAAAAGCACAAATCCAACAGCACAATAATGAAAAGGAGCAAAAAAAAGAAAAAAGTACAAAAACAAAACAAAACAAAGGCCAATAAGATTAAATCAAACAACAGAATAAGTCTCAACATAAAATTTATTGAAATAAGGCAGTTAGCATAAAAAAACAATAGATTTTAGCTGGAAATTGAGGATTGAAGAGGTGCACAAAGAGTAATACAAAACATAATATTTCTTTAAGTAAAACCTTAGAACGTTAAATTAATTTTACAGTACATCTACATATAGTTCATTTTGTATTAATACTAAGAATTTATAATTTATATGGATAAAATTTGGATGTTGATTAAATATCATAGGTATCTAGCAGGTATTTCTACAATAATCTATTAAATGGTTTAATTCTTTGTTCGGTTATTATATTAATTGGCAGCTTGTTCCACATTTTCATACAATTTACTAAAAGACTTCTTTAATCTGTGGTTCTTTAAACTTTCTTTTATAGCTTCCAGTGATTTTTAGAAATAAATGAATATTTAATTTTCTCTCTAGCGCCAAAGTCATCCAAGGTTTTACGTTTCAAGCAGTGGCCAGAGTATTTGAGGCGTAGTTTTCTAAAAAGTTTGCGAAAACGCTTTCGCTAGGCAACAATTGATATTATATTCATAATCAAAGCGAAAGTGCAAGTTCAAACTAGCACGTAATTAGGCCTATAATTACAAAAATTACAAGAACTATTTATAATTATAAAAGTTCGGAAAAATTTTTAATCTGTCATGAAATCGAAGCGTTTTCCTTTTTTGTTCAGAAAAGCGATTTTTTTAACTTACTCTTGTTATAGCAACGAGTTATATATATACAGTATAATACATGGTCTGAATTATTGTAAGATAATACAGCCACATATTGAAGAGAAAACATCAATATTTTAAGCAAATTGTTTTAAAACTTTACATTGATTTGATTTATTGCTCTTTGCCAAAGGCTTAAGTAGATGAAGACTTATGTATTCTTTGGCCTGCGAAAGATTACTTTTTTTCTTACTTTGATTCCATTGGCGATATTAGCAAAATTATGTTTGTCGCTTGTTTTTTAACCAAGAAACTATTCTTTTCATATATTTATATGTTTTCATAGCCGTATCAGCCGAAAATATTTTGGGAGCAATACAGTTTTGCTCAAATTTATTGACGCTTGCCCGAATCATGATTATGTAGTTTTGCAAAAATTGAGAAAATATGCCTCAAATTTTCGTTTCGAAATTCTGGTGAAAACTAAAAAAAGAAAATATTACTTTGAAACCATGTCTGATTTGCCCATTTTATGCTGTGTAACTACAGAACGACTTAAATTGAATTACACCAATCATGCTGTCGCCCCAATCTACTTTCAGTAGGACGTAAAACCTAAAAACGACAATTCTAAAAACAGAAAGCCACGTTAATACGGTATTAATGCCGTGCGAGCGCAAGAGTTCAAGGCATAATTTTTAGCCAATGCAAAGTTAAGTTAAATTGCAATTCAAATTTTAACATTTGTTTATTATTTATTATGTTTAAAAATGTTATTTTAAAATTGAACTAAAACTTTATACTACATAAGCAATTGTTTGAAATGACTTAATTCGCTTAATGTAATAGTTACAAAACCTTTTAAAATAATTACCGTCTTTTTAAATTTTTCTATTAAATAGATTATACATGTGTAAGTATAACCAGAAAAAAGCGAAAAATGATTTAGGATGTTTTTTTTAAAGTAGCGTTGTAATTCCGTACTTTCCTTTCTATATTAGTTTTGCTTGCTGCAGAGAGCTAACAATGGACTGTATTTTTGGTTAGAATTAACTTTATTTCAAAAAAATAGTAATCAGCAACTTCTTTCTTAATTTAAAAAATCATTAAGTTAACGCCTCGCTGTTTTCCTGCAAGTTAAGAAAATGAATAAAGATGATACTACTAATAATAATGATATAGTGGATTATAACATGACTTGCTTAAAAAATTTCAAAGGGGGCCAGACCCTTTGGGCTCCTTTAAATCTGCTCTTGTTTGATGGTAATCTGAGAAGCATAAAACCACACATAAACTAATGCCTTAAACATCACACTGATATTTGGTATTGTTTCATTCGAAAACAAAAGAGACAAGATTAATAACTTTTTTGCAAATCATTGGTCTACAAAGAGCTTCAATAAACAGTTCAAAAAGTAAATATTCTCAAGAATTTTCTGTGCTTCTAGGCAACCGAACATGCTTTGCCATAATTTTATTGCCAAACTGTATTTCAAAACTTAATAAAACAAAACGTTTTTATTTGGCATCCGTACTTTTGGCAAACCGCTGCGACATATACGGTATATACGTCGCCCGTCCCCAAACGCTAAAATAACGATGACATATATATACGTTTCTTGAAGTGGTTAAATATATTTTGAACAGGTACGCAAATGCATGACCTGGAAAGTTAGTTGCAGAATAAAAAAGAAATTTCATCTCTTGTTTACAGCAGTTTGTTCACCCAATGAACTTTCGGTTTTCTTGTATACATTCAGAAAAATCACTCTGATTTTACCACCTATTCTTTTTTTGTTGTTGTTTTTAAATATATTTTGAACAGGTACGCAAATACATGACCTGCAAAGTTAGTTGCAGACTAAAAAAGAAATTTCATCTCCTGTTTACGGCAGTTCGTTCACCTAATGAACTTTTGGTTTTTTTGTATATTCAGAAAGATTTTTATATTTTACAATTATTGTGAGTACCTTATCAACCGAAAGAGTGCTCTTTTCTTCAATTTCGCGCCCTTGCTAACTTACTGTTTTTTTCTGTTGTCAAATCATTGTTTTAAAATTTTGTTAAATCTAATTCCGGTCGAATTTATGTAAGTGTAGAGACAAATTAAACCCAGCGTTTTTGTACTGCAAATTCAAAGGACACTATTTTCCCCCTTGTGCGCCCCCGCTTCTGGTGCCTCTGACTTCACCTTTTAAAAACTTCAACAAAACCACTTTTACAACGTATTATATCAAGAAGGCAGAAGCGAAGTTCACATTAAATAGAGCTTTTTTGATGCTAAGTGCTCACTTTTATTTTATTAGAATTCTTTTTATCAATTTATCGCGTTTATTACAATTTTGTCATCAAAAGAGATTCCCCGGCCGCAAGATTGTTTTGAAATATTACCGGTCCGCAAGCGTAAAAAGGTTGAGAAACACTGCTCTATATAACTGTTACTGTTAGTCGTGGAACATATATATATCGGCATCGATCAAAGCATAAAGCGCAAATTTGTAAGCAGTGCCGCAAACACGTGGAAGAGACGCATGTTCGACACTGATTTCGTGATTTGTTTATGTTTTGTTTTTGCATCTTCTGGCCTGATCCAATTTCATTATCATAGCAGAGACAATAACGTTTCCTAAAATTAGACTTTGAAGCATGATATCGAGGTGTAAATGTTACAACACTGAAGTCACTCCCACGGAAATGACTTTTGCTCAGAATCAATTTAATTTTTCGTTGAACATCAAACTGTAAGCCAGTCAAGACCTTCTTTCAACGTGCGGTTGAATTATTGCTGACGAGAGATTGCAAGTGTCGTTTTAATAGGAACGGATAAAGATTGTATATGTTCGCTTCTTATTACATTTTGTTATTCTATTAGAAAAAACATTTTATGTCGCTTTTCCAACTAGAAAGTCTTTATCAGCAACTCTAAATTACAGTTTATAAAAACTAGAGTGCCTAATAAAAAATTTCTTGAACAACAATATTCTAGCATTTGTGAAGATTCGAGATTCGCCTTTTTTATTTTGTCACTAAACATTTGCAAATATTGCATAATATATAATTGAGATTAAATTTAGGACAACGTGACTAGGAAATAACCATAATGTGTCTTAGTCAAGCAGTTACTTTTATTGTGTCATTCAAAATGACAAAAAAATTATAATAAAACAATCGTTTGAAGAACAAGCAGCGAAAAGGCAAAAAAGTAATTAACAAGTGAAAACCTAAAAGCAAAACTATAAAATAAATAAATCTTGATAACAAAGGTAGATAGATATATTTTTTATTTTGAAATATGAAAAATATTGCATGAAATACGGGATAAAATAATACATTTTGGCTCCCATATATTTAATTAAAAAGTGCGTTTTTTTGTTTTACACTGTGGAAGATTAGATTAATCACCTTCAGAAAATATCGATCACCACAAGGTCTCTCCAGGATAACTTCGAAAAAGAGATGTTAAGTTTTAAAATCCCTTTTTCATCGTTACGTAAAACAGGGCGTGTTGGAAACAGCAATTACCCTTTTGATTTAAATTATATGTAGCGCCGCTAGTGTGTCTTTATAGCGTGGTTATGACGTCATGTTATTTGCTTTGAAAGTACTTAGTTCTTTGTTGTGAAGCACGCTTGCTGAAAGTCGTTAATTTTTGTGTAAATTTTAAGCAAATATTAAGTGAATTGTTCATAGAGTAAATTGCTTTAATCAACACTTTGACTCTTCAGCCGCGTAACTTTAAGGTAGGAGACCAGTTAGAAACCTACATTGCATTTACACAAAAATTAGTAAGTAATTATTAAGTTGATAAATAAGAATTTTGAACTTCAAAGCTACTTGGTAAGTCCTTTATTTTATTTTGATTAATTTATAATAATGGAGTCTGGTAATTATCTAGATGAAAGTTGTTGTGAACCTAATGATCGTTTCTCTAACAATGCTTTAGATGCCAAAGCCACGATGAGGCGTCGTCTTGTTGGCTTAAAGGTTAGAGTAGCTGCCATGAACCGCCGTTTGAAGAGTGCGGTAGGTTCTGACGCATCTAAGAGTATTTTGAGCTTTATAAAGGAAGAAGGTGACCGCTGTTGCGACAGCCTGTCATTTCTTCATGCCGATGTTTTAGAATCCTCCGATTCTCTTGAGGATCTAGAGAAAGGTGTATGTGAGCTAGAAGACAAGCTTTTTGACATTTGGGAAGAGTGTCTGAGGGCTTTGTTAAAGAAAGCCATTAGTTTGGAGCCTCTAATTTCACCTGTTGTAAGCAATAAGATGCCCACCAACTCTAGCAGCAGTCGGGAAGAGACTAAGTTACCGGTTACGTTAAAAAGGTTTGCAAGCTGTCCAGTTCAATCTAATTCTGGAAAGGATGTTTCTGTGGATAGGTACATTGATAAAATGAGCCGTTTCTCCGCACCAAACCAAATAAAAGCTGATTTTACTGAAAAATGTGAGCCACCTTTAGAGAGATTAAGTCAAGAAAGTTTTAATAAAAATTTTTCTGTGGCTGCATCAAATAACACAAGCAAACAAGGCAATGTACCATTCTTAAGTAAACCCCACTGCAAAGAGCCCCTTGCTAATATAGAAGTGAAAGATGAGGTAAAAAGGCCTGCTTCACCTCTAAATCCATCAGCACCTGCGTTTCATTACAATTCAAATTTTTTAAACCCCATTTGAAATATTCGTGGTAATACTGGAGGAGTCTTTGAACAGGCATCCATCTTGACACCAAGACCTAAACTAACTTTAGAGTGCTTCGATGGTGACATTTTAAAATATTTTGGTTTTAAACAACATTTTAAGAGACATGTAGAGGGGGTATACAATAACTTTAAGGATCGATTAGCTTATGTACCGGGCAAGCTAATGAAGTGACTTCAGGGCTTAGTTGTCTTTTCAATAGTAAATACGCTTATTTAAAGGCTTGGGAACGTCTTGATTCTCGTTTTGGCGACACTAGAAAATTAATGAACCAGCTTCGACATAGGTTAGTGCTAGGCCCTCAAATTAATGATGGTGACGGAAAGGGTCTGCTGAGTTTAGCCGACAGCATGTTTCATTGTGAAGTTAGTTTTCAGAGCTGGGATAAGCTTTGGATGTTAGAAAGCCCAGAGCTTATGCATGGTCTATTTGAGTAATTACCATATAAAATAAAGGCTTAGTTTGTGTCTGCTCACACTGATGATGGTAAGTTTAGAGATTTAAGAATTTTAGTAGAAAAGGCTGCTGCTGAAGCCAATAGTGAATTTGGAATGCTTTTATATAATTCTAAAGTGAACCAGAGTGAGAAAGGTGGAAAGATCAAGAAGCAAGTCCTGAGGCCTATGACAAAGAGCCATTTTATTTGCTCTGCCCAGCAAAGGGAACAGCAATCTCGAGTCCAAACAACAAAACTTTGCACCCTTTGTCAAGAACTTCATCCAATTTGGAAATGCTCTAAATTCAAGGAGCTATCTGTTCAGGAAAGATATAGTATTGCTAAAGAAAGGGATCTGTGTTTTAACTGTTTGATGCAAGACCATCATGCTGTAAATTGTCGCAGCAAATTGTTGTGCAGAAAATGTGGAAAAAGGCATAACACCTTGCTTCATTTGAAAGTAAGCTAAATAGTAAATGTGTTTCAGTTTTTAAAGAGTCTGTATCAGATGAGGAGATGTGCTCTAATACTTCTAATGATTCTACAAAGGACGTGTGTGCTGCAACGTCGTTCTCAAAGATTTCAGGAAGATTCTTTTTCAAGGTTGTGCCAATAAAGGTATGGGCCAAAGACCCAGATAAGTTTTTGTATACTTATGCATTTATTGATGAAGGATCGAATGTGAATATAGACATTGGTAAAAAAGTTTGGTGTTTCTGCGTCTGGAAGTAATATAGAATTAGTTACATGTAATGCAACTTCGTTGATTGAGTCGAAAGTGGACGGTCTTGGTATTCAAGGCATGTAGATGAGCCAGCTGCCGTTTTTGTAAAGGATGCTCTTGTGGTTAAAGAGCTGATTGATGTGAGTTCCAGTATCCCGACACAAGAAATTGCGGAGTGCTATCCGCATTTAAAGAATTTAAGCTTTCCTTTGTCAAAATACAGCAAGGTGGAGTTGCTGCTTGAAACTGATCTACATCAAGCATACCTGCATCGAAATGTTCTTGTGGGCAAGCCTGGCGAACCATGTGGTTTGCACACTGCATTGGGTTGGGTTATTTATGGCAAGGATGGAGAAGATCGTGAAATTAAAAATGAGTCACAAGTGATGGTGAACTTTTTGGATGGTAAGGTAAAGGATGAATCGTGTGATCAGTTGTTGCAGGTGCTTGAACTCGACTTCAAGGAGACAAAATGTTCTACGGTTGCTTCGTGGTCTCAAGATGACCGGCACGCTATGTCTATTCTAGACAGCACAGTCAAGAAAATTGATGGTCATTACTCTGTGGGGCTATTATGGAAAACGGAAGAGCCGGACCTACCAAATAATCGATCATTGGAGGAAAAGAGATTGAAGTCCCTCATGAAAAAATTTCGTAAAAATCCTAACCTGTTCAAACGTTATTCCGAAAAAATGAGTGAGTATATAAATAATTACGCAGAGCCGGTAAGTGAAAGGTGTGCACTTGTAAAAAAGGTGAATTATATTCCACACCATTGTACTTCAGAATCAGTTAAATTTAGGGTGGTTTTTGACTGTAGTGCTAGAACAGAAGGGAAATGTTTAAATGATCAGTTACTGCATGGCCCGGATTTGATGAACAATCTGGTCGGTGTCTTGCTTCGTTTCCGACAGTATCCATTCGTGGTGGTAGGCGATATAAAAGGCATGTTTTCACGGGTGTTGGTCTGTCCGGTAACTTTATTACTACAACTTTGTTCATACTTTATTTATTTATGTAGCCCTAGCGTTTCTCGGGTTAACCAATATAAATCCTCTTCCGCTAATATCACTGTTTAAAAGCTTGTCTTTACCACCTATAGATCGCGAAATGTTCAAAGTCGAAAATCACGTGAGTTAATATAGAACACAGCATGTAATTGTACAAATACAAATACAAAAAAGTTCTTTTGAAGAAATGCTTTTTACGAAAATTATTATTGAAGTAAGCTAGGGTTGTGCAACCTTTAGCGCTGCCATGCCAAATGCATGATATTGCTGCGAAAATTTCTTTCTTTGCTTCACCTTTAATTGGCTTTTTTTTTAATTAAGTTCCTTAAACTTTCATAAAATTTCCAAACACTCAGGTTCTTGACGTTGAGGATTTCATCTATTATATATAATTTGCGACCTCATTTTAAATTTATGTTATGTATTTTCAATGTCGCTAATCCCTTTGTTTTTTGTTTCTTCTTTTATTTTATTCGTGTTCTCTGTTTTTAGTCAAACTGGCGCTCAATCGTGGCTTCAATTAATTTCGTTTTTGTTTTTTAACTACGTAAAACTCATACTACTTAATTTGGCCTTGTAATTATTTTCCCTCAGCTACATCGAAGTAATAAATTTTTTCAGCTTAAAATAGTGGATACCGTCAAAAATTCATCAAAACGTACACCTACCGTGACGTACGCATTTGTAAACCGGCAAAAAATAGAATCAATCTAATAAAGTGATTTATAGACTTTCCGTCGGATGCAGTTTCGGTCATCGACTTATCTCACTATTCATGTGTGATAGGACGGTGGCGCTTCCACACGTTAATTATCCGCTTCTTACTATAAAAGAGATTTAGTTTTATGGCAAATCATGAAACAAGTTTGTTTTGCATTTGCTTCAATAAGCGTTTTGCAGTTAACCTTACTGCCTATTCCTCTATTTAGTTTCAAGACATAAATCTGAAAGGCAATAAAGTTATTCAACATCATTCTAGTGGAGAGACTCGTCACTTTTTATTTTTAAATTTAAAGCTTTTCGCCAGTCACATGAATTTGCTTCGCGGGCTGCAGATTGCACATTCCTAAATTAAAAAAGCAATTACCGTTTTATCCGATTGTAAACAGCCTTGAAAGTAAGCGCACATACAACTATAAAACTTAAATTCTTTAACGTATGACCGTCTGTGACGCAACAAGTATAAAAATAAGAATTAAATCAAAGAAACGCGTGAACAAGTTTCGACTCTTATTCGTATATTATAAAACAATCTTTACAGTAGCTTTCCACATTCCTAACACCTTGCTGTTTTACTATCAAGCAGCTAGCATCGACTGCTTCCTCGTTTTCTTTCAGCCACATTTTCGATAGCGATAAGCCCAAATCGGCTTATCGCCATCGATTTGAGCTCAGATGGTAGGTGCTTTCACGCAGCCTGGGCCGTGAGTAAGTCTGTTCATTGATTTTAAAAATGACAGACCGAAACCGAACCTACCAAAACGGAAGGGTATCCACCCATTCCGATGTTCAGTGTGGGTCTGCTAATCGGCAAACGTCCTTTTCAGGACGGGGCAATGTTAAGATAAAACTGCCCTTTTCAGGGCACATTGCCAACAAGTTCCGAAGACCCACTATTCCTCAGCTGAACATCGAAGGCCTCACTGCAAGCAAGATGAACGTTCTTCATCACCTCGCTATGCAGTCTGAAACACTCCTCATCCTACTACAGGAGACCCACTGCACTGATGCAGAGAAGTTGGTACTACCAAACTACCAACTAGCTGGGTCTTCTTTAAGCAGGAAGCATGGCCTTGCCACGTTTGTCCACGAGCGACTGAGATACACGCTTTTGGACCAATCTCCACTGACATCGGAGATCGAGTGGTTGTGTGTGGATGCTGATGGCTATAAAATAGTCAACGTCTACAAACCACCGCCAACGCGATTGCGAACCCTGGATCTCCCAGTATTTCCTCACCCCTGTTTGTACGCTGGTGATTTTAACTGTCGTCATGCTGACTGGGGTTACGATGACAACAGTCTGGACGGTGAGTGCTTGGCTGGCTGGGCAAGTATTAATTGTCTTGCCCTGCTATATAATGCCAAGGACGCTGCCAGTTTTTATTCCGACCGCTGGAACACTGGCACCAATCCAGATCTAGCTTTCGCTAGCGTAGGTCCAAAAAGACCGGATAGACGTGTCCTTGACAAGTTCCCCAGATCACAACATCGACCTTTGCTTCAAACCACCAAGGTTTGCTATGGCAGTGCCAAGCATGCCTGTCAAGCGATGGAACTTCCGCAAGACCAAATGGAGTCATTACATTGCTTTGGCGAATAAATTCGCAAAGACTTTGTTGCCGCCTGATTCACTTGATGTGAATGCGGCTTACCAGGACTTCTGTAACACCATTAAGAAAGCAGCCAAAAAGACTATCCCACGCGGGTATCGAAATAACTATATTCCGTGTTGGGATGCAGAGTGTGAATCCCTCTATAAAACCTTTCTGCAGTCTCCTCAGGAGACGACTCAAGTTTGGCTGCTACAGCTCTGCTTGCCAAGCTTGACAGAAAGCGGAGGGATCGATGGTCCGCAGCAGTTCGGAGCATTGATTTCTCACACTCTAGTCGAAAAGCGTCGAGTATCTTGAACAATCTTACTGGTAGGTCACGACACTCTCTTCGTCACTGTCCCGTTTCAGCCAATGCTATTGCATCTCAGCTGGTTAGAAATGGGAAATACGAGGCTGTTGACCGCAAGTCATCTCGACTTGTCTTTCAAGAAGTGTCTGACCTTTGGAGGACCACAACACCAGACGCAGTATATATCTCTGACAATTTTTCACAGAGAGAATTTGCTGCTGCCCTTCAACATCTAAAACCTGGTAAAGCTCCGGGACCTGATTTCATCTGCCCCGAGCTTATACTCCATGCCGGAGCTGCTTTGAAGTTCTGGTTACGTGACTTCATTTCTTCCTGTTTGCGCCGACTCAAAATTCCCAAGATCTGGAGAAGAGCGCTTGTGGTTGCGATCCCAAAACCAGGAAATCCCGTGGGGGACCCAAAGAGTTATCGACCGATATCTCTGCTCTGTGTCCCCTACAAGATTCTCGAGAGGCTTATCTACGCCCGCGTTGAACCATTAATCGACCACTGCTCCCTAAACAGCAGGCTGGGTTCCGACGCGGGAAGTCAACCGTAGATCAAGTTGTTCTACTAACTCAGAACATCGAGGATTCTTTCGAGGCTAAAAAGAAGGCTGGTGCCGTATTTATTGATCTGATAGCTGCTTATGACACTGTCTGGCACCGTGGCCTTACCTGCAAGCTGCTGAAACTACTTCCGGATAAGAACATGGTCAAAATGATTATGGAGCTTGTCCGAAATCGACGTTTCACCCTTACCACCGGTGACAGCAAGCAAAGCAGGCTACGCCGTTTTGAAAACGGCGTTCCTTAGGGATCGGTATTGGCTCCCCTCCTATTTAACATCTATACGTACGATCTTCCTTCCATGATTTCCAGAAATTTTGCTTATGCTGATGATTTAGCATTGTTGCATTCTTCTGGAAACTGGAAGGACTTGGAGGGGACATTAAGCCAAGACATGTCCACACTGTCAGCGTATCTCCAGATTTGGAGGTTGAAGCTCAGTCACACTAAGACGGTGACGGCAGCCTTTCACTCAAACAATCGAGAGGCCAAACGTGAGCTAAAGGTCTACAACAATGATAGACTTTTACCGTTCTGTCCAACCCCTACTTACCTTGGGGTAAAACTGGACAGATCGCTCACGTTTCGTCACCATTTAGTGGCATTGCGCAAAAAACTATCTTCGCGCGTTACACTGCTGAGGCGACTCATGGGCTCGGGATGGGGTGCTGGTGCTAAAACACTACGCATAGCCACC
Organism: Diplosoma virens; assembly: GCA_963680785.1. NCBI lineage: Eukaryota > Metazoa > Chordata > Ascidiacea > Aplousobranchia > Didemnidae > Diplosoma > Diplosoma virens. The sequence goes on from OY796884.1 coordinate 35,124,760, forward strand.
TTGTCTCTAGTCTACTCAACAGCTGAGTACTGTGCGCCAGTCTGGTGTCGCAGTGCTCACACTCGCCTCATCGACAGAGTCTTGAACGACGCCTTGCACATAGTTACTGGATGCCTGCGTCTCACTCCAACGGACCACCTACCTGTACTCTCAGACATCCAGCCAGCTGAGCTTCGCCGAATGGGAGCGACACTCTCCTTGGCTTACCGTGGATCTCTGGACTCTGATCATATCTTGCATGGTCTTTTAAGTGAATCCTCAAAGAATCGCCAAGTGAGACTAAGATCCAGACGCCCGTTTGTGCCAGGTGCGCGGAATCTTTTGGACAACCTTGCTAGACTTGGCATCCGCGCCACTGAATGGACAAAACACAAATGGAATACGGAATACTGTGAAAATGCTCCGTGTTTTTGTGCCCGAGACCGGTGCCAGGCCTGTTGGGATGGGCTTACCCTGAGCAGCTTGGGTTAAGCTCAACCGCCTTCGGACTGGTGTTGGGCGATTCCATTTGTCCATGCACAAATGGGGTCTCGCTCCTTCACCGAATTGCGAGTGTGGTGCCTCTGAGCAAACCGCAGACCATGTACTAACTGCGTGTCCCATACATCGGGCACCACATGGAGCACGCGGTCTGACGGTTTTGGATGACGAAACTTGATGCTGGCTTAATGACATCACTGCCAGCATCTGATCCAGGCAGTGCAGCAGTCTGGGGTAGTAAAAGGATAAACCCTCGGCCCCAGTCCTGTTTGTGTCGGACCTGGAGTGGATACCCTTCAAACGACGACGACGACGAGCCGATTTGTGCTGCTGCTACCAGTGCAGATACCGGTACTATTCTTTAGAAGTCTACGCTCAAACAATAAAAGCTGCCGGTGATTAACCTAGTTTTTCGATGGTAGTTACGCTTCAATAGTTTTAAATTTGTAGCGGGTGTTTACTTCTGAGGTCGTTATAATTTGTGTGGTTCTTATTTTCACTGAAATGCTGCAATGAAAAAAATTGTAAACCGCTCTTGAAAGCAAGCCGCACAAAATGAAGGCAGAAAACAATGTACCAAACTATCATAACTACACACAATGGCAGTAAATCAAATTACATGAAAAATAAATGAAAAACAAGAATATATAAATAAAATTTTGTGATGTGAGTTTTATTCGAACTTTAATAAGGTACGGCGACCACGCACAATTGACGTTGTGCGTGTAATAGCGTGTATCGTTTAGCTGCTGTTTCCTATTTCGCAATCACTTTTTCAATAAGAACTTTGAAACGTAATACCTTGATTGCAAATAAAATTGAATTGAATTGAATTAATTTGATTTTAAAAGATTTTTGCATGAGCAAATATAAATCAAAATCTCTCACTAAAATATGCGAAGCTTTATTAATTAGAAACAGTGGCGTACCGAGGATTTTTGAAAATGTGGGGGCATACGACCACAATCAAATATGCTTAGTGGAAAAATTTATTTAAGTGCTAGCTAAAAAGAAGGTCTTCACTTTGAATCGGTCCCGGATTTTATGAATTTTGTCTCTGTAGACTAATGATTTCTAATAAAAACGAAACGAAAGAGGCCCGCATATGGGTTCTGTCTTCGTTTTCTGGCGTGGTTTCTGCCCAAAAAGTATTGATGATCTCCAGGGAGGAGCCATGGCACAATGCCCCCCTAAATACGCTAATGATAAGAAAGTTTAATCCTAATTTAAATTTTCTATTGTATGCTAGTGGTTCTATCTTTTTACTAAACATATTTTAAAGCATCATGAAAAATCTTTCATTATGAAACCTGATGAGGGCTTAAGTTAGCCATGAATGCTTGTTTTCTTTCGTCTTCTTTTTTCTTATCGTAATAATCTAGATATATAGATGGCAATAATAAACAAAATCAGAAATGCTAAATCCAATACGGCTGCTTTTCATAGCAATTTTATGATATAAAAAAGTAACTTCTCTTTCAAAGTTTTATACGTGAACGGTAAACACAATTTTTCCACTCTATTTCAATAAACTTTGAATGTTTGTTAATTAAAGCGGATATTTCTATTTCGAACATTCGAATGCTAGAATAGTGTTTAAATATGGCATTTTTTTAAATCGAACATAGTAGAAATTCTACTTTGAACATTATTAGTTTTGAATTCAAATTCCTATTACTTTTCGGGAAAGTATTGTTAACGACAAAACTCTTCAGTTGCAGGGATTTTTTACTACTGCAACCCTACTGAGTTTTCGCCGATTTGACTTTTGACGTTTAAATAAGCCAAAAACAAACTTAAACTTAAACAGTTACTTCCTTTTGTTAACATAAACGATCTGCTTCGATAAATGAGATTGAATAATATTAAACATTAAGTAAACATATTTATAGTGAGTCAGCCATTCAATCAATCAAATTGAAATAAATAAACAGCTGTAACTTTGCTTTTTGTTGCTTTTTGCGTTTGCTGCAGTAATTGAAAAACTAATTGTTTTAATTTAAGTTTTAATTTTGGCCTCCTCCTTCAAATTTAATAAAGTCCAAAATGTTCGAAAAAACTATTTTCTTAATTTTTTTGTTTTCGTATGGCATATTGCACACAACTTTAACAAATAATGCAAAAAAAATAAAAACATCTTTAAAAAAAAACTCTTGTTCATTATCATTAATTGCCTACGTCCCATTCCAATAGACAAATTACCAATTCTTTCAGGCATTCAATCAGTTGAGCTTTGCTCGTGAGAAGTGACACTCTCTTTGGCTAACCAACACTTTCGACCCTTACCATATACTGCAAGGTTTTTTAAGTCGGTTCTCAAATGCATTTTAAAAGAAACTTTGATCTAGATGCCCTGCTCTTAACAGATATTGAAATGAGTTAACATACATTTTTTGAAATCAATTTTTACATTTTAACACACCCTAATATGTAAATTACAGTATTATGCTTTACAATAATACTGAGAAAAAAACTTCCAATATTATTGTTCAAAGATTGCAGTAACAATATTGTATCATTTCAGCAAAGGATTCTGCAATTTTATCAATGATTTGGCTTTTATTTGATTTAATTTTTATTGCAATGTCTTTTTCAAGAGCAATCAGCATAAGTAACTCCAAGTTATTTTGGGTGAGTGAAAACTCCAGCCTTGTGTTTCAACAGTCTTAGTATAGAAAAAGATCTTTCACATGTGTACTGTGTGATGCTTAGTGTTACAATGAATTTATATGCTGCATACTATTTTTCATATGCAGTTACTCTCATAGCAATGTGAAAGCACATAAGAAACAATTCTTACATGTTGTCTTCTCAGATGATTTAGCAACTTCTGTGTCACACTTCATTCATAATTTTAATCATAATGATATATTTATCCCCATTATTAGTAATTCGTAGTAATGTTCTAAGAGAATAAATGCGGCTCTTTGAGCGCTGTTTGCGATATACGTCCAATTTGTTCTATTGCTCGATACATGTATCTTTTTTCTCTTTCGCACGACAGTATGACGAAATATGTTTTGTTCAAGTTTTGCTATCTCGAACGTAGTAGAATATTCGCGTAACGATCTCTCCAGGAAGTTCTGGCTAAATCTCAAATTTACGAGAAAGTTTACGTCACGTGATTTTGGTTTCTATATAAAGCTGATGCGTAGCGAATTATTAAGATGAGATGTGATTTTGAGACGACTCGGGTGGTAGTAATTAGTTGGGCGCGGAAGGCCCGTTAGTTTTTATATTGGTCGTCGAGTGTTGAATTTATTTTGTGCCAGTGGCTGGGAGTTTTGTTCTACAGAGGTAGAATTATTTGTGTTGATTAAGTCGAGTTATAGCGTTGAGTTCGCTTTGCAGTTTGGCACAGTGTGGAATAGAAGTTTCGTCGGTCGTGAATTTTTGTAATACATTTGTTGTTATTAGAGACAGTGGTCTCTGTTTGTTGTGAAGAAGAATCTTTAACGAAACCAATCCGAGCTTTCGTTAAATCAATTGCATAAACCGTCAGGCTCATAGCAAGACTACTTCTTGAGCCGGAATAAAATAAAATTTAGACACAACTTTGTTTCAGCGCAGGTATTCGGGTTACCTAGCTCAACTGGTCCTTTGGGATTCCCAAACAAAGTTTGTGACATTCTGTATACTCTCTCTCTCTAACTTTAACATGTCCGAATCATTTTAATTGTCATTCATATTCTCTAGCAGTCCCTTCTTCAGGTCTTTGTAGCTCGATAAAATGAAATCAGTTCAGTCACTCTGTCAGTTTCTGGTGCTTCATTAGTAGTCAAACTTAGCTCGACGTTTTGTGAAGATGCCAATATTTCAGAAAGCCTGCTTTGATTAAAGCAGGATATCTGCTTATAGAGTTTTTCATGCGACAAAAATCTAGCTCGCATGCTGGAGAGCACAGCATCAGTTACTGCATTATGATATGAAAATTCAAAATTTTTCTTCTGCTCTGTGATACCTTCTGGTGCTGAGCAACTAGATCTGATAACGAGAAGCTCTTTGGGACAGAAATTTTCACCTCTTTTAATTTAAAATTTGCATGAACAACAAAATTAGATGTTATTTCAAAAAATGTCACTAAAATCTCTTGAGATTTTTTTAACATTTTCAATGGCTTTGTTAATAATATGCTAAGCTTGCATGATATTCAGGGCTGATTTATGCAAATATTCTGACACTAGTAGGGTAATATCAAAAATTCGGATGAATGTAAATAGTACTATTAAGATAGTTTCAAATTCAAATTTAAGGTGCCGTGAGCATGCAGATAAAAATGTCGTTTGTTATATCAGTACAATGTATTGTTTACATGTCCTATAACGTATATCGTTTTTCACTGATTCCTTTTTGTCAACTTTTAATGCTCTTTTGTCCTTGATTTGTGCTGTTGCGGCTGAGAAATATAAAAACATACATACATACAAATTTGCGCAAGTTTTTACTTCATAGCAAACTGATCCTTTGAGATCAGGTATTTACTTACTTGCTGAAGGATGATCAGAAGGACTGAATAAAATTTGATGACTAATTTGTGTAGCTGCCAAACAATTTTGAAAGTGCTCTACCTCTACTTGACCACCTAGTTTGACCAATGCGCTCTAGTCTAAGGCGTTTCTTCTTTCCTGGTTTTACTCTGCATATGCTCTTTCCAGACCTTCATCCTTTTGCAGAAATCATTGAAAAATGTAGATAGCTCAGTAAGCAGACCAAAAAGAATAACTGCTGCAACACATACACTTCTTGCATAACTGATCACCAGATTCAAAACATGTGCATACAGTGATGGCTTTACAAGAAGGGAGACCCGGTCCGAGAAAAGTAGGGGGTCACTTTTTAGTGTTCCAAAGCAAAGGGGCAAAGCGATCTCCAAAAAAAGATTATTGTTTTAGGGGGCCACTTTTCAGTGTATTAAGTAAAGTGATCTCTAAAAAAAATTTTTATTTTAGGGACGCCGCCGTTCTGGTGCTACTATGAAGAAATAGAGCAATATCTTGCCTAAGAGGGATCAATTTTTGATGTTTTTTATTATCTCCTACTAAAGCAATCACTGTGTGCATAGCACCAAATATGGATGTAATTTGGGCAAGTTGCTTTCACAAGTGCTTAAAGAACAGAGTAAACACTATTCAAAATAGCTGCTCCATCAAATGAATCTCTAATACATTGTTCTAACATCAGGCCTATCTCTGCAAGTGAATTTTGTAGCAAGGTATCCAAGCATTTTCCACTTGAGTTATCCACATTTACCAGGCGAACTAGTCTTTTCTTGGCTCTTTCCCTAACAGCTTATCTAAGGAAGTGGCACACTGATCATTGGAAGAAATATCTTGACTTCGATTGCACGGGAACTATTGTTCGGAACATAATATACAGCTGAGTAGAGGGTTGAGTCTAGACAGAAAAACTAGTTGGTACATGGAAAAATCAGTGAAAGGTAGAATAAAACATGGGCATTTAACTAATGCCTCAAAGGATTTTTAAAAAGGATTGCTGCTCATGAGCAATATGTCGGTTGGGAAGGAGTAAATAAAGAAAAGGACAGTGGTACATAGTTTTTGGTAAAAACACCCAGTGCTTGCATTATTTTCTTTCAAAATCATGACTAGCAATTTTTTTTCCGCACAATACGGATGATACAGAAGGGAGTATCACTTATTTTAACCGTTTACTAGATAAAAACTAGGAAAAATGGCTGCAGTTTGGTGTTGTTTGACATTTCGGTTGTTAAGCTGAAAGAATAGTTTAACCGCTTTTGTGTAATTAAGTTTCAACCAAGAAAACAAAAGTTTTAAAGAAGTGTTAACTTTTAAGATTGACTTCTTTAAAAAGTAATTTAAAAATTTTTTAGTTTATATTTTTGTATAAGAGTTGTCTGATTGTAATTAAAGCCCGCTTTAAAAAACCAACCAGCAAAAAAATTACTGGAACCTTTTTGCAGTTGGTAAACCAAAATGGAATTTAAACCAAAATCATATCAATTATGGTTGCAATTAAAAAAGCCCTTCCTACCTTTCCATCACGCTGCAAACTGTTTTCAAACTTTCAGATAAGCAGAATTAAAAAATAATAAAACTGAATATTTTGTATCACTTAATGGTTGTCCTGGTTGTCTTTTATCTTTTCAATCTAATAGAAAATTCGATTTATGAATTAAATATTATCTATATTAAATAGAATTGTAGTGTTGTTCGTTAAAATGACAGAAAGATTACTAAATAAATAATAAAGTATTTTAATGAAGTTGCAACTAGTTCATTATGATTCAATGACTTTTTTAAAAAAATTGTAGGTTTTTTATCGTTTACAAAATATATAATCAATTCAAAAAACAATAAAACAACCTAAATTCCAAAAATTAAGTATTTGTTACGCCTGAATGCTCAAATATTGCATCAATCTGGACTACTATTAATGTGGTCTACTACTACTGACAATGTAAAATAATTTATCATCTAAAATATTTCTGGAAATTTTTAAAAAAATTATTGTGATTGAAGCAATGAACTCGACCAATTTTTCAAATTGAAACAATTTTATATACATGTAATCGAGCAAGTATAAAGATAGTTTCTGAGATGTAACCAAAAGAAATTTGATTCTCGCTAAAGATAATTTGTTGTTCTTTTGATTGAATAAAAAAGTTTTTGAGCTAATTGTTCAAAACCTTGAGAAAATCTTAAAAATTCTCGATAAGTTGCAAAGATTGAAGCGTTGTAAAAACTGGTAAATCAGCATTTAGTAGATTTTGCTGAGATAAGCTTTTCTTTTCTAGAAAGTGTAAAAAGATCGCTTCGCGAGTTTCAATTGTCGAGAATCTTAACTTCGAATTTAAAATTATGTTCGAAAATTGACGAAGTCGTCTGTGTGTCAAAGAAACCTTTTAATCTCTGAGTAAAAATAAAGTCGGGTTGGCCAACATCCGCTCTGATTGTTATTGTAATAAACACAAGGAAACAAAGCAGCGGGAAACTGCTTTTCGCCACAAAGAATCAAGCTTTTGTACGGCAACTAAAAAATTCAACAGACTTATGAAGAATTAATGCATTACAATTTTGTAACGAAGCGTTAAACATATTCACTAGCAAGCAAATATACTATCAAGTATAAATGATTAAATGTTAGCTATTGATTGCTATTAATTACAAGTGGATTTTAAAAATTACCTCTCTTCCTAAATTACGTTAATTTAAACATTTATAAAATGACATTTTTTTTATATGTAATCAGATTGATTGTTTTTCAATTAATAATCAAATGAAACTATAGAAACAGTAAATTAAGAATACAATTTTGGAAACGTGGACATGAAATATAAAATATAGTTTAACACTTGATATAGTCTCAGTTGAACTTCTTTGTTTTTCAAGAAGCTATGAATTCGCATTAATCCGCTTTTGTTCGAATAAAAAAATTTTATTCTTAACGCTAAATTCAAACCAAAAAAAAGGTCTAGGTTGATGCTTAAGAAGATAAAGGTGGTTGTGAAAATGAAAATCGTTGTGAAAAATTAGTGAAGACCTTTTTGTCGTCTGCACTTCATAAAACACTGCCTGACTGCAAAAGTTATTTTGATTTGTTACCAGAAGGCAATCATGAAAAGGCTAAAAACCCTGCAATAAACATGAAAATTAAACTTTTAGCTTTTTTAAAACCTTCATGTTGAGTTTTATCAAGCGAACATTCCTATAACTCCGAAGGCAAATATGTGATTGCATTCGCTTTTAGTGAAATATTTTAATTGTTTTTATCTGAGAAATATTAGTTTACCTACGTAAACATACATATATAAAGCAATTATAAATCAAGTATAAATCATACTAAAAAAAATAACTTTGACCAAATCAAAGATATAAAATACATATAACATGTATGAGTTATCTATGTAAACATACATATATAAAGCAATTATAAATCAAGTATAAATCATACTAAAAAAAATAACTTTGACCAAATCAAAGATATAAAATACATATAACATGTATGAGTTATCTATGTAAACATACATGAGTAAAACAATTATAAATCAAGTATAAATCATACTAAAAAAAATAACTTTGAGTATCTGAAAGGTAAACCATATATATTTCTCAGATAAAACCTCAATTTATCTCTGTAAAAAACAAGCTTGGCAAAATCGAAGATATTGCAAACATGATCAGAGATAAATCGAGTGAATTCTACGACTAGGTAAGACTGGCCCCCATGCTTTATTTTTTTACTGTAAATTGCTATTGTATTGCCTGGATTAAATGTTGTTGGCAATGTACCGAGCCACAACCGTTTATTTTTTATGCAAAACTGTCCGACCTCGTGCTCCTTGAAATGTCTACTGTATGTGACACTCTGATACAACGTTATCTTTGGTTTGTGGAAGGCGCCGCATTTGCAATGAGAGAAAGGAACGAGACCCCATTTTTTTATGCACAAATGAAAACGCAACTACAGTCCGCAGGCGGAATGGGCCAACTGGCCGCAACCAACTGGGCGCAACCAGACGAAGGACAACTAAAGGCAGTCGTCTGGTTGGTTAAACTGCCCCAGTCGGCTGCGTCCAGTTGTCTTTAACCCGTCTGAAAGCGTTTAAGCAGAACTCAAACTGTTCCGAGCACGCTATTTCGAACGGGTAAGGCAAGGCGCTGGTAATGAAAGCACGAGCCGGATGTACTCTTATAGTACTCTGTGTTCGATCTATGATTATGTGATGGGCAGATCGGATGCGCTTAATTCAGTAAATTGTTTAAGTTTTTGCGCAGCAGACTCAAGCAAGTGTTTAGACCTTTGTATTTATCAACAGGCATTTGATAACAGATAAATAAACCATAGTCAGGATCTAGAGCAGTGCTCTGCAACTCATATGCTGCAGAAATACGAGAAACATACTCTTTAAAATAGAGATAAAGATATGTTTCTCTGAAGTAGCAACCTAAAAACTTAAAAAATTCATTGTACAATACATCTCATTGTATAATGTCAAGACCTTTTTCTGGTCTTTACTAAATTTTGAACGCTTTTTTTCATATGAACATTTATTTAGTAATCATAAAACTCTCTGCTAATAAATTGATAATTTTGTTTTGATTAATTTTCAACCAGGCTCGATTGTGCACAATATGCGCAAATTGGTAACTTCAAATGAAAAAAATGTTATTACTTTATTTTTTGAGTTTAGATTGAGTTTTTAGGTTTTTTATGAAAGCCAAATGAAACTTCAGGTAACGGAAAGCGTTCGAAATTTTGTTCTTTACCTGGTCCAGGTGTCCTGCTAATTTTTGAAATTTTTCAAAGTGTGCCGCATGTTCGAAAAAGTAGCGGAGCACAGGTCTAGAGTACCACCTTTAGCCAAAACAAGTGTCGCTACTAGTTGTCAGAGCTCAGATGGCTGGATATTTGAAAAAACTGTTAAGTGGTCCGTTGGAGAAGGACGGAGGCATTCAATGACTACGCGCAAAGCGTCATTCAAAACACTAAATATAAACCAAGTACTACGAGAACAAACAAGAATCCAATACTCGGCTGTTGAATAGACTAAAAATAAGAGAACTGTATCTGATGCTTTGGCACCAGCATCCGCTCTAAGACCCCACGTTACCTTAGCAGTGGGTTAGACAAAACTTGAGTGATTTGTCTAGTTTTACTTCAAGATAAATCGGAACGAAACACAATGGTGAATGTTGATTACTGTAAACTTTTAGCTCACATTTTTTCTTAATCTGGATATTGTAAAAAGTAAATTATGCATCTAGATGTTAAAAAAGTTATGATTGATTTTGTAGGAACACTGTTTCTCTGACACCCGAGACTATTTTGCTTACTGTCGCCGTTAGAGTGGAACCTTCGTTGTGAACTAGTTTTATATCATTCGCACCATGCATTCATCCAGCAGATACCTCAGCAACTTGCAGTTAAAGTCAAATTTGAATGAAATAACTGTGTCATATGCAGCTGTCAGATTGACAAATAGCACTGGCGTTCTTATTAGTCTCGAAAAAATTGTCGATGATTTGTATTAACAGAACGACTTGATCCACGGTTGACTTTTTGCATTAAAGCCATCAATTGGCTTGTTTTGCGGACGTAGGTAAGAGTCTCAAATTTTTCTCAGGAGACGTAAAGTCGATAAATTTGTCAATAACTTTTTGGGTCTTGTACAGCCTTCTTTGTCTTTCGAATCGCAACTACAAGCGCTCTTCCGTAGATTTTCGAAATTAGAGTTGACGCAATTAGGAAAAGAGAAAGTTATGTAATCAAAAATTCAAAGCAGCTCTAACATGGATTATAAGCTCTATGAACATAAAATTAGGGCCCGAAGCTTTATCTGGTTTTACCTAGAAAAACTCATGTAAATTACACATTTTCAAAAAGAACTTAAAGACATTTTATTTTCAAACGATTTTGTATAATACAGAAATGTAGCCTATAGTGTTTGTTTAATAACGTTTATTGTTTGTTCTGTAGGGATATGCATTGTATAGAGTACTCAATTGTATCGATATGTAAGTTGCACTATCAAATTCGTATGTTTCGTAATGCTTGCCGCGGAAACAGTTTATGTGTGAATTTACACCGATGATGACTTGCCGATGGTGATAGTTTTGACCTGTTCTCTTATTTGTTATTTCCTGTAGTTTATTTTGTTTAAGTTCAGCCGTTCTGAGACTATACAAGTAGAGAGCGGCATACAAATACTTTGTTATTATTATTATTATTAACACTAAACTCTATATTTAAGCGTCATTAGTCTATTTCTTCACTGAAATAACCAAATAAATTTATTGAAATTGTTTCTTAAGCAATTTTCGCAGAATCCTACAACACCCCCTCAGCAAATACAACAATGACGTTGCAATCGGTCATGACACTAACGACAAGTAGCCAAGTGCAGGCAAGAAAAAATTACCACCTCCATAGCGCCTCTACTAAACAAGCACAGCAAGTTGCGTTATTAGGAGGTAGGGAAGAGAGGGTGTTGGGGGTGGTAAAAAACAGGTTTTGGGAATAGGATGTTGGGGGGTGGCAAAAAACGTTTTGTGGGCTGGTGGTTGCCTGCAATTTTCAATGCCTATCTTCAAAATTCAAAATTTCGGGCAACTCAAACAAAGACAACTCCCGTGCTGCCTTGCTCACATCCAGCTCCTCAATTACAAACGCACACGTAGGTCGTAACTGAAACAATTAAAAAGTGTTTCTTAGTCACTTAATAATATAAGTTTTCTATATTTTGGTAAACACGATGTTTTTGGTTTTGATGCCGTTGCAAATGATAAAGTGTTACTATCTCTCACGAAATGTTCTTCTGCAGATTTAAGGCAAAACGTGTTGGACTTTTTTGAATAGGATTTTAAGAACCTAGATAAAGAACAACATCAGGAAATGTCTGTGGAGGATAAAAGGGCACTCTATAATGGAAAAGCGACAAAGAAAGAAAAGTGAGTAACCACTACGTAATGAAATTACCTTGGAGAGACAACAAGCAGTCCTACCAAACAACCGGGTGATGGCGGAAAAGTGACTTAAATTTTTAAGAGCTAAACTGCTAGCTGAAAATGAGCTGAAAAGCAAGTGTGTTAATAAAATTAACGAGTATATTAAGAGCGGTTATGCCAGCTTAGCGCCGAAAGAAATGACACCGAATAAAACTTGGCACTTACCGCATCACAGCACGGGGAATAAATTCCGAGCTGTATTTGATTGTGCTGCTGAGTTTAAAGGTTTTTTCAACAAGTAAGCAAGTAGCTTTGGGATTGCAAACAAACTATCAAAAAAATCTTATGCTTGTTAGCTTGCAGATTTTTACATAATCTCAACACAACACACTCTGAATCTTTGGCTTCATATTCAATTTGGTAGTCACCAGGTAAGCTCTTTGATGTTTCTCCACTGATTTCAAACAAAGAGACATAGCCGAAAACACCAGCTCGATACCAAGGCTTATAGCCACACTTTGTGGATTTTTTCACTTTGTGGGTTTTTTTAGCATGCAAACTTTTAGATAGTGATGCCCTTTGAATGATATCAGCATTTTATCAATTACTTGGTTTATTTCTAATTTTTGCATTTGCTTGAAATTTTTTCATTGCAATAATCAACTACCGGACGAAGTTTTTGTAGCTTATTGTTACCATGAAGAGTATTGTTATTGAAATGTAATATTCTCATAATATCTTCACATCTGTTTCTCGGCATAGTCTCAGAAATTCTCTACACTTTTGTGATGGGACGTAATTGGGACAACATTTTTATAGTCATTGCTGTATATGAAATGGGAGTCCACAAATCTGTGTTTACATTATACTTAAAACTTATAATGTTAATGTATTCATCTATTTCTTATTAGGAGGCCCAGAGCGTGCTCGACTATGTAAAAGATACCTTGATCAAACATCTTCAGCTATGCCTAAGGCAGCTGGACGCAATTATTCCTCTTGTCATGTTGCACGTCTAGCAATTTGTTGTTGTTTTCCTACAAAGACAAACAACTTTGTTAAAGGACGGCTTTGAGTGCCAACTAACCTCCAACCATCCCACCATTTCGAAAATTCTCTCTCAAGCAAGTCTCTCAAACAAGATCAAGGCCTTAACAATTTTGCATTCAACAGATGCTGGCGGGCCATACATCACCGTCAAAGAAAAAGAAACATCCGGAATTATGCAACCAAATAAAAAACGTCGTTTCCCGGGACAACGCTGATGAGCTAGTTTTGGACTACCTTTGTGCTCTTGCGCATAACATTTTTTTTAAATATATTTTTGAATTACTGTGATGCAGACTTTTTTATATGGTATGATCTGGTGAATAGCATAAATTTTTCCAACTACTTTTAAATATTCTGCCACTCTGTTGTGTCCTTGGGAAAGATACTTTGTGGCACTTTTCCCTCCTTGGTAGTCTTGGCAAGCAGTTCTAAATTTCAGTCATATCTTTATTAAAATTTCAAACGGACAGCAATATCTTGGCATCTCCGGAAGCACGTCGGGGTAATTGCCTACCCTATGTATTAGCGCCTCCGTCGCTTTGCTAAGAATCAGGAGAATAAACATAGAGATAAAATAAATAAAAATGAATAATAAGTGTTATATAGACCTATTCATATTGTCAATATAAACTAGTAGTGTGGTGCGGTTATACTTGAAGGAAATTTGTACATCAACTGTAAACATTTGGGGATTTCAAATAATTCACCAGTGATTAAGAAGAATTCTCAAGCAAACTATACAATCACTGCTGATAGTGACTTCAAAAATTAATTTCAATTAATTATAATTTCCAATAATTTCCATCTTAATGATTGATCTGTTAGTCACCATTATTAAAGAAATGAATTCATAAACATATTTTTATTAAGTATATAAAAAAATCATTGTTTACTCATATGCTATCACTGCATTGTCAAATTTTTTTTTTGTACAGTTGGGTTCATTCAAGTGCGTTTATTTTACTATGCTTATGTATTCATTACTTACGGTACTATTTGAGTGTCTCTCTGCAAACTCAATTTTTTCTGCATTTTTAAGTTTTAACTTAATTGATATTTTCTGTATAATATCGAAAGTTGATATTTTGCTAGCATTGATACTTTAGTCTTTGATATTTTGTAGTTGATATTTTACCGGATATCTATGTAGATACTCTGATTTGCGGGAGAAGAACGCTAGCTTGATGCTCAGCTAAGTTTTTGAAAAGACAAAGGTTCTTGATAAAGATAATAATTAAATCCACTCGATGTGTTTTTGAACTGTATGGTGACACGCCAGAAAGTCAAAAAACAAAAAGAGTCAGGCAGACTAAAAATCAAGAGATAAACCTGGTTAACTACAACTCATCTGTCAAATATCATTATTTTGTATAGTTTTATATAAAAAGTTGTTGCTAAAGCCTGCTAAAAATTTTCAAACAAGACTCTTTGAAATAAACGGAATTGATTTTGACTCGAGTGCAAAAGAACTTACCACAACATCCCTTTAGTGCCTAAGCAAATTCAAGCAATTATTTTTTACATCTGTGATTAGATTTCAACTAAGAAGATATAAATAAGTCAATAAGTGTATTGAACAATTCATTTTCTCCATAGAACATATTTAAAAAATATTTACACATTTGTGTACGCCAGGCATTTATAGTAAAAATCGGAGAAAAAGTTGTGCACACATATGTGTACATCAGGCTAATGGGGTTTATAAGAGATTATGGCAGAAATTTATCTTTGTTGTTAAATTGAAATTATAGAAGTCTAAAAAGCACTGGCTTCCTATTACGCACAGATGTACCCAACATTTGCTGCACATGAATAGTGTTTGTTTACTACATCCTGGATTTCTATACTTTTGGGCCTCTGAACTAATTTTCACAGGCCAGTGGTTTCTGCTCTCAATTCTCAAAGCTTCAGGAGCATCCTTAGTTCTCAGACTGCGCAACCTGCATTTGATAATTACTGGATCTACTCCAACGTCTGTAACTCCTCGTATAAAATAACGGGCAATGTCAACAATGATGCCAATAAAAGGAGTGTCTTTTCCGTGTGATTTATACAGAATCCAACTGTTGACAATACTCAAGTTGATCAAGTGGAAGAAAATTCTGTGATGCCATTTTCTGGTACTATGTTTTGTCTTGTAGAGTGAGAGTAACATATCTGTCATATCCGTAAGTCCCAGTCATGAGGTGCGGTTTTGGTCTTACAACATAGTGAATTTTATGTATTCCTTTCGCGGTAAAGCCGGGAATAACTTCTGAGCTGCTGAGAGTTGAGTGGTTGTCCGGCTTGTGTGGTCTAGTGATGTTGTCTCCTGCGTGGAGGATTACATGTAGTTCGTTTGGATCGCAGTGAGATAAGCATCATTAACGAGCGCTAACAAGAGCAAACTCAAATCTGGTGCTTTTTATATTTTAAGCAGCTTGGTTTCTAAGTAACCATCTAAATCTTCATGTTTACTATGTAGATATTTTAATCAAAAAAGGCCGATTCCAAGTTTCAGATAAAACTCCAAATATTCTTATAGAAAATTTACAGTATGATTTTTTAACACTTAGATAGTTAAGTCAAAATTTAACCAATTTGCACGCTTTTTTTAAATATTTAACTAGAAAATTTAATTTCAACAAAAATATTATATTGGCTTTTATATCTATAATTAAAACCTTGGCAAACAAATATTGCTTGAATGAAAACTTGATGTGATAAAAAAATTTTCTACTTTGATTGCCAGATAAAAGTAAATCAAAAAATAAGCTAAATTGCTAACCGAACTAAAATTGTCAAATGATCATTTAAAGTACTACGTAATATACGTTATTGATTTTTTATACAGATGATTAAGCTAAATCAACCATACTGTTACTAGATCAGAATGTTTCTGACTTTTAATCCGCATATATTTACATTATCAAATAGGACCTTGTTCATGCATTCGTGTAAATTACACCTCATGCATTTAAGAGTTAAGTAAAACTAGTTTTTAACACTAAACTACAAGGGTGTAAACATAAAATTACCATACGTCCCAATTTGTAATGGTTTGTCTCGCCTGTTTTGGCAGAAGTCCAACCAGAAGTCCACGACTGGCTTGCAGTGCAGACCTACTTTTTCTTGGAGAAGACTACTTATTACAGACGAAAATCATGACATTCGAGACAAATTTAAAGTGAAGACTTGTTTTTAGAGAACACCTCTTTTTAGGAACGAAAACCAAAAAATTGGACAGTGATTCAAAGTGAAGAGCTGTTTTTTAGACATCTTTTTTGGGGCGATCACCGAGAAATTAGAGACTAATTTCGAGTAAAGACCTTTTCGTTTTTAGAGAACACTACATTTTTGGGACAAAATTTTTTTATTAACGAGAGTCCGGGTTTGCCTCATTAACAATATGGTAACCCTATGTAATCGTACGTCGAATTCATACCTGGCGATTTTTAATGGAAACAGGCGCTTGGACAAGATAAACACGACAAAATTAACAATTAGAAAAAAATTGATTCAGTCGGCGCTATAGGGAAGAAGTTGAAAAAAATTAAAGCAATTTGTCTTTTAAAGATGATAAAATTAAAACTTAATAATAATTGAAAAAATTTAGCCCTAAAGCAATTAACAAACCTTTTAAACTTTTTCGTACTTCGCCGATAGTAAATAAACAAAAGAACATGATGACCTTCCTGTAATTCTTGATGCTTTATTTTCTCCAAGAATCTTCTGCTAAATTAACAGTTTCCAAAACAATTGCATCCCTTGATAATGATGCAGAAAGTCTCTTTGAAGATCATCGTTAATCCTTGATTTTTATTGATCAAAACAATTTTGAAAAAAATGACATTGATCAAATAAACCAAACAAAATGCTTTGTTACCTGGGGTACGCATATCGATTCATAGAAAATTGCTGTTACGCTATAAATAAGTAACATTTAGTTATGCGAGTGATTTAGGATGCATTTAGTCTGCAATCAATTTTAACCCATATTAACCCAAGGGTAGAACTAAAAAACTAAAAACTAAAAACTTTTAGGCTGTACAATTCTATGGCACAACTTAAAACAGTGTTTGTAAAGATATTTTACAACTTTTATATATCTCAAAGCTATTCATAATCTAAAATAATAAAAAAAACAGTTATTTTTAGTTAGAAAATGCATTTGAAATAATGACTACAAATGACTACAAATATAGTCATTGGGATAATTCGGGTTAAATGTCTTAAATTGTTTGTATCTGTTTCTGCTTGCATGCTTGATATTTATTTCAAACAATTTAATAGACAAAACATAAGTTTCATGAATAGTGAAAATTAACAATAAATGTTTATTTTTAAAAATCTATATGAAATAAGTAATAAATGTTTTTATAAATAGAAATAAAAAAAACTAATACTTCACTTATTCAATCTCACATATTTAAAATTAATAGCTACAGCTCCAGCTTTACTTTATTTCCAGCAATTTTAAATTTAATTGCTCCAGCTACAACCCAAAAATCAAAATATTCTTAATTTATGGTTTTCAGTTACGGCTTTGGCTTTTGCTCCAGCGCGCAAACTTACTTTAAAACTGTAATTTAATAGCATCAAGCGTATTTTTTTAAATTGAGAACAATCAAGTTATTGTTTGGGTTGTGATAATATAAGATATATTTTGATAGCAAAGAAAACAGTTATCTTGACTCGTGTTTATAAAAGTGTTTTGTTTAAAAAGTATTTTGCTGGTAGAAAATTTTAAAATAGCTATTATCCCTTTCCTTCCCAAATTATCTTCAAATGGTTTAAAAAATTTAAAACTTCTTTTATATGCTACTTTAACCTTCCTAAAGTCAAATCTGAAAAACAATTTGTGATATGTTTGTTGCAATAGCAACAGCCCACTGTTACCATATGGTAACATTGGGAAAATATGCTGTAAATACGTAAATGCAATTTGTCACTCAATACTTTTATTTTACTGAACACAATTGGACTTGCGTCTTTTGTGAAATGAAAGGAAGCATGTGCATAAAAACTTCTACAATATAAATGAACATTTATAAAGAAATAACATAAGCAAAAAAATTTCATTGCAAATACAAAATACTACTAAGAGGTCAACATCAAAATAATTTCAGCACTGTCTGAAACTAGGTAGGTTGTTCAAATTAATTTGGTGTGAAAAGCCAAAAAGCAATTGTTTTGTTCGTTCAAACACATTCCTACATCAAATTTCACACATCGCACACGAATAGTGCCAGTTGGGCAATATCGGTATCCCATTCTTCTTTGATCGTAAACTGCCCAGTGGGCATGGTATCGTATCTTACATCAGCGAGTGGAAAAATTGTCTTGATTTTTTTTGATTGCAATGAACATGGTGTTTCATCATTCAGAGATGATGGTCTTCCACGCGTTTTTGTTGTTGTCTTCCCAGCTAATGTTAGAGCAGAAGTGATGCTGCAATGGAAATCTTTTAGGGGCATGTACTTCGGCTGGTTGTTTTGATTCAAGTGTCTACGATATAGAAGCCAACCGTATAGCACTGCTACGTCTAAGCAATAGTATATGATACACATGTACCATTTATTACTACGAATGTCTTCGCGAATAGTTTTAACATCATACCGCAAATATCCACTCCACCCCTATGGTGATTATATTTTTTCACAATATGGGGCCTCTCTTCATCGATCCTTTTCTTTTCAAAAACACTGCCGCGCTTGCACTGATCCCTTATATCAACAATGCAGAATGTGGAAATGTGATAGACAGGTTTGTTGTCGTACCACTTAACAACGCTGATTCCTTCAGTTTTCTTACATAGACGGTCTATACTACGACGCCTATTTAGCTTCAATTTTTTGTCAGAAAGTAGTGTGCATCCTTTCAACCTGTTTGAGCAAATTGTAGCAACAGACCGTATGCTTTGCTGCTTTAGCAAACATTCATGGTCAACCGAGCTAAACCAATTATCAAAATAAAATTTGAAGTTTTTGTTTGCTGGAAGATTTTTAACAAGCTCCATCACAACATTTCCAGAAACACCGAACTTTCCCGGCAAATTCATTGCCTTGCCAGTATAGATTAAAAAATCATAAATCAATCCAAACATGCCTGGTTTTGCAAAAACCTTGAAGCCCCACCGATGAAGCTTGTTCTTTATATATTGCTTGAGCCCAGAGCGCCCTTTGAAAGGAATCATCTGCTCATCTACTGAGTGACCCTCTTCTGGCTCAAGTGTGACATGGCCTCACGCAATCTTTCTAGAAGAGGAAACAACTTGAAAAGTGGGTTGTAATCACCCGTGGCTTGATTTCAGCATTATCATTGAAATGAACATAGCGGAGAAGAACTTGAAAACGCTTTCTGAACATTACATCTACAATAAGAGGAAAGCGTGAAAAATTGCACCAATACATAGGATAAGCTCTGCAAGGAAAAATCCCAGTGAAAAGCTATATTCCAAAGAACTATTCTATTTCTTTTGCAGAAGCAGTTATTATTTTTCCATCCTTCGCAAGAGCGTAAATGTTTGTCTGTTCTGCTACGTACGCCATACAAGTATCATCTGAAAAGAATTTAAAATATTTCATTGGTGTTGGCATGTCACTAGGTGGTAGTAAAAATCACCTTTGAAGGAAATGTCCGGAAAAGAATATGCCTTTTTCTTCCATTTATACTTTTTTTGTTGCAGGTTCATTGTTTGGTCACCTTGATCTGTGCAGTCTTGTTCTTCTTCATAGTCGATAAAATTATTTGCTTCTACTGCTAACGGTCCAGCACTTATATCTGAATCCGGATTATAATCCAGGTCTAGATCATCATCAACTTTTATCATCTTATCTTTTCGCTTATCATCATCCTCCAAGTCAGACTCAATTCCATCAGGAAGCAAAATGTAATCGAGCGTTTCTTCAACACCTTATATATTTGCCATCTCAAATATTGTCGAAGAATTAGAAGGAATAGAATTGGGGGAGCCGTGTCAACTTGAGTATGTCTAACGAGAGAAACTCATCAAATGAGAGAAACAGGAAATTGTGCATTAAAGTTGACTATTTGGCTTGACTTGATATTGACTATTAACTATTGACTATTGACTATTATTTAATCTCAAATATTGTACTGTAATTCAAACAGATACTAGGCTTACAAAGACCACAATTATAAATTTATAACAGTTATCTGCTAGAGAGAATGCTAAAATCCGTCGATCAAATCTCATCATCTTACCTATTTTTATACCCCTAGCTTACCATTGTTACCGTGCAATTACAACCAAAAACAATAAATTTTACAAAGCAAAATAATTAGCAGTAAATCATAATCTTTCGGTTACATAATTATGTAATGAACATCTTTACAAAAAAAATAAAAAATTTGTTCTTTGTAATCCTTATTATGAAAATAGAGTTTTATTTAACCTGAATTAATTCAATTATACCCGTGAGCTGAACTCGTGGAAAATTATATTGATATTTAATACTTGCACTTACGGTTAGGCAAAAAAAAACTCATTCAACTGCAAGGTTCTCTAAAAAGTTTAATAGCTTACATTAATTTGAAATATAATTTTGGAAAAGTTTTCAGCCCGCGACTAGGAACAGTTTTAGTAATCCTGTTTTTGACTTGCAAACTCCCTTGAGAAATTTCTGCGTACGTCACTAGATTTATATTCAGGTATGAAGCACACTTTTTTCCCAACTGCAAATAGAAATACAAAGCAAACACCGCCGTCAAAACCTAACGTCGAGAAAACTTTTAAGTAAAAATAGGTTAATCAACAGCACTATGAAATATATCAGTACATTAAATCACATCATATTTTATGAAGTTTTTTCAACAAAGAATGGACGGAAGAGTTAATTTTTATTGCAACTGGATTAAATATGGACGTGGATTCGGAAATTTAACCGGAGAGTTTTGGTTTGATGAAGGATTACCTAAACAATTAATTTATGACATTTTTGCCGTTAAGATTTATTATATCATAGCAGAGAAGCATTTTTAAACTAAACGGCGCGTAAATTTGATAAAAACTGTTGCAATTACTGTTTTACCAGTATACAAGAAGGTGAAGTTAAGAATTAAGTTGGCCTATTAAAAAAAAGCATTAATTATACACTCGGTCTACATATCATTTGTCAGAAAACGTTTTTACTTATTTTTTTGTTTACAACCCAAATCCGACTGCTAATGAATATGCAGTAGGACGTTTTTACAAATTTTTGTAACCAGCCAAATTTCAGCTTTTGTCTTTAAAAAGTAGGTATGGAATTGTAAAATATAAAAAAGTTCATATCATTGTAAAGTAGCTCAAACATCTAGCAAATATTGACGTCAGGGGTAGGGGTTGTAAAAAAACTAATTGAAACTTTAACTATTAAATATTTTTCTATCAGTCAATTAATTCTAATTGGTCTATTAACCAAATAATAATTGTCTGTTATTTTTCCCAATATAAAACACTATAAATTGATTTCATAGCAATCAATTATTTAATTGAGAGTTTTCTTGCAATCAGTTAGTTTGATTAAATAATTGTCATTAATTTTTCATCAATTAATTTTTTACAACTCTTGATTGATATATTTCGAACGATGATAGCGTTCCTCTTCCATAGACTACTTACCCATACATTCAGGCATCCAACCAGCTTAACTTTGCCGACTAGGATAGACACTCTCCCTGTTTTAACGTAAATTTGTGGACGATGATCTTAATCTGTATGGTCTTGTTATTGGGTTTTTAAATGCTCGCTTGGATAGATTAAGTTCTAGGTGCCCATTTGTGCCAGCTGGACAGAATTATTTAAATAACCTTGCCGAAATAGGCATCCGCGCTTCTTAGTGGACAAACTATAAATGATCGTGTAATACTGCGAGAGTACATCCAGGCTCCGTGCTTTCATACCCAGAACCAGTGGCAGGCCTGTTGGAATGAGCTTGTCCGAAACAGCTTGGGTTTAAACTCAATCGCCTGCGGACTGGTGTTGGGCAATCCCTTATATATCCATGCACAAATAGGGTATCCGCTCTTTCACCGAATTGCGAGTGCAATGCCTCCGAACAAACGGCAGACCACATTCGAATAGCGTGCCCCATACATCAAACATCTTACGGGGCACAAGGCCTGACAGTTTTGAATGACAAAACTCGACATTACTGTCAGCATCTGATCCAGGAACTTAACAACATTACTGTCAGCATTCAGTAACAACAACATTACATTACTGTCTCTTAACAACATTACTGTCAGCATTCAGTAACAACAACATTACATTACTGTCTCTTAACAACATTACCGTCAGCATCTGATCCGGGAAGTGCAGCAGCCTGGAGTAGTAAAACAATAAACCCTTTGCTCAAGTCTTGTTTGTATCTGATCTGGAGTGGGTGCCCTTCCAAATGAAAACAACGAGGACGAAAATCAAACAAAAAAGACAACAAATTAATATTTTTAAATTGTTTAATTGCTTTTTGTCATTTTAAATAAAAACCAATCTTCTTCAGTCCAAAATATTCACCATTTTTATTGTAGCAGTTGTAAAGCTCAAATTAGGAAATAAATTTTTGTTTTAAAATATGCCTAGGTTATTGTTTTTTTGTAGCAAACCGGTTGCAAATTACTGGCTTAAAGATGCAAAAATATGTAAAACTCACTTGTTTATTTTTGCAATAGTTTCAAGATTCTAAAAACTGATTTAAAAACTTTTTTAATGTAAATACATTTAGGACAATTTTGCATAGAAAAATAATGAACTAACAAAATGTTATCAAGTTTATAAGTTTACTAAAGACCAAAAAATAAAGAAAAAAACACAAGTTTAACTCTTGTTGAAAATAAACTACTTTTTAAAGTCTTTTAATGAAAATACTGCAAAATTGTCTTGATTTCAAATAACAGCTATTCTGATCTTGTATATATGAAGATAAATGATACGCACAAACAAATCTGATGCTACAGTTTCAATTAATTTATTTTGTCTAATCACAAACATATTATTTACAGGTGATTCTTTAAATTATCACAACAATCAACAATTTTCAACAAAAGACCGAGATAATGATGAAGCGCCATCGAAATGTGCTCTGTTAAATTATGGAGCTTTTTGGTATAAACGTTGTACTGATGCAAACTTGAAATATCTGAGGAATGGAGAGATCAACAGGATAGGTGTTGCTTGGTTGCATTGGAAGGACAATTGGTACTCAATGAAGCGACTGAAAATGAAAATAACACCAAATTAATATCATTAGACAGAGCTGATATATCATCACGTCATAATGTAATAAACTTATCTGTATTCAACTGTTGTTCTTGGTTTATTAATGTTTTTATAGTATTAATAAAATATTCTGATTTGTAAAGCAGATTAACTTTATTTCAAATTGTAAAAAACTTTTTAAATTAAAAATTTATTACTGAAACATATGGATAATTAAAAAAACTTTATTTGTATATATTTATCTTACCCTAAGTATATAGTTTAAGTGTTAAGAATATTAAAAGAAGTTATACGCTAAAGAAATTGTATTTTCTATATTACAAAAATAAAAATATATATGAAGAAATTTTTTTTGTGTAAATTTATTTGCATAAAAAAGCTGTTTTGAATAAAAAGACCAACAAAATTTCCAATTGAAATCCAAAACTTCTGTGGCTCTTTGCTCAATTGTCATCTATAATTTCTCGTCTTTGTGAAATACAAACAAGACAAACATCGGTATGTTGTCCAGAAATTGATCGCTAGAGTCTGGGAGCATCTGATTTTCAACACTCTACAAGATAATGCAATTAAATATTATATTTTATTGTGTAAAAAATGTTCTAATATTCGGTTTAATGAAAACAATTTGTAATAATACGTAAAGGTAAATCAGGATTTTGTTCTGAAATTCACAATGCTCTACTCATAAAAAAAGTTAAGTTCAAAATCAAATCAACAAATATACGCAAAGGGATCTTCATATTTATTGAATATATTTTGATCGTAATATTTTTTTTTATGACATTATAATCTGGAATTCAATTTGTATTAAATTAGTCCTTCACTCGTTTTGATTTAAAATTAGCCTAGTTAGTCACAAATACATCTTGTATTTTAAAATATATATTGTTTTTATGTGTGTGTGTGGGTAAATTTATAGTTAATATTTCTAAAATTGTAGAAACCTGATGGGGGTTTAAGGAGTAAATTGAGCAGTTGCCGCAGACTTCTACCTACTAGCAATAGATTGACTATGACGAAACTTATGCAAAAGAAGCAACTACCAATTAACATAGAACAACAAAATTTTTACGGAACTTGAACAAGATTCAAGCTAAAATAACAGTGTTTAAGGTTAAAAATATTTATTTGGTTGTAACATGAGAACGTATTTTGATGGCGACCGCAAGTAATATGATCTCCGGTTAATTTTTATACTCGTAATACCACTGTTTCTTTATTACAAACCAAGCGTCATGTTGTCTAATTTTATTATTGCTATACTATCCAAAAAACTCTGTGCTTATCGGTAGAGTAGGTTTAATTTTAGCCAAATAAAACCAAATAAAACCAAACCAAATAAAAAATTTAAAACGAACAGCATCTTGACATGTCCAAAAGCAAGTCAGGGTAATTGGTCGACAATTCCGACGTTGTCGAGATTCAGGTTAATTAATAGTTGCTACATAGGTAACAAAAAATTATGCAAAATAAACTTGGGCAAATTATGCATTATTGAAATTAAAGCTAACATTCTTGAAACGCCATAGAATCCAAGAAAGGAAAACATTCTGCAAAGTCTCAGCTTCAAAGTAGCATCATACTTCAAAAGTAAAATCGTGCATAAAAGTAATGAAGACAACATGACGCTTTGAGAATTAAGTCCGCCAGATCGACGCGTACAGCAATCGGCATTATAAAAATAACCCATACACATGGAGCTAGAGTATAAAAACACTCTCAACAACTAGGCGATCACGCATAATACAAGAACAAACACACTTGTTATAGCTCCAAATATTTTCCATGGTAAAGCCCTATTAAACAAAGCCTTAGTCATATGAAATGTCTTGTTGGCCACAAAATACGAAATTTTTGATTCGCCATCGTATAAAGGGGCACGGCTCGGCAGGGAAACGTTTTATTGAATAGAACTTGGGTAAAGATGAAAATATTTCATTATCGGAACTTCGTCCATAACTTCCGATGTCAATGATTAGAAAACGATATCTACAAGAAATGTAACTTAAGTGGTGCGTGATTATAAATGAAATTTGAACTCACGTCTAGCGCGAGTAAAAATACAACGCTTTACAAACAATTAAAATAGAATATAATTCTATTTTTTTTGCTTAAGCAATGCTAAATTTCAATTTTATCAATTAAGCAAAGCTAAAAAACCAAATAAGAGACTTCAACCCTACAACAATTTCTCGGTATATCGGAAATTAGGGACCGGTAATTGCGAAACCGTTGCTCTAGATTTTACGTCTCCGTCGTTATCATGCGAGTCCGTAATATTTTAATTTCTAATATTACAAATAGTGGGGGCTCGCGCAGCGGTTGTAAAAGGTTGTAGTAAATATTATAAAAATTTAATAATTCTAATTTTTCAAGCGTTGCTGATAATATCCGATATTTACAACTGCTGCACCTCCGCAGCTCCAATGCACGAGCCGCCACTGACTGTAAATTTAAATTTTTTTCATTATTTTTCTAAATACACTTTCTTATCAGTTGTAAAGTAATTAATGAGGTGGATAAAATTTAGTAAAACCAGGTATAACAGCAAAAATTTTCTAAGTAAAATTACGAAGTTAAAGAAATGTTTTGCTACTTACTTTCAAGTACGTTTAACAGTCGTCTAAAATAATATCGCTAACTCAACAGTAATTCTCTTATTAAAGCAAGTGTCAAATTGAACAGCTAGTCACACAGTACTTTATTAGACAATAGAAATAAGTTACATTGACAAAAAAGAACTTACTGGCATCAACTATAACAAGAAGTAAGTTACCCAATTTTTAATAAGCTTATCCATACTTATTGAGGAAAAAATTTTTCTACTTTTTTTGACGTGATTGATATTTGTCAACTAAGCAACTATTTAATACTAAGAATCTGTTTAACAATATCAAAACCTGGGTAAAAAGCTTGAATGAAGTAAGTTTTACTTAATTTCTGAGATGAAATATTTATGGCTTGTTCAGTTATTAACTTGGTCCTCTTTTTCCTGTAAATTTATAAGACGGGATAGGTCTATACAGCCCTATATCATCAAGCAGTAAAAGTTTTATACAAAACGATTGTAGCAAAATGTGGTTAAATCAATTTTAAACTGTATTTTTATTCAATTTTATTCATTTGTTTTGTTTTTTCAGATTTCTAACCGGTCCCTGACAAGCCTAAGCGGGCAAAGCAGTCTGTTGGGTCCAATAAAATTAATGTTAAGGTTAAATTTTGTGATTCGCTCAGACTTGTCGTTATTAAGCACTTTTCTAATAAACACGACCAAAAAAGTCTTGAAAAACTTACAATATAAATATACAAGTATATATGTTGTGTATATACTGTGTTACAGTAAGTTCTTCGCGGTCTTAAACTCCGTGTGGCTGTCTCCGGAAATGTACGCGTCCTTGATTTGATTTGAATTAAATTTGTATTAAGATATAAAAACAACGCGAAATAAGACGAACTAAATTGGACGGGTAAATAAGATAGACGAAAATAATAAGGTCGGACGAAATTAAGATGTACGGACGTTATATACAAAATAAGATGGTCGGACAAAATAAGCCGGATGGACGAAAATAAGACGAATCGGACAAAATAATCTAGTCGGACGAAAATAAGACAAATCGGACGTTAAATGGATGATTGGACGATCGGAGGAAATAATAGAGTCGGACGGTTTTCTATAAATAAACGTAAACACTAATTAATAATGCGCAAAAGAATGACTTAAAAACACTCACCAACTGTAGACTGACACGGAGCAGACCGACAAAACTAACAATATCGAACAGTATCTCCAACAGTATTATAAACAGCTTAAAAGCCTCAACAGCACTCCCAACGGCGTCTAACAGTATTTCAAACAGTAAATCTACGACCGCTACACAAAGGCTGAAGTAGCAAAACTAAGCGTTTCTACACAATTTTCACCCAACTTATGGAAAAAGAAGTCAGCTCGAGGTAACAATCAATTAGCAATCGAGCGCGGTGAGATAATGGAAAATGTCGGCTCAAAGCAACAATCAATTAGCAAGCGAGCGCCGTGAAAAAATGAAGTGAGTCAAATTAAATGTCAAAACAAAAAATTAAGTAAATCAAAGCCAGAAGTAAACGCGGGTTCGAAACTCAGAGTACTTGCCGTAACATACTGTATGTCAAGTTTAAAGTTGCTTCTTTCTTGTTTTAGTGTATGGGCATATTTGCTTGTATGCTGCTTTCGTATTAAACGGAGTTTCACTTATAGGTAAACTTAGTGACTAAATCGAAAAATTTATCGCGAAGTACTTTTGCTAAGATAACAACAGAAATCATTCAAACAGACTGGGCATCCAACTTGCGTCCTTCTGCTCGCAATTTAAGGTATTATCACATTGATTTATCACATTTGCAGAAGTATTCTGTTGCTGTGATAGACGGAAGCTTTGTTGAACAAACAGTGAAGGTGTCCTCGCTTTATTCCATAAATGTCCAGAAATATCTTCTAAATTAAATTTTTTAGTTCAAATTGCTTGTATTTATTTTGTTTAAAAGCTACATTTAAAGAATTGATTTTTTCAGTTATTAACGACGTCGTCTTAACCGTGTCTCAAACCCACAACCTTAATATTGCAAAGCATTTGGAAATTCATTAACTTGCCACTTTGCCGAAAATATTTAATGCTTAAAATTGATTCAACCAAATTTTACTGCGATCATTTTCTATAAAGCGCTATTTATTTTAAACGAAGCAATTTTTAAAGTTTTACTGCTCGATAATATAAGGCTGTACAGGTCTGATTTGTCCTATAAAGTTAGAGGAAAAAAACAGGAACAAGTTAATAACTCACTAAGCCACAAATGTATAGCCTCAGAAATTACGCAACATAACTCAATAAAACTTACGTCATTTAAACCTCCTACCCAGGTTTTAATATTGTCGTAAAGATTTTTAATATTAAATTGTTGCTTTCTTGACGAAAATCAATCACGTCAAATTATAGTTACAAATACTTACTTAATAGTTATACGTAAATAAGCTTGTCATTTTATTTTAGAAATTAAGAACAAAGCAACAATAATATTCATCTCAGAAAAACTAAGTGATTAATTTATGAAATAACTTCAATCATATCATGAGACGTCAGTTTAGGTTGAAAGCAATGTATGGGCAATTTTTGTTCAGATAGGTTGTGCTAAACTAAACAAGTTTTAGCTTAATGTAAATAGCATAAATTTCGATTATTTTTCCCAATAAATACTTTGATAAATTTATCATTGTTATAAAATTTATATAACTTTATTAAAACAATTTCAAGAAATGTGAATATATGTAAAAAAATTACCAGATTTTTTCAAAATAATCTAATGAAATCCGCGAGAAGATTGAAAAATGTAGCTGCGGACAATTTTGCTTTTATATTTTTCAGGTTTGTTATACTGTATAAACTGATATGGAAACAGATGAGTACATGTAAAAATACTATTGGCAATATATTGTCAAACTGAAGCAGGAAAATAAATCAATTATTCGATCATTCGTATCAAATCTTTGTAATTTTTAGGGCTTTTACTTTATAAACATACAATTCTTTTAAGAAATGTAACTTTGGTAAGTTTTTCAAGAAAAAACTGTTTGTAATATCTAGGCACCAGTATTAGTGATACAGCTACACCAAAAACGTGCAACTATTTATCTTAATGAGCTAAAACGTACAATAGTAATAATGTTAGGGGCCGGACAATGTAGTACCAAGCAAAAAAACTGGTGTTATAATTGTATGGTAAAAAAATTTTTTCAATCAATTTACACGTATCATTAAAATAATAATGAGATAATTTAGATCTTCTATTTTTACGTATCTTGTAAATGTCTGCTTTTAATGAAAAAGTATCAACTCGACGTTGACTAGACAGGTGTCCAATCAGTTAGCTGAATCCGACATTTTGTCCTAAAGAACCTTGCTTTTTAGAAAAGAACTGCTCGCAACACTATGTGCTTTCGAAAAGAGAGGTTATTTTTTTGCGTGGTTTTCTAAATTTTTGTAATTCCCACAATACACATGGCGTCTGTGAAAGATAAGAAAATCATTTTCATCAAAAGTCCTTTCAAAATCAACATTTTCTTGCAATGCTATTATGTCTAATTGAAAGCTATCTAAAATATTTTCAACAGTCAAGTCAACTGGGTAAGCAAAAATTTCAAAGCCGATTTAGCGATTTCGAAAATCTTAAAAGCGTGTGGCAAATAAAAATGATAGTTTTTCGATTATTTCAACATATTTTTCACAACTCTTCTGCCTTTAGGCAAAGAAAGTGAGTCATAAATTTTTAATACGTTTTGCACCACTCATTGTTGAAACGTTTTCTTACACAATCAACCTTTCGTCTCTTTCCTGTAGACATTTTGAACTTCTAGGCTAATTTCTAAAATGATTCTGTATTTAATTAGTCCAGTGGTTCTCAACTTTTTTTATTGCATGCCTCGCCTTGCTTGTTCAGAATCTTTCCATTCCTTCCCAATCGTAGTAGATACTACTGGAATCATTAGAAAAAATAAGGAAACACACAAATTCAGAAATGCATTTACTGATATTTCAAATTAATGCTATTTTTGTCCTTGCTTCTTATCAGAAATTCTTTTTAATGAAATCACAATCGTGTGACGTCACAAATCAGCTTGGGGAGTGCCGAAGGCACGACCATTATAGGGTGGTCCGGGGGCATACCCCGAAAAAATTTTGCAAAATCACACCTAAAAATACGCATTTTTGTGCATTCTGGAAGCAAGATTTGGTATTATGCTTTTACAAGACTTACTAGTAGAATGAAATCGTAAAATGAAAATCAAGAATAAAATAAAGTCAATTTATTTTAAATTAAGGCGACGGTTCCCTTTCCTAAATTGGTCAATCACTTGACTATAATCAAGTTTAATGTCGTTGTTTATATACAAAAGAGCAGTGACTGATATTCAAAGTTAGGGGCACAAGGCGAGGATTCCCAAAAATTGATGTTCTCTAAAAAAAAAAACGGGCTTTGATCTCGTATTTCCCTTGCGTGATCTCTGTAAAAAAAAAATTTTTTTTGATAACTGTTTTACTTTAACCAAATAGTCCTGTCCAGATTTCTACCAATAAATGGTCTGAGCGACGAGTATTTTTTTACAGGAAAATCGAAATCCAGGGCAAACCCCGAATACTCGCGAAAAACAAGCTTTGCTTTTGCTAAAACTGCTTAGTTTTGCTCTACAGTTTTTCATTTTTAGGGTCTGAGGGGCTAGGCCATGGCACAGTGGCCTCCCCCCTCGGTACGCTAGTGCTTACGTCAAACTATAGTAAAATCTACTTAAGTGTAAAATATAATATACGGGTAGTTTATAAACAGAATTTATAAGTCTATGTAATTTATAAGTTTGTCAACGTGTTGTTTCATGACAATTAACAAATAATTACGTGGTTTAAATTTGCTGTTTTGACGTTTAAAAAAAATGTAACGTATTGTAATAAAAACTTTAGATCAAACATAATTGATTGTTCGTTACACAAACTCATGAACGGATTGCTGTTGTATTTAATGTTGTTTTATTTGCTGAAAGTATCTTCTGCTGAAATGACAGTTTGCCAAAAAATGAGTTCTAATTATGAGCCTGAATATAATCAACAACCCTTGATTATTATTGAAAAAGATGATTCAGAAAAAGAGCAAAAAGGAAACAACGAAACAAAAAGCGAGAAATGTGAAATTGGTGAAAAAGGAGAGAAAGGCGACGTTGGTGAAATAAACGAAACAAAAATCAACCAGCTGAAACATAAAATAGCAGGTTGGGTGATTTTGAATTTAAATTAAAATGTGTAATGAAATTGTTAAGATGTTGAATCATTGCAAGTATTTGAATTACCTATTAGTATCAACAAAAAAATAACTTACACACCCAAACGATTTTGCTAAAACTCTGTAACTTTAAAGTTTAACTGTAACAAAATTGCATAATTATTTTTTCAGTTTAATTGTTTATTATATTTTTGCTTGATTGTTTGGTCAATGTTCCCTTTAAAAAGAATTTTCTTATGTGCAAAATGTATTCAAATTGGGCATACTTTTAATCACAGTCAGCAAAGCTAGTAAATTTGGGTGACCGAAGACTTTAAAGTATTTAAAAAATGATCTTTACTTGTGAGCTATATAAAAATATTTCGCGTGGCCCCAGCTTAGAGGAAATTGTGCCCAGGTTCCTGATCAAGCCCGCGGATAGGATCAATTCCACTAAATTACTGTGTCCGGTTTACTCGATTTTAAGTTTTGTTTTTTAGATATTACGGAAAAGACTGAAGAAAAACTTACGAAATTGAACTATGGTTTGGATGAGTTAAACAATAACTTTGAAGGTAAATTACTGAGTTTAGAAAACTTACTGACTTAAGCTGTTGGGTAAGGTATTTATAAATACAGTAAAAGTGTACATAAGTCTAATACATTTTGTTGAAATTCGTGCTATAGTTGTAAATATATATTTTTTTAATATATATTTTAAATTACTGAAATACGATCAATTGATTTCAGCTTTTATCTTATGTGCAAGCGATTCATGTGTCAACGGTACATTTTTCTATGTAAACAACGAATTGGTGTGTTTTTGCAATGGTGGATACAATCAAAAAACAGGTTTTTATCTTCTTTGTCAACATACATATATATATACAGTAGTGGGGAAAATTTAAGACCGTCTACCAAAAATTTTCTTTTTTTGATTTCCAACATTGTGATGTCATCTGGCTCAAGATTGCATCATCTTATTGCATAAGTCTAGCTAGATGTGTTAAGCAATACAATACTCATTGCGTGCTGGGTTAAAAAATATTTGGACTGTTTATTCAACATTTTTATAGTTTTTAGAATCAAAAAATGGGCAAAAAAAATAATTTGTCTGAAACTAAGAGGGTCCAAATTTTAATTTTTTCACAAAGAACGGTTTTCTCGAAGAAAGATTTGCAGAAAAAGTCCTGTTGCAAAACGGTTGTTTATAAAGCAATTGGTAGATTTTAAAATTTTGGTTTTTACCATGACAAGAAAAAAAGTGGAAGACCAAGAAAATCAAGCGATCATGATGACAAATTGATTTGGCGAATAGCTGTTCGGTCTTCAACCAGTTCCTGCATAAAAATACGCGCTGCACCGCTTCTTAAAGACACAAATGTTCATCGTACAACTGTTGAAAAGCGTTTTGTTCATGATTTGAACCTGAAAGCGTATAACCTGCAAAAAACCTTGCTTAACCCCAGCTATGAAAGCAAAGAGGTTGGCCTTTGCAAAGAAATATAAAGATTGGGATGAGGCATGGTGGAGTAAAGTCTTTTTATCGGTAGAATTAGCAATCCAGCAGTTTACACAGAGAAAACAGACAGTTCATAAGTCTGTTGGAACACAATTTAATGACTGCTATACACATGCTACGGTAAAACATTTTCCAAATGTGTTCTGATCTGGGGGGTTATATGTCTAGTAATGCCACAGCTGGTCTTTTTTAATAATCGGAACAACAATGAATGGCATCACGTACCGCAAAATGTTGGAGGACAAGTTCGAAATTTACATGGCTATTCACGAATGCAATATGTTCATGCAAGACGGTGCTCTCTGTCACCGTTCAAAGTTAGTGAGTGATTTCCTTAGAAAGAAGAATATCAAAACGTTAAATTGACTTGGCAAAATCTTAGATCTCAATCCAATTAAGAATTTGTGGGCAATACTGAAAGAAAAATGGAACATGAATATCCTACAAGTGCCAAAAACTTATAAATACGTAGTAATAAAACGCATATGGAAGCAATTGATTACAGCTAAATACTGGAATCACCTGGTGCATGGCATGCCTTGTTGTCTGCAAGCTGTTATTAAGAACAAAGATGGACATACCAAGTATTAGATTCTTACACTAAAACTGGCTAATGTAACTCATTCTTAAATTGATAAAATTACTTTTTGACATTTCGTTTTATTTTTAAATTATGGCTATTTTATTGCAGTACTTTGAATAAACAAATTATAACATACATACTGTACAACAAAATTGATTTATTGTATATTTTTGATAAAAATTGCTAAATGGTCTTAAACTTTTGCACATATACAGGGTATATATACAGGGGTAGACAAAATAGTTGGAACACCCAGTAATTTTAAAGAAAATTTATTTATTATAAAGTTGGATCTCCTTTGACCTGACACACAGCTCCAATACATATAGTAGGCCATTGTATAATAGTGTAGGTTGTTGTAATAAAGGATTTGAATTTGAACCTGTAACTTCAACATTTTGGGAGACCATGTTCATCTGATGACCCATACTTTATTTTCTTATGGTGACTGCGTTTTCCAAGACGATAATGTCCCGATACAAACTGATCGTGTGGTTCAGAATTGGTATGAAAAGCATCAAATTGAGCTAGAACATATGGAGTGGCCTCTGCAATCTCCAGATATCAAAATTATTGAATATTTTTTGTGTGTTTTAGAAAGGCAAGTGAGGAAACGCTATCTTCCACCGTCTATTTTTAAAGAGCTGGAAAAGGTCCTGATAAAAAAATGATTGAAATTACAGTGGACAAAGTTCGGAAGCTGTATGATTTGATTGCTAGACGTATTGCAGCTGTGCATAAGGCTAAAGATAAAGAATGTCCAACTCCATAATAGATAAATTTTCTTTAAAATTACTCAGTGTTCCAATTATTTTTTCACCCCATGTGTACATATACATATGTAAACTCAAATGCAAATTGTTGGTGCTCTTCAGATATATATATATACAGGGTGTTTCACAATTATTGAAACAAAGCAGCAGCTTATAAAACCTTTACCAATGACCTTATTCTTTTTCTGTTTTTAGATTGTCATAGCAAAATTGTTAACATTTTTATACGTTAAACAAAAAATAGCCTAATTATGCCTTGGTCGATGGAGCAGAAGATCTTTTGTGTAAAGACATATTACGAAACGAAGTCTTTCCGGATTGTTCAAGCAAGGTTCAGAAGGAAGTTCAGCTTCAACCAATTTCCAAACAGGAGTCAGATTTTCAAGTTGGTCAAGAAGTTTGAAGCTCATGGCACTTGTGGAGATCGTACGGTAGCGGGCTCATCGCCCTCAGGGCCTCCAATAACAATCTGCACCCCCGACAATGTCAGCAGGGTTCAACAGTCAGTCGGTCGGAGTCCGAGCAAATCTCTTCGTCGAAGGAGCCAAGAACTTGGCATTTCTGTCTCTTCTGTAAGGCGCATGCTGGTTAAGGATCTACAACTTTATCCATACCGGATCCACATAAAGCATGAACTAACCGAGACTGATAAGGAAAAGAGGGTAGCAATGTGCCAGTGGTTTTCGGAAATGATAGACAATAACGAGGAATTCTTGAATGATGTCTGGTTTTCAGATGAAGCCCACTTCCTTTTGAATGGTCACGTTAACTCTAAAAACTGGGTGTTTTGGGGAAGTGAGAACCCTCACAGAGTCGTTGGACGCCCTTTGCATTTAAAAAAATGCACAGCATGGGTTGCCATTTCCAAGCATGGTATCATCGGACCATTTTTCTTTGAAGATGATCACGGTATTGCAGTAACCGTGACAAAAGAGCGCTACGTTCCAGTGCTTGAGCAGTTTTGGGGAGAGCTCAATAAGCGTGAGGACCTTGATGAGAAAGAACAGTGGTTCCAGCAAGATGGTGCCCCTCCTCACACTGCTAATGTCACCATGGCTTGGCTCCGTGAAAAGTTTGGAAAGCGTCTCATCAGCCGCAAAGCTGAAGTGGAATGGGCACCTCACTCGCCTGACCTGAATCCTCCAGATTTCTTCTTGTGGGGGTTCCTCAAGGACAACATTTATTAAGATAACCCACTAACTATTGCAGCTTTGAAAGCAGCCATTACCGAGAAAATTCAGACCATTACACAGGAGGAATGTGATCGTGTTATCAACAACTTTGCACGCCGCATTCAAGAATGCCTTCGACAAAACGGTGGACATCTGGAGCATGTAGTCTAGGAATCTTCTTGACATATTATTTCTGATTTGAAGATAAACAGTTTCAGATTATAAAATGTTATCCTTTCACCTTTCAATAAATGTAATCATCATCGTGTTATCATTTAAAATCCTGAATTTGTGCCCAATCGCTTTGTTTCAATAATTGTGAAACACCTGTATATATATATATATATATATATACATGTATATACAAAAAAAAATGTTTTCGATATAGCTATAACAGTGCTCAATGACAAGAATCAGAGTAACATTTAATTATTAATTTAGATTAAAATACTACTAATACATTGAAAAAAAAAAAATATATATATCGATTATTTGATTATCTGAGCCGATTATCTGAAACAAATAAAATGCAACGAAAACAAAAATAAATATACAAGTTTATCAAACGATAAATAAAACTGAAAATAGAAAATTTAAAAAATCATAACAATAAAATCTTTCAATAACTTGAAAAATTACTAAAAATATTTTTCGTATTAATGAAGCGCAACTTCACGGATGTAAGTAAATCTCTTCTCAACGGAAAATGACGTAGAATAGATAAAGTGTGGATTGTGAATATATAAGAACAATCATGACTAACGAATAAAAATGGGTTGGATGCCCGGGAAGATTACAAAAAATTTATTTTTATGACAACGTTTGCTGCTGAGTTCCGTTCTTTTATCAAGTATGAATGAAGGATCCTCCAGGAGGATGGCAAGCTTTTCATCATGGCAAAGATTATATCCGGAAGCATCGGTTTGATAAACGCAGAAGTTGGTTAATACGTTCCATTCAATACGAGGATCATTCCCTTTATCTATGGCTTCCCAGACGGCGTTCGATAGCGCAGTGGTATATCTTTTCTGCGTGTTCTTGAACGTCGGGCTGTTGTAAAAACGAAATTTAAATTTCGTTTTACAACAAACATAATAGCAATTAGGAGGGTCGTTGTCCTCGGTTAAAGTGCTCTATTTATAAATGATAACTTTCTTGCGACAATTAAAAGGAAAATTTAGGGGTATTCAACCTTGGGTCGACAGTTGCTAGGAAGATGTGCAGTGATGTTGCTAGGAGATATTTCTGTTATGCCTGGACAAGATCGGTGCCATGTTTGGCATACAGCTGTAACTGATCTTCACAGTGTTCTTGTTACAAATTTTGTGGAGGCAATAAGGGGGCTTTTCAAGAAGGTTGAGTAAAG
This sequence comes from Diplosoma virens, assembly GCA_963680785.1. Classification (NCBI taxonomy): domain Eukaryota; kingdom Metazoa; phylum Chordata; class Ascidiacea; order Aplousobranchia; family Didemnidae; genus Diplosoma; species Diplosoma virens. Next base: position 35,161,118 of record OY796884.1, read on the forward strand.
TTTTGCCAATATTGTTCTTTACATTGTAGCGAACTCATCACCGCAAACCGTCTTTTATTCATGCCTTTATTTGTTATTGCAGAGTTTTCCGCAAATGCATTTTCTCACGTTGTATTTCGCTCGCTGCAGACTCGGCTTGCAGCGGCCTCCCGCTCGCTGCACAATGTTTGTCTACTGCCATGACAACCGTCATGTGATAATTTCGCATTTCTTTATATTTTGCTTATGTACCGTCTTCCTGTTGTTTCCCCCCTGCTAATCGTTGGCTGATCGCGCCATCAAGATTATTTGTGTAATCATGCTTAACACACAGCTCTCAGAACGTAGCCCGATCACGTGGTTTTATCGATAAATCAGGTAGACGTCACAATACTAATAAAATCTTTGACTACACATACGCGCTAGACCGATTCGTCGCGGCAGAACAGAACAGATTAGATTAGAGACTCATATAGCTGCTGTGTAATTTAACTCGAGATTGATTGTGGCGATGTCATCAAGCGAAGATTCTGCTTACTGTTTGATTCCGAAGTTTTAGTGTTACGCGTATTTTGTCTGTTCATTTCAAATTGTGCCCCTTTTTAATAAAAGGAGTTAAAGGTTAACCGTGTGCCAAAAACCACTCACGCTACATTGGTGCCCCGAGTGAGGAGGCCGCTGCAAGCCGAGTCTGCAGCGAGCGAAATACAACGTGAGAAAATGCATTTGCGGAAAACTCTGCAATAAGAAATAAAGGCATGAATAAAAGACGGTTTGCGGTGATGAGTTCGTTACAACATGTTTACTGAATGGCGGATTAAACCATAATATTTTTCGTTTTCTTTTTCTTGTTTTGGAAGGTTTGGTGGGGTTACCATACGAAGATAAATGTTTTCAATACAGCTACTGTTAACCAGAAATAAAATGGTTTTATTTATTTAAAAGAAAAAACTAAAATATATGAACAAACGGTACAATTTAATATTATAAATACAAATTTAATTGCATGGAACAAAACCTCAATTGAAACTTACAATGCACAGCTTTAATTCATCGCATTCTTTCCCCTTAAATTACGAGTCGATTATATTATTTCCGTATATCTGTGGAGCTTCGCAGCTTTTAGTGGAATGTCTAAGAACAAGCAACAAGCAGGAAAGATATACCACTGCGCTATCACACGCCGTCTGGGAAGCCATAGATAAAAAGGATGATCCTCGTATTGAATGGAGCGTATTGGCCAACTCCTGCGTTTATCACACCGATGCTCCCGGATGTAATCTTTGCCATGATGAAAAGCTTGCCATCCTCCTGGAGGATCCTTCATTCATACTTGATAAAAGAACGGAACTCAGCAGCAAACGTTGTCATAAAAATAAATTTTTTGTAATCTTCCCGGGCTGTTACTGGGGATTTTGGTGCTTAAGCTAATTAATTAAATGATGCGTAAATCAATCTGAATAATAAAGGGTAAAATGTATTAAAATGAAATAAATTAAACAACGATACAAGGGCACAAATATAAATAAAGACAGAAAAGTAATTGAATAATAATAATGTTACAATACAATTTGACTACGGTACACGATTCACGATACGTTTTACGTTGACTCTACGTAAGCGCAGTAAAAAAGGCAAATCAAGCTTACTATAACAAAGGTGAGAAATTAACTGAAACGAAACTAGACCGGGTTCGAAACCTGCTGTAACACGGGCATCTAACCTATTTTTATTCGTTAGTCATGATTGTTCTTATATATCCATAATCCACACTTTATCTATTCTACGTCATTTTCCGTTGAGAAGAGATTTACTTACATCCGTGAAGTTGCGCTTCATTAATACGAAAAATATTTTTAGTAAATTTTCAAGTTATTGAAAAATTTTATTGTTATGATTTTTTAAATTTTCTATTTTTCAGTTTTATTTATCGTTTGATAAACTTGTATATTTATTTTTGTTTTCGTTGCATTTTATTTGTTTCAGATAATCGCCTGAAGAGCCGTAAGGTGTAAAATTTAAAAAAATTAACAATTTTTAAAATTTTATTTGTATGTTCCATATATGGCACATTGGGAATACAGACACAACTACTTTGGCGCATATGAAAGCAACACGTTGGACGTGTAGAGAAAATGCAGTGGATTTTTAGAGGAATAGATACACAGACTTAGGAGGGCTTTTTGGTTGCCGTAGAAAACTGAGACGCTGCTAGTTTGTTGCCGATCTTGCAATAATATGTTCAAATCCATACGTGCCGAGGGGCAGGAGGGGAGAGGGGCAATTTCCCCCACAAGTTTCCAAAATTCGGGCAAAACTAGAAATTTTAGGGCAGCGACAATGATCAAATACAAAAAATTGTTAACAAATTTAGGTAAAGATCTTTTTTTTAGAAAACATTTTTTTTTGATACAAAAATCACAAAATCGGAAAGTGATTTAAAGTGAAGATCTTTTTTTTAGAGAACATCTTTTTTGGGAGAAAAATTGTGAAATTGGAGGCTCTTTTGGATCGAATTGCAAACTTTATTGCCCCAAATTTTTGGGGCTGGTACGCCTATGAGGATGTTATCCCTGAAACAACCGTGACTTCCGATTTATGGGGGTTTATAATACAATCAGTAACAAGGAATATGAACATTTAACAGTTAATCATCAAATCCACTTCGTAGACTTGGTTAGTTACGCAACCACGAATTATGTTGATTCGGTGTAGTCCAGGGTGATATAAAAAATCAAACATGAATGCTTAACTCATCGCACGCTTGTGTCGATCTATTTTATTGAGTATATGTTAAGGTAGAAGTTTGGAGATGACCCATTAAAATATCTTTTAAAGGATATAGACAAAGTTATCCTTTGCAATAAAATTGTTTGCCGTGAATTTGTTTTTGCTTGGTTTAAAAAAATAAAAGAACTGAAAACGATCGGTCATCAGTTTTACTTTAGCCTAGAAATATAACATGAAATCAAAGTAATCGAACGCAATAAGAAAGAAAAACGTCGCGTTGCGAGAGAAAATTAAGAACAAGAGTGAGTCAAGAAATACATAAAGCCAATAATTTCTCAAAACACCATATGTGTTACAGCTAAAATCTAACATATGCACTTGTACTCCTGCTGTGCCATATGTGGCACAACATAAAATACAACCTGAGTGCACTTTGTGCCGTATATGACATACTAACATTTTTGCAGTTTTGGACAATGAATGTATTATTGTTTTAAATTATAATACAGTGTTCTTGTAATAAGTATATTCAACAACATATATTTTTTTCATAAAAAGTTTTATCTGGTATAGAATTCATGGGGCTATAAAGTAGTTGTTATAATAAGCAAATAAAACTACTTCCGCCCAAAACAATAAGCAAGCACTCACTGACAGCCGGCATCAGCAAACTAAATAATATTTGTTCCAACAAACAAACGAACGTAATGGAACAAACAGATGTAAATTTTTACTCTGGGTATCATACAGGTAGGTGGTCCGTACTACAACGGACCACCTACCTGTACTTTCAGGCATCCAGCCAGCTGAGTTTTGCCGAATGGGAGCGACATTCTCCTTGGTTCACCTTGGATCTCTGGACCCTAATCATATCTTGTATGGTCTTTTAAGTGGGTCCTCAGATACTCGCTAAGTGAGACTAAGATCCAGACGCCCGTTTGTGCCAGCTGCGCTGAATCTTTTGAACAACCTTGCCAGACTTGGAATCCGTGCTTCTGAATGGATAAATCACAAATGGAAAACGGAGTGTTGTAAAAATGCTTCCAGGCTCCGTGCTTTTGTGTCCGGGACTGGTGCCAGGCCTGTTGGGATGGGCTTACCCTGAGCAGCTTGGGTTAAGCTCAACCGCCTGAGGACTGGTGTTGGGCGATTCCATTCGTTCATACAAAAATGGGGTCTCGCTCATTCACCGAATTGCGAGTGTGGCGCCTCTGAGCAAACCGCAGACCATGCTAACAGGGTGCCCCATACATCGGGCACCACATGGAGCACGAGGTTTGACGGTTTTGGATGACGAAACTCGATCCTGGCTTAATAACACTACTTCCAGCATCTGATTCAGGCAGTGCAGCAGTCTGGGGTAGTAAAAGGATAAACCCTTGGCCCCAGTCCTGCTTGTGTCTGACCTGGAGTGGATACCCTTCGAACGACGACAACGACAATTCAAAAGTTAGTTTATGATCGTTTTAATTTGGTGTGCCATCTATGGCACAATGGGCAGTTAAGGGTTAAAACTAAAAAAATAAGTGATGATAAAAAAGGCTTTTAAATTAAATATTAGTTAAATTAGGACGCTGGATGGAATGATGCAAAATTAAAATTCAAGTTATTGTGGCAAAACATTTAAAAAAATTTTTGCCTCCAAAAATGTACAAAATCGTTGGCAAGGTGGCAATTGCTTTCATTTTCTGCAATAGTTTTAAGGTAATACTCTTTGAAATTTGCAAGGAAAAGGCATAATGGATTTGCACAATTTCAACCAAAATTAAACCCATCAAATTTTTTAAAATATCGATTTAGTTAAGAGGCCACACAGAAAATAACAGTAATTTAACACGGGACAAAATTAAAAAAAGGATACTTTTTAATAAATGTAAATTTCAGATTAGGCCTATTAAAAAAAATTTATTGAATAACTTAATAAAAACTAAAAATATTTTTACTTGTATTTAGTTAAAATAAAAGTTTTCTTTAGTGCAAAGTGGAGACTAAAAAATAAAAAAGAATTATTAAAACCGTGTAACCTTTGTAAAGACCATCTGGCTTAAAAGTACTTAAAAACATTGCTGCCCAATTTTACAACAGAAAATCTTTCTTTTTGATCTTTACGGCTGTTAAAACTATTTTTTACAAATACGCTAAAATTTACGTTTTGCGAGAGTTTTTTTTAACTAAAAAAGTGCCGTTGTTTAATTTTGGCTCTTACTCCAAAATTTTTTCGGCATCCTTTGTTACCTTTGGTTGCCTTTTCAAAAGATTAACCTTGTTAATTAGAAGATCAAATTATCTTTACTGTGTACTTTTGATCGTTTGAATAAATAAATACTAGGAATGATTACGTTCACATATTTTAAATCGTAGCAGAGTTAGCCAGTGATTTTCTGATTACTTTTTTATAATAATTTTTAAAAGTGTAGAGTGCTTGGTAAAATTATTTTTAAATTAATGATTAAACAATAATTGTAAATTGGAATTCTCATATTCATTGTTTAAAATACCAAATTAAAATCTTGTTTTACACTAATTAATTTGTTGTCTTAGTTATTTAAGGCTTATGAATCGAATTTTCTAATTATAATTTTGTTGCTGCATAGGGTTGGATTTGTTGCATGCAATTACATCGTCAAAGTCGTATCAACTTCGTGTGAATCTTAAATATTGGGACGGAAACACATCTTACGCTACTTACAGGTTGGTAATTTGAATTCGAGGAGTTAATTTGAAAGCATCTTTGTGCCAAACAAGTTTAATCAAACGTGTCACAACTTTTTTCTGATTGATTTTTAATTGGGTCAAGACATGGCTTAAAATAATACAGACATCGATAACGCACAATATTACTGAAGAACGGGGGATGTTGTGACGTCAACGTTTGATTGCTCTCCAGAGAATATATTGGTATATACTGTGAGATTTAATTTTATAGTTTTTGTCGCGCCTCTTTATCAAATCACAGTAAAATTAAAAGATCCTTATAAAATATTTTGGTTTAATATAAAAAAATTTGTGAACAAAATAATACGTTTTCGTTTGTATAAAGCTGGCGTAGATCTTATTTTCTCTTTTAATTACATAAATGTAGATTACAGTGGCGGTAAAATTTTCACATGTATTTAATTTACTGTTCTAGCCAAAATCGTTGCGTTACCAAAACCCTTACATTTACGTAATAAGCCACTACAATGCTAATTTGCAATTTTTCTGTCAAAAATCTTTTGTCAATTTAAAGGTTTTTTGCCTACGCTGTATATTATGGGTGCCTAATTTTTTACTCGTCGTTGGCAAAATATTCGTCTGCAATTTACCTTGGGCCGCAATCGGTGCAGTAATAAAAAGTGATACAAATTCAAGCTGCTATGAAAGGTTATTCAAAAATTTTACGTTAAAGTCAAAGTGATAATTTTTTGGTCGTTTTTGCGCACATTGATTTTAACGATTATTTCTAAGTAACTTCTATGATAAATACAATTTCATCCCAAAATTTAGTTAAAGACAAAAAAGCCATTTGTTGTTTTTCTAGGCAAAGCGAAAAACCTCTTACAGAGACAAAAATAATTGTGTACCGAGTTATCTGCGCACCATTTAATTGGTGCAGAGATATTGCAATAATAATTCAAGATCTTTGAGCATCTGATTAAAAATTTCTCGGCGGGCCGCACCAAAAGGCTTCTCAAACCATATACGGCTCGAGGGCCGAGGGTTGGGCAGCCTTGCTATACATAAACGGAATTAAATAAACATTTTGTTTATTGCATAGCGAATCGAATAATTGTGATTCAAAAATATCTTCACTTTTGCGATTACTACATTAATTATCAAAACTTAAGAATAATCTGCTGATCTTTTTAATCTATTTGATTTAGAAAATTTTCAGTTGGAAACTCTCAATCAAACTATATTCTGAATGTGCAAGGTTACAATGGCAGTGCAGGTGAAATTTGTTTTCAACTATTCAATCGCATCCAGATTATTTTGTGCAGTAATCATGAAAACTTTTTTAAAATTAACATACGACTACATTATAGTGTAATACATTTTTCTTTGAAAAAATTTTTTATTGCTACATAAAATAAAAATCATATTTTTTCATTATTTTAGTTTCTAGATTTAACTAGCTTTTGTATATCAAACCTGACTTCGAGCAGACCACAAAATTATTAAAATTCGACTTTTGATTAAATCAAAACGGCAAGTTTTTCTTAAATCTAAAACTGTGTAAATGAAAACAAATTAAAATAATAAAATAATTTTTAAATTATAGTTTTTTTATTTTAAACAATTTGCTGCATTCGGAGCGTGGTCGAGTCGTTAAGAGCGCCGTGATTGTAATCGACCTGGTCTGATTTGATCATGAAAAAATTTTTCAATTGTCCTAAATTTTTTTGGAAATTTATTAAAACATCATTGAACCTAGCCATCGGTGGGACATTTCTGTGTTTCTTGATGCCGGTCCCAAGCCCAGATAAATGGGGAGGGTTGCAGCAGGAGGGGCATTCGGCGTAAAACTTGTTTTGCCAAAACAGACAAATGTGTAATCATTATCAATTCATACCGGATCAGCCGCGGCCCGGGTTACCAACGACCGCCTCAGCTGTCGCACAGCAGGGCACCTGTGGAAATTATGTTACAACTAAACATAGTGAAAATAAGAGCAGAAAGAGAGGAGGAAGGCGAGTGAAGAAGCAGCAGGAAGTGTGGAAAGGAAGACGCTCATCTATAAGGGTGGGTACCTTAAATATTAAAACGATGACTGGAAGGGAAAGAGAGCTGGCAGATATGATGGAGCGAAGAAATGTAGACATATTGTGCCTACAGGAAACAATGTGGAAAGGTAGTAAAGCAACAAACATTGGAGGTGGATACAAAATATTTTACATCGGAGTTGATGGAAGAAAAAATGGGATAGAGATAATGGTGAGGGAGGAGCTGGCTGAAAGTGTCCTGGAGGTGAAGAAGTGTCAGACAGACTGATGGCCATGAAGCTGGAGGTAAAAGAGTCCATCCTAAATATAGTAAGTGCATATGCTCCACAGGTTAACAACAGCATGGAGGAGAAATATGATTTTTGGGAAGACCTAGATGGATTGATAGAAAGTATATCAAAAGAAGAAAGGATAGTTCTTGGTGCAGACCTTAATAGACATGTGGGCGAAAGAAACATAGAGGATGAAGAAATAATGGGGAGGTACGGTGCTGGAACAAAAAATAAGGAAGGATCAATGGTTGTGGATTTTGGGAAAAGGATGGATTTGGCAATTGTCAATACTTATTTCAAGAAGAAAGATGAACAAAGGGTGACCTATAAGAGTAGAGGAAAAAGTACCCAAGTACAATAGATTATGAGATGTGCAGAAGGAGAAATTTGAAGGAAATGTGCGATTGTAAGGTAATATTGAATGAGTGTGTCGCAAAGCAGCACCGTATGGTGGTATGCAAAATGGTTCTTAAGGTGAAAAAAAAGCAGAGAAAGTAAAGCCAAAGATACGATGGTAAAAACTGAAGGAGACAAGTTGTCAAGAAGCGTTTAGACAAGAGGTGACCAGGATTTTGGGAGGCAAGGACGAGTTACCTGATGAGTGGGACAAAACCGCAGAAATCCTAAGAAAAACAGCTGAAACTGTACTGGGAGTGACATTTGGGAAACGAAAAGGAAACAAGGAGACATGGTGGTAGAATGAGGAAGTTCAAAAGAGCATAAAAGAAAAGAAAGAGGCAAAGAAAGCATGGGACAAAATAAGAAATGAAAATACTAAAAAGATATACAAAGAAAAGAAGAATAAGGCAAAGAAGGCAGTTGCAATGGCAAAGGGACGTGCGTATGATGATTTGTATGCTCGATTGGAAACAAAAGAAGGTGAAAAAGAGTTGTACAGATTGGCTAGGAAGAGAAACAGAGCAGGGAAAGATGTACAGTACGTGAGGTTTATAAAGAATGAAAACGGTAATGTTATGGTAAATTCAGAGGCAGTGTTAAAGAGATGGAAGGAGTACTTTGAGAAACTGATGAACGAGGAAAATAACAGAGAACCTAGGACAGAGGAACCAGAAGTGGTTAATGAAGAGGTAAATTGTGTCAGTAGAGAAAAAGTAAAGAACGCACTAAGAAGGATGAAAAAAGGTAAAGCGGTTGGACCAGATGAGTTGCCAGTAGAAGTTTGGAAGTGCATGGGGAGATGGGGATAAAGTTTTTGAACAGACTGTTCAACAGACTATTAATGGGTGAACGGATGCCAGAAGAACGGAGAAGGAGTGTGCTTATCCCAATCTATAAAAACAAAGGGGACGCACAGTGCTGTGGAAACTACAGAGGAATACAGCTAATGAGCCATACAATGAAAGTATGGGAAAGAATTATTGAAACCAGGTTAAGGGATAGAGTGGAGATCATCAAACAGCAATATGGATTTATGCCAGGAAAGGGAACCACCGATGCCATGTTTGCCTTAAGAATGTTGATGGAAAAGTACAGGGAAGGTCAAAGAGAGCTACATTGTGTATTCGTGGATCTAGAGAAAGCTTACGATAGGGCTGTACGGGAAGGCTGTGGTACTGTATGAGAAAATCCGGAATAGTGGAAAAGTATGTGTAACTAGTACAGGATATGTATGAGGGAAGCGAAACAGTGGTGAGGTGTGCAGTAGAAACTACAGAAAGTTTCAAGCTTAAGGTTGGACTGCACCAGGGATCAGCGTTAAGTCCATTCCTTTTTGCAGTGATAATGGACAGGCTAACGGATGACGTAAAGAGAGAACCACCATGGACAATGCTGTTTGCTGATGATATTGTAATTTGCGAAGAGACCAGGGAAGAAGTGGAGCAGAGATTAGAATCCTGGAAGTATGCATTGGAAAGAAGAGCAATTAAAGTAAGTAGGTCAAAGACCAAATATCTGTGCATAAATGGAGGAAATGATGACGAAACAGTAAAAATGGAGGATACAAAAGTGCCAAGAGTAAAGGAATTTAAGTATTTGGGATCAACGGTGCAAGAAAGTGGGTGGTTGTGAGAGGGAGGTAAAGAAAAGAGTACAGGCAGGATGGAACAGATGGAGAAGAGTATCGGGAGTAATTTGCGACAGGATGTTACCAGCTAGAGTAAAAGGAAAAGTGTACAGTTCAGTGGTAAGACCAGCAATGGTGTATGGACTTGAGACAGTAGCAGTCACAAAGAAACAAATGGAAGAGATGGAAGTCGCAGAGATGAAAATGCTGAGGTTTACTATGGGAGTGACGAGAAAAGACAAGATTAGAAACGAGCACATTAGGAGTACTGTTAAGGTAGAACGATTAGGAATGAAGATGAGGGAGGGCAGGCTGTGGTGGTATGGACATGTCATGAGGAGAGACCAAGAGTATGTAGGAAGAAAGATGATAAAAATGGAGTTACCAGGAAAGAGGAGAAGAGGGAAACCAAAGAGAAGATTTTTAGATGTGGTAAAAGAAGACATGAAGGAAGTTTGTGCGAAGGAGACGGACATTGAAGACAGAAAGATGTGGAGAATGATGATACGCTGTGGCCACCCCTGACTAAAGGGAAAGGCCGAAAGGAGAAGAAAAAGATTAAAGCGTCATTGACTTTTAAAATTCGGGTCGAATTTTGTTCAGCTTTTGTATCTCAATGTGTTTGTGACCGATACCTTAAATTTTTTTACATTTTTGAAAACGAGCTTTTAACTAATTAAACGAAAATTTACTTTTTATCACGCTTTGCTAAGATAACTGCCACCAAAAATTAAAAATATGAAAAATGCATTAGGCGTGAATAACTGACTAACAAAACAAACAAAGCAAAATTATTGCGTTTTAAGTGTAAATAACACTGGTCAACAAAAAAAAAATTTTTTATTGGTGCCTCAAATATTAGAGCTGTTTTGGAGTATATTTGGGGCGCTGATTCCGAAAATGACGGCGGTTTTTTCGCATCAGCTCTAGTTTTTGAGATACGGTATACCGCTCATATTTGTTTGCTTGTAAACCTGTGTAGAGCATTTACGTCAGTGGATTAATGGAAAGAGACGAAGTTTACAGTTTGGTGTCACAATGGTTTGGAGGGAACCTAAAAATCCTCACGACGATTGCTATTTTTGTATGGTTAACATTAAGTGAATCAACCGTAACAATAGAAGAAAATGGATATACCCCGACTTAGAATCAGCAAGACGGCCTGTCACGCATTCAGACGAAGTTCCCATTCCTGTGTTTGACCACCTAACAGAACTAATAGAAAGCTCTGATGAATTAGTTCTGTTGATGCAGCAGTGACCTGTAGCAGTGAAAGTGAGTTTCAGGGCGCAGTTGCTACACCGCTGCGATTTAATCAGTTCGAGCTGAATGACCTGGTCAGAGACCTCAATCTTTCAAAAGAGACATCGGAAATCCTCGCATCCAGGCTAAATGAGAAGAATCTTCTTCAGCCTGGTACTAAAATTACGTTTTATCGTAGAAGAGAAAAAGATTTACTGCCCTATTTTTCGAAGGAAAACAATCTGGTTTTCTGCAATGATGTTGGGGGGCTTCTACAAAAAATGGAACTAGCAGAATACAATCCACAAGAATGGCGCCTTTTTATTTACAGTTCTGTAAGAAGTTTAAAATGCGTTCTACTCCATAATGGCAATAAGTATGCTTCCATTCCAATAGGCCATTCAATTAGTATGAGAGAAGAATATGATTCGATTAAACAAATTCTGGAAAAGGTAGCATACCTTAAGTATCAGTGGAAAATGTGTAGACCTAAAAATGGTAAACTTTCTTCTGGGCCAGCAAAACGGTTATACAAAGTATTCTTGTTTTCTCTGTATGTGGGATAGCAGAGCAAAAAGTGAACACTGGACAAGAAAAGAGTGGCCTTTGAGAAAAGAAATGATTGTAGGCGAGAAAAACATCATTCATCAACCCTTGGTTACCACAGAAAAGATCATTCTCCCACCGTTGCATATAAAACTTGGTCTTATGAAGCAATTCGTCACGGCATTGAATACAGATGGAGCATGCTTTCGATATTTGTGCAGTGCATTCATTCCCAGGGATGAGTATGGAAAAGATTAAAGCAGGAATTTTTAATGGTACACAGATCAGGCAGCTTATAAAAGATTCGCAATTTGCTAGGCATATGACCGAACACGAATCAACTGCTTGGACCGCATTTGTGCTGATTATTAAAAACTTTTTGAGAAATTACAAGGCAAGCAACTATGTAGAGCTTGTAACCAATATGTTAAGCAGGTTTAAAGATCTTGGCTGCAACATGAGCATCAAAGTCCACTATCTTCATAGCCATTTAGACCATTTTTCAAAAAATCTTGGTGACCTAAGCGAGGAGCACGGTGAAAGGTTTCACCAGGATATAAGAGTAATGGAGGAGCGGTACCAAGGAAGATGAGATGAAACGATGCTAGCTGATTATTGTTGGAGTTTGCAAAGGCACTGTCCTGATACTAAACACTCCAGAAAGTGCTACAAAAGACACTTTTTAGATGTTATGTAATTACTAGAATAAAGTCTTGCATTTTTCAATGTCTATTGCTTTCATCGGGGTATTTTATTATTTTGTGTTGTTGAAAATACGTCAAACACGTAGTTACTTTGCTATTGCGCATTTGACATACCTTTAAACAATCTTAAACAAATTCTTTGTTGCTTAAGATTCATGTATAACAGATAAAAGTCAAAATTATAGGGATATGCCGTAACTCAAAAACCAGAGCTGATGCGAAAAAACCGATGTCATTTTTGGAATCAGCGCCCCAAATATACCCCAAAACAGTTTTAATACTCGAGGCACCAAATTGTGTGTTGACCAGTGTAATCAATAGATTAAATCTAAAATTGCAAAAAATAAATTTAATAAAACGACCAAAATTATAGCTTTTTTATCTTTTTAACATAAAAAAAGTTGTTTAAAAAATAATTTGTTTAAAAAAATTTACTTCTTGTTCAAATTGTTTAGAGATACAAGGGTTTATGGTTTGTTAAAATTTACACTCCCAAGTCGGTAGAGCCCACTAAAAACCCAAATTTGTATAGGGTGAGACAAAGAAAATCTATTATATTAATATGTTTCAATATTTGCAATGAGATAGAGTGTTTTTTATGTTCCTTATAATAAATTGTTATAGCTCATAAATAAAAAAAAAAGTTAGTTAAAATATCAATAACTTTTTATTTTATCTATTGTATTCATAAACTGTATTTAGTTTGTAATTACTGTATTTGTGAACAACTATTATAAACTCAATTGATTTGTATCAATCTTGTTGGCAGTCTGAGAAAATGGTACGGAACTCATATTATAATGTACTTTTAATGATCCAATCTGTTTTTGTTCAAATTCTAACCTCGTCATACATTATTCCCTTGTTTTGTGTAATACTTTTTTCTTCCTTGTTTTCTTAAGAAAAATTTTTAAAAGGCATTTGTATCACACTAGATACATATTAAGCAAAACTGAAGTTTTTTGTTTTTCTTCATAATTAGCAAATTTTTGTTTATGAAAATCATATTGAAGTTTGAAAATCAAAGTTCTTAATTGCTCTAAAAAATTAAATAAATAAATAAACTTACTAGCATCAGAAGCTTTAATTTAGGCCTCTTTAAAAAACTCTTTTTCATAAACAAGATCCCAAAACAAAATATTTTCAATTTACATTTTGAAAAAGCTATTGATCCAAGATGAATAAAATACTTGGAATGAACTTTTGTTGGCAGCGTGGTCGTTTCATTAAAAGCGTTGTGTTTGAGATCGACATGGTTTTGGTTCAAAACCTACTCGTGCCATTTTGATGTGTTCTTGAAAAAGACACTTTACCGCACTTGGCGTTCTTAACAAGCAGTTCTAAATTTCTCGTATTTCTATAGGATTAAAAATCCAAATAAAATTTTGAATCGGACACAATATCTTTTAATCTACGGATGCAGGTCGGGGTAATTGCTTGACAGTTGCCTTATGTATAGCGCCTTCGTTGCTTTCCTTCATTGTTTTTGATCAATTCAGGAGGATAAACATAAAGAAGAGATGAGATAAACTATTTGAAAATTATATCAAAGTATCATCAATTTGATAAAAAAAATAAGATACTTTCATTGGATGCATAACAAAATTTAGCACAGAAATATGAAACAACAAAATAGCATTTGTACTTGCCTGTAGTTTTATCTTAATTTTATTGTTTTGTAAGATATAAGTAAAATCAGCAATGGGCAAAACGTTTTTAGATCAAAAAAAATTTTTTTCCCAGATCAGTGCTCCGCAACTTTTTCACATTCACGGCACACTTACAAACCTTCCATAATTTTGCAACACACTTCAACCAAAGTAAAATTTTTTTGTCTTTGCTAAATTCAAACACTTTTTTTATGTAAACTGTCAAGAAGCGAAGATTTAGTACAAAACAAGATTGGAAAATAAGTCACGACAATAAAATTTAAGAAATCTTCATTGATTTAAAAAATCCAGAAAAAGTTTTTTCAGTCTTGGTCTAGCAGTTGTAAAGTTCAAATTCTAAAATAATTTTTTCTAAAAATATGTATAGATTACTGTTGTTTCGTCGCACACCGGTTGCAGATCACTGGCTGAGAGAAGCAAAGATATGAAAAACTCACTTGTTAACTTTTAGCAGTGATCAAGCCTCTCGACACCGATTTTTTGCGGTCTTCGTCTCGTCTCGGTCTCGGCTTTGTGTTAATGTTCTCGGTCTCCGTCTCGAGGTCATGTGGTCTCAGTCTTGTGTTTTGAATTAGTTTCGAGACCTGAAATTTTTTCATATATTTTTGTAACTTAATGTTATTGTGATGAGTTTTGCAAATTATTTAAAAACAACACTTAATTAACTAGCTTTGCTGCAAATTCACGGTCGTTGTCGTCGTTTGTTCTTCATCTAAAGTGGTAAAAAACTTAGAATCAAACTTCTTTAATTTTTAGCTTCGCAACTTTCTTACGTTTATTCCAATAAAAAATTTTTATTGTGATCAGGGCTATCTGTTACAAGCTAATCCCATTACGAAAAAATTTTATTAAAGTTTTTTTTTCGGCAACAAACAAGACTGATAGTGCTTTAAATGTTTTTACCCACACCCTGGACTGTTAAAACATTTACACCAAATTAATCCGATTTTAAAAACATCAAGTAACTTATTTACGTAAATGTTTTTTAAAGCTCGTTGTTTTTAGTTAGAAGACAAGCTTTAACAGAAGAACGAAAGAAATAATACAGAAAAATTAGATTGAGTACAACAGCAAGATAGATAAACTTAGCTTTAATTTAGCCTAAATACTTTACTCTTCTTTTCTTTGTATACCCTTTTAGTATTTTCATTTCTTATTTTGTCCCATGCTTTCTTTGCCTCTTTCTTTTCTTTTATGCTCTTTTGAACTTCCTCATTCCACCACCATGTCTCCTTGTTTCCTTTTCGTTTCCCAAATGTCACTCCCAGTACAGTTTCAGCTGTTTTTCTTAGGATTTCTGCGGTTTTGTCCCACTCATCAGGTAACTCGTCCTTGCCTCCCAAAATCCTGGTCACCTCTTGTCTAAACGCTTCTTGACAACTTGTCTCCTTCAGTTTTTACCATCGTATCTTTGGCTTTACTTTCTCTGCTTTTTTTTTCACCTTAAGAACCATTTTGCATACCACCATACGGTGCTGCTTTGCGACACACTCATTCAATATTACCTTACAATCGCACATTTCCTTCAAATTTCTCCTTCTGCACATCTCATAATCTATTGTACTTGGGTACTTTTTCCTCTACTCTTATAGGTCACCCTTTGTTCATCTTTCTTCTTGAAATAAGTATTGACAATTGCCAAATCCATCCTTTTCCCAAAATCCACAACCATTGATCCTTCCTTATTTTTTGTTCCAGCACCGTACCTCCCCATTATTTCTTCATCCTCTATGTTTCTTTCGCCCACATGTCTATTAAGGTCTGCACCAAGAACTATCCTTTCTTCTTTTGATATACTTTCTATCAATCCATCTAGGTCTTCCCAAAAATCATATTTCTCCTCCATGCTGTTGTTAACCTGTGGAGCATATGCACTTACTATATTTAGGATGGACTCTTTTACCTCCAGCTTCATGGCCATCAGTCTGTCTGACACTTCTTCACCTCCAGGACACTTTCAGCCAGCTCCTCCCTCACCATTATCTCTATCCCATTTTTTCTTCCATCAACTCCGATGTAAAATATTTTGTATCCACCTCCAATGTTTGTTGCTTTACTACCTTTCCACATTGTTTCCTGTAGGCACAATATGTCTACATTTCTTCGCTCCATCATATCTGCCAGCTCTCTTTCCCTTCCAGTCATCGTTTTAATATTTAAGGTACCCACCCTTATAGATGAGCGTCTTCCTTTCCACACTTCCTGCTGCTTCTTCACTCGCCTTCCTCCTCTCTTTCTGCTCTTATTTTCACTATGTTTAGTTGTAACATAATTTCCACAGGTGCCCTGCTGTGCGACAGCTGAGGCGGTCGTTGGTAACCCGGGCCGCGGCTGATCCGGTATGAATTGATAATGATTACACATTTGTCTGTTTTGGCAAAACAAGTTTTACGCCGAATGCCCCTCCTGCTGCAACCCTCCCCATTTATCTGGGCTTGGGACCGGCATCAAGAAACACAGAAATGTGCCTCCGATGGCTGGGTTGGTTGATACGGCTATGAAAACATATAAATATATGAAAATAATAGTTATTATCAAATTAATTTTTAATCCTCTGTAGAGAGGTTTTTATTCCTATAGGTTTTTATTCCTCTGTAGATAGACAGAAAATAAACAGAATAACAGAAAGAAAAACCAGCGAGTTGTTAAGCAGTTTTTACTTGTTTGCATAATTTGTCATTATTTTTAATCTTTTTGAGGTGATTAATTGGACTAATTCTATTTTATGTAAGCCAAACATAACCAAGTAATCCAACAAATTCAACACGCCAACACAGATAACCGAGTTCATCAAATATTTAAATAAAGTTTTAGCCGTTCACGTGATGAGCGTGTCTTTAGCATTTTTTAGTTTTGAAAAAAATTTTTGATGAATATTGATTGAAAATTATTTGATTGCTTTTTTTCAACATTGTTAACCAGCGTGCCTTGTGCGTTTCGATTTTCTTCTGCTCTAGTTGAGCGAGTTTTAAAGCGTTTTTTTTTATGATGCAACCACACGGAGTAAAGCTTTTTTCAACATGATATAGATGCTTTTTTATTAAAATGTAATCTTAGATTATTTAAAAATTAAACATTTGTTGTTTTTCAAATAATTAAAACTGGACTATATTTTTGTAAAATTTTTCGGTTTCTGTCTCCATTGTTTCTGGTTTCTGTCTTAAACCTTAGGTTTTAAAATTTCCCGGTCTCCTTCTAAAATATTATTTTTGACAGTCTGCCATTTCTCCAGGTCTCCATCTAAAATATTAATTTTGACAGTCTGTCTTGACAGTCGTCGTCTGCCATCTCGGTCTTGGTCTGGGAAAAATTAATGGGTCTCGGCCTCGGTTTCGACGTTTGTGGTCTCGACCGCATCACTGACTTTTGTTTCGGGATTCGTAAAACTTGATTTATAAACTTTTTTAGTGTGAATACATTTTGCTTGAAAAATTACTGAACCAACAAAATGTTATCAAGTTTATAAGTTTACTGAAGACCAAAAAAAAAAAAAGAAAAAATGAAATAACCAATAAGTTTATTTCTTTAATTGAAAATAAGTTATTTTTTTAAAATCTTTAAATGAAAATCCTGCAAAACCGTCTTGGTTTGAAATAACAACTAATCTGGTCTTTGAAAGTAAATGATATAAATACCGAAATCTAACAATGTGGTCAGAGTTAATTTATTTCGTCAAATCACGAACATATTATATACAGGTGATGCTTTGAATTATCACAACAATCAACCATTTTCAACAAAAGACCGAGATAATGATGAATGGCCAGGAGTTAACTGTGCTGACACAAGGCACGGAGGTTTTTGGTACAGAAGTTGTGCCCTTGCAAACTTGAACGGAGAATATCTGGGTAAGGGAGTGCACCGCATCCCAGGTGTTTGGTGGAATGATTGGAAGGCCTATCACTACTCATTGAAACGAGTAGAAATGAAAATCAAACCGAATTAATATCATTAAATTGAGTCGATATATTATCACGTCATAATGTAATAAGCTCATTTGATAATCCATTGCTGTTTTTTGTTTATGAATATTTTGATAATTTTGATAAAAAAGTTCTGATTCAATGTGTGACCGCTATAGAGAGATAGAATTTTTAAGTTTAGTATCGTTGAAGGATCTACTACAACTAAATAAAACGAGTGGAAATGAAAATCAAACCGATTAAATTGAAACAATATATTATTACGTCATAATGTAATAAACTCATTTGTAATTAAGTGCTGTTTTTTGTTTATTAATATTTTGATAATTTTGATAAAATATTTTGATTCGTTAAACAATTAATTTTATTTAAAATTTGAATAAATGTTTTTAGTAAAATTTAATAATAAATTTTTGACTCAACCCCCGACCAGGCAGTAATAAATTTTTTAAGTAAAAATAAATTTTTTAAGTAAAGTTAATAAATTTTTTAAGTAGATTTTTTAAGTAAAAAATTTATTCCTACACAGATGTATAATTACAAAAAACTTTAATAATATATTTTTATCTGACACTAGTTATACAATGATAATTGTAAAGAATATTAAAAAAGTTATTTCTTTTTGAAATTGTATCGTCAACGTTACAAAAATAAAAGTAAAAAATGATTAAAGTTTCTTCGCGTAAAATTATTTGAATCAAAAAGCTATTTTAAATAAAAAAATGAGAGAACTTTAAAAGCTAGCCAAAGTTTTAGGCCTAAAAATTTCATTTAAATAACTGGTTTTGTGGTGCAGTATTTAAATATTACCAGCAAAAACTTATCTCTAAACTTTTTGACTTAATAAAAACTTTACTATTTTTTCATTTAGCCGTTAGCTTTTTTATTTATCTGTTTCAAAAGCCTTTTTTGAGATAATCAAGTTTGTTTTTTTTCATTCCGACCTTTATCTCATGACAAGTGTGATGATGAATATAATAATTCTGACGATATGCTTAGATATGAATGTTTGGCTACCTACATTTAAAAATTTATTACGACAATATTCAAATTTTTTTTAAAGACTAAACTTTGCAGAATTTAAAAAAAATTTCTTATTTATTAGACGATATTTTCTTAAAACATGATAACATATTTTAATCTTATTTCGACTTGACTTTTTTCTGAATTTTGTCCAACTAGGGAAAGCATAAACGACCAGTGCTGTCTTTATTCAATTAAAAGTTATTCTAAAAAATTGCACACGAATCTCATTCAAGTTTTTGCAAATAACAAATTTGTTAATCCCTCATGTTAAATACACAAATATAATCGGATTTTAAAAAACTAAAATTCACTCTTATCTCATTTTTTTGAAAATGTATCTTAGGTACTTTTAGAAATAGGGCTTTCAATTTAGGTTTAGAACCATGGTAAGTGCTTGTTGTCATAAAAAAATTTTTTTGTTTCTGTTTTCTGTTATTTTCTTTTTGCAATGACACAAAGCAATGATTTTGTCTGTTTAAGTCCAAACAATCCTTCTGTTATTAACAATTGTAAACTTGTTCCTGGAAAAAACGGATTAAAAGGATCAAAATTTCTGAACACAATTTGTAAAAAACTATTTTCAGAGAAAACCAATACTGCTAACGCAAGGTTGAATGATTTGAACGGTAAGTTAAGTTTTATCCACAAACACAGATTGATTTTAAAATTTTGATAATTTTAATAAAATTTGATTCGTTCAAACAAATAATCTTATTTCAAACTGTAAACAAATTTTTTAATGAAAAATTTATTTCTACAACAGATGTATAATTACAAAATTTTCAGGCATTACCCCGTCCTGAAGAGGGACTTTAAGGTGGGGGATTTGGAAGGGACTTTACGCCAAGGCATGTCTAAACTTTTAACGTATCTCCAAACTTGGAGGTTAAAGCTCACTCACACTTAAACGGTAACGGCAGCCTTTCACTTAAATAACCGAGAGGCCAAACGTGATCTAAAAGTCTACAACAATGATAGACTTTTATTTTTCTGTCCAACCCCTATTTATCTTGGGTTAAAACTGGACAGATCGCTCACGTTTCGTCACCATCTAGTGGCAGTACGCAAAAAACTATCTTCGCGCGTCACACTGCTAAGGCGGCTAGTGGGCTCGGGATGGGGTGCTGGTGCTAAAACACTATGCATAGCCACCTTATCTCTAGTCTACTCAACAGATGAGTACTGCGAACCAGTCTGGTGTTGCAGTGCTCACACTCGCCTCATAGACAGAGTCTTGAATCACGCCTTGCGCATAGTCACTGGATGCGGGTGTCCCATTCCAATAGACCACTAACCCATACTTTTAGGCATCCAGTCACATGAGCTTTGCCGGCTGGGAGGAATACTTTCCTTGGCTCACTGTGGATCTCTGGACCCTGATCATATCTTGTAATGTTATTTTAAGTGGGTCCTCAGATGCTAGCCAAGGGAGACTAAGATCTAGACGGCCATTTGTGGCAGCTGCGCAGAATCTTTTAAACAACTTTGCCGACTTGGCATCCGCACTTCTGAGTGGACAAATCATAAATGGAATGCGGAGTACTGTGAGAAGACATTCAGGCTCCGTGTTTTCGTGCCCAGGACCGATGCCAGGCCTGTAGGAATGGGCTTGCCTCGAACATTTTGGGAAATGGTGTTGGGCAATGCCATTCGTTCTAATAGAGTGTCCCATACATCGGGCACACATGGACACGAGGTCTGACGGTTTTGAATAAAAAAACTCGATGCTGGCTTAACAACATCACTCTCAGCATCTGATCTGGGCAGTACAGCAGCCTGGGATAGTAAAAGAATAAACCCTTGGCCCCCGTCCTGTTTGTGTCTGACCTGGAGTGGATATCTCCCAAACGACGACAACAACGACAACGAACAAAACTTCAATTGTATATTTTCATCCCATACCAGTTACATAATGATAATTGTTAAGAATATTACAAAAGTTATTTCTTGTCGAAATTGTATCTTCAACGTTACAAAACTAAAAATAAAAACTGATAAAAGTTTTTTCTTGTTAAATTATTTGACTCAAAAAGCTATTTTGAATAAAAACCAAGAAAACTTTAAAAGCTTGCTAGAGTTTTAGTCGGAAAAATGTTATTTAAATAAGTAATTTGTGGTACAGAATTTAAATATTGACATTAAAAACTTTTCTTAAAGCTTTTCGGCTTTATAAAAACTTAACTATTTTTTCATTTCACCGTTCGTCTTTTCATTTGTCTGCTTTAGAAGCCGTGTACATCAAATCATACCGCCAAAAAGAGTTTGTTCACAACTTGAAAATCTTGCAATGATTACGCGTTTTGACGCCTTTTTCAAACATCCAATCATCTTTGTTTACTTTTTTGAAACAACCAACTTTCTTATTTTCGTAGCGACGTTTATCTCCTGGCGAGTGTCGGACGATAAGCTGAGAAATGAGTGTTTTGCTGACAATATTTAAAAATAAAGACTATACAGTGCGGGCCAAAAGAGTTTGCAAAATTTATAATTGTTTTTAACCCTTATTTACCTAGGATCTTTTTTTCTGTTGACTACTTAAGGGGGGTCTTCGGAGGACCCTAAGTTTACATGTCCAATACTCTTAACAGACAGTAGCTGTGCAGTTGATTTTTTGATATGTTGGAGAAAATTTATTCTAATTTAGTCAATTGTTTTTACTTTTAATATATTTGTTATTACTCCTTTCTTATTTGTCATAAATTTGAAGGGCCTCAATTTTCATTGATTGCTTTGTTTTGCGACATAATCGGATTAGTCATGGTCTGCTGCAAAAACAAATTACTACTACGTGACGCAGTAATCTTGACAAACACAGCAAGACGTTTAAAACGTTTTTTGACTTACCTCATGATTTTCGTTCACAAAAAGTGTACGAAAATCATGAGGTAACTTAAAAAAATAGCCTTCTACACTAAAACTACCTATCGAATTTGCTCAAGTAAAATACCAAAATATTTAGGAATAAATTTTAGGAAAATTCATAAAATTTTAGGTTTTTATCATCCGAACTTTACGAGTTATAACGTTTTTATATAAGGCGGGTCTTTTGAGGACCCCGCCTTAGGTAAATTAGGTTTAATATTTATTGTATCTATTGAAAGTTTAAATATCCAAATAAAATCTGTTTTCAAACGTAAATATGAAGTATATGTTAGAGTTTTTTTTAAAGAACCAAGTATTACAAACAAGAAAACAATGAATTTTTTATTTTTAAGGATATTAAATGGGCCAAAAGAGTTTGCAAATCTTTATATTTATCTAAAAAAATTACAATAAACTATAAATTTACGGTACTTACAACATATTTTAACAGAAAATATCAAAAACAAACCAAATTGTACAAAAAATAAGCTAACCTTCTGAAAGTAGAATATATAGTGGTGGTCAAGAATAAAATTAAAATGAATGAATAAATTAATGAAAATGAATATATTTGATTAATATTAATTTGCTTTCCACCGTTTTGAATTAAATTCACCAATCTTCCATCAACTGAAGAAGTTAATTTTTTGACTACTTCAGGTAAAGTCTGAGAGGAAACATCCAAAATTCTCCCCCACAGTTCCTTTTTATTACCAAATTGACGTCCTTTTTCAAAGACCTTTCTCTTTATAATCGACCAAAGATTTTCAATTAAGTTTAAATCTGGACTCTGTGGAGGCCAATCCATCAGTACTTGTCCTTTTATACCCACACCTGAAAGCCAACCTTTAGTGAAGCGAGAGGTATGACTTGGGGCATTGTCTTGTTGAAAGATAATGTTCTGTTGGACATCATCATTTTGAAAATTTAACCAGGGCATAAGATTCTCTTCCAGGAAGGCACAGTAATTGCCAGAATTTTTTTTAAGTCTTTTAATTTCATCGGGGACAAGAAAAAGCCAACAATCTCATCACCAATTATTCCAGCCAGGATCATCACTCTACCATCTCCATGTTGACATTTGCACCGCAAACGAGGACTTGCGTTCTTTTGGAGCCAACCTCTCCTCCAACCATCAGGGCCGTCAAGCGTAGCTCGTGCTTCGTCTGTTCAAATAATAGTTTGGAAATCGGTTTTCAAATACTTAGTAGCCTAAAAAAGTCTCTTTTGGCAATTAATATCACTTAAAAGACATACTACGGTCACGAGCATACTGCCGGTGACCGCTGATCTGCCATGTTATTAAGAATTTGATTGCGAGTCCTTTTGGACACATCCGTTACTCCAGCCGCATCAAAAATGTCTTTGCTTGTGCAGTGTGGGTTCTGAGACAAAACTCTCTTGATTTTTCTCAAATCTCTACTCGTTGTCACTCTTGGTCGACCGCTTTTGTGTTGTTTTCGATCTACCTTGCCCTCATTCGTAAACCTTTTCACCATACGATGATCTCGTTTGATAATTTTAGATATTTCCAATGTGGACTTCTTCATCTTAAACAGCTTTACAACGTCAGCCCTTTCACTTGCTGTAACATATTTCCCTTTAGCCATATTTTAACTAAATTATATAAACTGCAAACCTTAAAATGACTAAATTTTGATAAAAAAAGCATTATTAGTCATGTACAACATTATAAATAATATAAACTATATAAACTGCAAATACTTTTGGCTCACCTTAAAATGACTAAATTAAAAAAAAATGGCGTAATTAGTCATGCACAACACTATAATGTATGACTACTTGTAAATGACTGATCTATTAGTGATTATGGACGTACTACTAAATTTAATTAAAAAACTGCAGTGTAAAATAAAGAAAAATCAACATTGCAAACTTTTTTGGCCCCCAGTGTATTTAAAAGTCTTCAAAAATTATTTCAATATTCAAAGTGTTTTTTAAAGTAGTACCTATTTGTAATTTTTTAAAGACTAAAATTTTGAAAAGCTTAAAAACTATTTCTTATATATTAGACAATATTTTCTTACAACATGATAATATATTTTAACCTTATTCAGACTTGACTTTCTTCTAAATATTGTCCGACTAGGGCAAGCATAACATACCAGCGCTATCTTTGTTCAATTAAAAGTTATTTTAACAAAATTGCGCACGAATCTCATTCAAGTTTTGCAAATAACAAACGTGTTAAATAAACAAATATAATCAGATTTAAAAAAAGTAAAATTCACCGTTGGTTGGTTTTAATGAGTTTGAATGAAAATAATTTTTAATTTTATTGAAAAACCAAAACGGATAATCAGAAATTATTTTTGCGGACAAAATCACTTTTACGGAGTTTTTTTTCTGGCACCACATTTAAATTCAATGTTTGATTTAAAATAAAAATATTCAGATTTAACGATGTTTATACTGGCGTGCATCAATGAAAGGCACAATGGTAAAAGTAGTGTTAGATTTTAGAAAATCACATCGATTTAAATTGAAGACCAAAAAAAGATCATTGCTTTGATTCTAAGTATATTTTTGGCACAATCGATAGTGTAATCAAATCAATGAATTTTTTTTTGTCTTTAATTTAACCAAGTAACAAATTAATGTTCGGAAGCGCATTGTTTAAGAACGTCACGGATATACACAGTCCAAAAAAATTTTATGTTCATTTTTAAGCTGAAACGAATACTGTATATCTCTGCATTGTGTAATATTTTGGGGAAAAATTCGGATCTATCACGTATTTTTTGAGTGTAGATTAAAAAAATAAAAAATTGTTGGATTTTTATATTTTGTACGTTGCATACTTTTAATTTAAAACATAAAAAATATGTTTCAAAATAAAAAGCTTGATAAAAAGTTTTATCACTTAAGCGGTTAAATCGACGTCTTTTCTAATAGTCCTAGATTGGTTGGTAAAAGATTGGTTCTAGGTGATGAGCTTTTTTTTAAAGAGCACCTTAATTTTGGGAGAAAAAAGTGGAAGACAAAGTCAAATCTCTTTTTTTTTCTGTACTTCAATTTTTAAAAATCCTTTTCTCGAGCCTCTAAATTTGAATATCCACCGCTGTGAGCAGCTTCCTTCTGATTGAAAGCACGTATTTTCCCTGTCTCGCCGATACTTATGCAGTGCGCGGCAAAACGGAAGTACTGCGCGGGGGTTCTAGACTAGCTGCACAGCCCTGCAGCTTAGAGAAAACGTTGGCAACAAAGCAGAAGTACTAATATTAATACTTGAAATTTAAAACAAAGAAAATAAACTATTTTTACTTTTACCTAGGGTAAAACGGACACTCTATGACCCTTATCTCCCAAGCCCGAAGCAAAACGTAAATGTAAGTAAAACATAGGCTTTTCTAAATCAGGGTGGTCCAAGTTCTTCACTCTTGCGGGCCACTTTTCAAAATTGCTCGTGCTTGCAGGCCTAAACCGGCTAGAAATTGCTTTAAATCATTGTGTTCTCTAAAAAAAAGAAAGGTCCTCACTTCGAATCGATCCAGAAATTTGCTATTTTCGTCCCGTAATCAACGTGCTATCTTATAAACTTGCACGTTGTTTTTAGGTGATGCTAATATCCCGGACATAAGGTCTAAAATTCCGGACCAAGGTCTAAAATCATGTCCAGGAAAACCCGGACGTATGGCAGCCCTACCCTAGACTCTGTCCCGTAAGCTCGCCATGCCTTGTTATAGAAGGTTGCCGCTGCCCGCGATCGGCAAGACTGGAATTGTGTGAAATTGTTCAAAAGGCCACAGAAAATTACATCAAAGGCCACATTTGGGCCGCGGGCCGCAGTTTGGACCACTCTGACGTAAACAATGATAATTAAAGATAAAATTTTGTTGGTTTTATAATATCTATCAGTCGATATCTTAACACAGCTAAACATCAAAACATAGCCAATTTCAACTTCTTTTATGTAAGAAAAAAATCCTTTTCGTTTTTTTATCCTTTTTTAAAAAAAGCAGTAATAGCTATTAGTAACGACAAAACATGCCGACAAAACATGTGAGCGAGTAAATGAAACTAGTCTAAAATTATTACTCATAATTCGATCATTCAAACAATAAAGCAAGCTTCCCTAAGCTTCTTCATTGTTTGTAATTGTCGTGCGCGTTAACGTCACTCTTAACGTCCAATTTTTAATTAAGCTTACGACTGTTACAACATCGAATCCGTTACAATTGCATTTCACGCTAGTTAAATGAGTGTCTAAACGTAAAAATTGAAGTGACCTTGCTAAATTGCAATTGTGCATACTGTATCAAATGAATTTTCAAAAACCTTTTTGCTCTTACAAAAGTTAAATACATGATCTTTACTCTGCTTAAATTTCATAAAGACAGCTTTAGTAGTTTTGGAGTTATAAATCGTTAATTTGGTGGGCTTCTGAAGCCCAGCTGTTGAGGAGTCAATAACTCGAAAAAGGTTGAGGAGAATAGGGTTAACTTTGACAGTTTTAGATTACAATTACAGAAGCATGAATCATCGGCAATATTGAATACCAGTATGACGCTACATCCATAAATACTGTTAAAGAAAAAAGAGCTCAAAGTGTGATTTGTTTCCTAATTCTCTCAAAACAAAGATTACATTTCTCGTCATTCAAAGCACTCGCAGAAAAAACAAACATTTTTGAAAAGACACAGAAGCTTTCTTAAAAACACCAAACTTGATTCTGATACAACTTTATGTGAAATTGATGCAAGAGTTTTATAATTTTCATCTCTCGCTATCGCGACAGAATAAAACCCTAATTAGGATCTGTACGACAAAGAGCACACGCTAAGTGGTAATCAGTCTTTATCTATTAAAAGAGTTATGCAAAGATTAAAAACGCAAATCATAAAAAATTTAAAACAATATGCTTGAAAAATTTGATATTTCCTCTTCAATGTATGGCTGTATTAATAGTATTTGAAACGATGTATTATACCGTATAACTCCATTGCTACACGCGTAATTAAAAAGAACTGTTTTCTAAGCGAAATGCTGCCATTTTATGACAGACAAAAATTTTAAAAGTTTTTATAAATATTTACAAGTTTTAACTTGTGTTGCGCTTCGATTATGACTAAAATATTGCGGTGCAAGTGTGTTTGAAACTGTTTCAAAAACTTACCATTTCAGCTGTAGAGGGCTGATTAAAATTCATTTATTTTTCACTGCCACAGGTAGCCGCAGCACAGAGATTAAAGGGCCGCATGCAACTTTGGGGCCAGGGGGAGTCGACATACGTTCTAGAATAATAGTCCGCAAATAACTTGAGACAACCCGGCCAAACCATAGTTTTTACGTTAGCTTACCGGTCAAACAATCAAAATGGTTGTGTTTATATACCTAACCTACGGGTTTTGCCCATTTTAAAAAAACCAGAGAGAAATAACAGAAATGATAAAACTGACTAGATTATATTTAATATAAGCACGCGCCCATTGTTAACCATGAAATAAAAAACTCTGGCACAGAAAAATATACGTGGACACTTTACGTTAAAAAATTTATCTAAAATGTTGAAATAATTAATCTTGATTAAAATACACTTAATGCTTAACTAAATTGCTTATCTCAAAACAAATACAAACGGAAAATTAAGGAGTTTATTCGGAGGATACTGTTGATATTTACGTCACAAACCAATCTAATCTCAGGTCATTAATCATCGCCGACGCAATATAAAGAAATCATCTTCAAAAAAAGAAAACAAACTTAAATAGTTGTTGGTGTTTAGAATTTACAACTGAAAAATAAAATATTTACCTGATAATTGCCGGTGAACCAAATGTTGAACAAAAACTTGTGCAAGTATAGAAATTTGCTCACTAAAAATAGGTTTTAAGTTTTAATTTGAAGTTGCTTGTTAAGATAGTCCAACCAATTAATGGGATGTTAATTAATTTCACCGTCGGAACAATAGCATGACAAAGTTAGGATTTGAACTCAGATAATTCGGAGATCAGTATTGTCATCAAAACTGAAACAGTTGTTGCGGTTTCGTTAGGTTCATAGCAAAGAAGAAACATTTTTTATTAACTTTGCAGTAAAAGTTTGTCCAGTAATAAGAATGGTTTGTTAGAACTCAATTCCGTAATTGCAGCATAAGTGTGTGCGTCTCATTATTTGAAGTTAATTGTTGTAATAGTGTAAATATTGAAAACATTTTAAAAAGTGCAAAATTTCTAGATGAAGCTTCATGTAGCCTAAAAATTGAAAACAATTTACTAAAATCAATCGTCTTTTTAAAAAATCATGGAATAAAGAAAGAATATCAAAAATTACACACAAAAATTGTGGGATCTATGTGTGAAACCATCGTAATTAAAGTTTCTTCATATATGCAAGTGGGACGATAATATGGCGGACAATAATTTTAGTTCCTAAATTGAAGCAAAACCTAGTTAATCGAGCAAACAAAGAATTTTGATGACAAAGAACATTTAAAAAATAAAACTTGGCTCACGTGGCATTGATTTTTTTGTCTTCCTGATCGATTTCTTTTGGTGACGATGTTTTTTTTGACTAAAGTAACTTTGAATGTATTGAGTTTTTTACATTTTTTTTAGTTTTTAACTCCGAGATTTTTTACAAATTTTTCGTATTAAAAATTTTTTTTTAAATAGCAAAATTTTTAAATTTTTTTAAAATGTTTTTACAGACTGACAATGGTTTTAAATTGAAATCGGTTTTTTATTACTTTATTGTCACAAAATGATTTCTAATAAGCTTTGATTTAAAAAAAGTTTGCGGTAGTTAGTGATTTTGGTGAGATCCAGGGCTTCTATTTTGATTTTAATATGAGGTAGAGAATAGAATGAGTTTTTAGTTAGTCTTATTTCATGAAATTGAATTTTATCTATTTTTTAAAAAATTTAAAAAACAAAAGATGATTTGTTGTTTAAAAAAATTTTTTTTTCTCCTGAAAAACTCTCTAGTAAAGTCAGTATAATCAAAAATATGTTGCTACTTAATGGATACCCAGAATAAGTTATTATTTCCGGAATTGAAAATAAATTTACAAATTTTCAAGCATCCAAACGATTTAGCCAAAAAAGTGTCCGGTATGTGTAAGATTACCTTGGATCGGAAACGTTTCCCTTAAATACGAAAAACCAGCAAAGTCTGCAGTCAACAATTGTTTTAAATCTGTGTCAACAAAAGAATAATTTTCTCTTAAAAAAAACATGTTCCTTCTATTTAAAAAATGTGCTATCTGCTCGATGTCATAAGCTTCGAACTCTTGACAAACCACTTTAAGATTATAGTGATCTTGAACGTCATTCAATGCTCTTATTTAAACAATGGATTTGCTATTTAGAAGTTTATGTTTCTTTTATTTTATATATTTTTTTATTTTAGCCCTATATTTAATGTATCTTTCTGACTGGCAGGAAAGCGATGGAGGCGTTAATACATAGGGTAAGCAATTACCCCGACCTGCTTCCGGAGATCTCAAGATATTGCAGTCCCCTTCAAGGAATATAAGAATTTGATTGTAAAATAAAATTACAATTATTTGACAATGATGTCACAAATATCTAAAAATTCGACTTATAATGTCTTCACAAAAGTGCTTTTATTATGTTACAATGACAATCATGGTACACATACTGTATGTACCACTGTCCCTTAAAGTTATTAGCAATATGATTAAAATATAGAAATGTTCGCCAAGAGAACCAAGCAGGGGTAAGCTCCGTAAAGTGTCTTTCCCAAGAACGCAACAGAATGGCGCAAGTGGGTTTTGAACCAAGACCATGTTGATCATAAGCACATTACTATCAAGGCTTCTCAAATCTTTGCAAAAACGTTAGAAAAAAAAATTTTACACGTTTAAAAATTTAATCTATCCATGAATATCAACAAATTATCTATTTCTCTGTATTTATTTAACACTTAATGCTTTTTTTTATTTTAATTTTAGTACTGTGTTCTAAATGTCTAAACTCAGTGTTTTATTAATTCGCTTCAAATTGTTTTAACCACTTTATTTTGTACATGCTCAAATTGCTGTCGTATCAATTTAATTTTAAAGTTGCGCGCAGATAACTCCATTTTACTGAATACGTTTATTGTTGCAATATTTTAACCCACTGTTTTCTGGTGGGAACTAGGGGCACTTTCCAGTGTTTCCTGATGTCAGTCCCAAGCCCGGATAAATGGGTAGGATTGAGGCAGGAAGGGCATCTGGTGTAAAACTTTTTTGCCAAGTCATACAAAATGCGCAATGATGATGAATCCATTTCGGATCGGTCGAGGCCCGGGTTAGCCACGACCGCCTCAGGTGTTGCACGGGCGGGCACCTGTGAAAACTTTGGTACTGCTGGATTCAGGGAAAACAATAAAAAAAGAGAGGAGGAAGGCGAGTAAAGAAACAGCGGGATTGCGGAAGAGGAGCACACAGTCATAAAAATAGGTATTTTAAATGTAGGAACAATGAGTGGAAAGGAAGAGAGCTGGCAGACATGATG
Source organism: Diplosoma virens (assembly GCA_963680785.1). Taxonomy (NCBI): domain Eukaryota; kingdom Metazoa; phylum Chordata; class Ascidiacea; order Aplousobranchia; family Didemnidae; genus Diplosoma; species Diplosoma virens. The sequence goes on from OY796884.1 coordinate 35,191,284, forward strand.
GAGCAAAGAAAAGTAAATGTCTGGGCCTACAGGAAACAAACTGTAAAGGGAGTAAAGCGAGGAACATTGGAGGTAGCAGCAAATTATTTTACAATGGAGTTCATGGAAGAAGAAATGGTGAGGAGAGAAATGGATAGTGGTGAGGGAGGATATGTTTGCAAGTGTTTTGGAGGTGAAGAAGGTGTCAGACAGATTATTGTCTATTAAACTGGAATTAAAAAGGTCGATACTGAACATATAGTTGGCAGTGTGGTCGAGTGGTTAAAGCGCCGAGCTCGTGACCGACACGGTATCGGTTCAAAACCCACTCGTGCCATTCTGTTGTGTCCTTGGGAAAGACACTTTACGGCACTTTCCCCTGCTTGGTGGTCCTGACAAGCAGTTCTAAATTACAGTCATATCTCAATTAAATTACAAGCGGACAGCAATATCTTGGTATCTCCGGAAGCAGGTTGGGGTAATTTCCTACCCTATGTATTAGCGCCTCCGTCGCTTTTCTGCGAGTCAGGAGGATAAATATAGAGATAAAATAAAAAATAAATAAATATTAAGCACGTATATAAATAAAAAATAATGATAAACGAGCGAAATGACAAAGAGCCTAGGACAGAGGAAGCAGAAGTGGTTAACCAAGAGGTGAATTGTGTCAGTAGAAAAGTGAAGAATGCACTAAGGAGAATAAAAAAAGGTAAAGTGGTTGGGCCAGACGAGTTGCCTGAAAAAGTTTAGAAGTGCATGGGAGAGATGGGAATTGATTTTTTACTCAGAGTGTTCAACAAACTACTAGTTGGTAAACGAATTTTGAAAAAATGAGGAGAAGGAATGTGCTTATCTTAATCTATAAATACAAAGGGGACGCACCGTGCTGTGGAAGCTACAGAGGTATAAAGCTGATGAGCCACACAATGAAGATATGGAAAAGAATAATTGAAGCCAGGCTAATGGATTCAGTTCAGATCAGTAAACAACAATATCGATTTATTCCAGGAAAGGTAACTACCGATACCGTGTTTGCCTTAAGAATGTTTATAGAAAAGTACAGCAAAAAGTCAGAGAGAGGTACATTGTGTATTCTTGGACCTAGCGAAAGCTTACGACAGGGTTCCAAGAGAAAAGCTGTGATACTGTATGAGAAAATCAGGAATAGTGAAAAAGTATGTGCAATTTGTACAAAATATGTAGGAGGAAGCAAAACAGCAGTAGGGTGTGCAGTGGAAACCACAGAAAGTTTCAAGTTTACGGTCGCACTGCACCAGAAATCAGCGTTAAGTTTGTTTCTGTTTGCTGTAATTATGGATAGTATAACAAATGAAGTAAGGAGAGAAACACCCTGATTGTTTGTTGATGATATTTTGATTTGCGACCAGGAAAGAGGTACCGGTAAAGCGGAGACTATAATGCTAGAGGCTTGCGTTGGAAATAAAAGGGATGAAAGTAAGTAGGTCAAAGGCAGAATATCTGTGCGCAAATGGAGGAAATGACAAGAAACAGTGAAGATGGAGGACATAAAGGTGCCAAGAGTAAAGGAAGTTAAGTATTTGGGATCATTGCAAAACACCGCTAGATGTGACAAGGAGGTAAAGAGGAGAGTGAAGGCAGGTTGGAACGGATGGAGAAAAGTATCGGGAGTATCTGCGACAGAAGGTTATTAAGTAGAGTAAAAAAAGTTTACGGTTCAGTGGTGAGACCAGGAATGGTGTATGGACTTGAGACGGTAGCAGTAACAAAGCAAGTAGAAGAGATGGAAGTTACAGAGATGAAGATATTTTTATTTTATCTTTGTATTGATGTTTCTGACTCGCAGGAAAGCGACGGAGGCCATAATACGTAGAGTAAGCAATTACCCCGACTTGCTACCGGAAATGCCAAGATATTGCTGTCCGCTTGCACTTTATTAGAGATATGACTGTAATTTGGAACTGCTTACCAAGACCACCAAGCAGGGGAAAGTTTTGTAAAGTGTCTTTCTATAGCACACAACAGAATGCCGCGAGTGAGTTTTGAACTGCAACGTATTAGTCATAAGCACAGCACTTTAACCACTTGACAACGCTGCCGATAAATGTTGAGGTTTGCTATGGGTAACGAGAAATAATAAGATTAGAAATAAGTTCATCAAAAGCACAGTTAAGGTGGGTAGGGTGCGTTTTGGCGCATCCGTTTGGGCGAGTTGTTTAGGCATGGCCTTTTTGGCGCCAGCTGATTTGGCGCCAGTCTATTTGGCTTATGGCCATTTGGCGCCATTGGAACTCATTATCCCACCATTTGGAAATTAATAGATGGCCTGCGTAAAGTGCAGAAAAGTGGAGTGCATATTATGAAAAATTACTGGCTGGTCATCAACCACAACAAAAGCTAAAAAAGTATAGAGATGCAGGCAGAAGAATACATGAAATTGTTCTTAGATTTGAAAATATGGATGCTATTGAGTACTTGAAAGCCTTGCTCATAATTACCAAATGAACTAAATAAAGCTGCGTGACAGTTTTTGGGTTTTTTAAGATTTCTTTTTACAATTCTTTTTTTGTTTACAATAAAAATTTTTTCTTTTTACAATTCTTCTTCTGTTTACAATTTACATAAAAATTTTAAAACTTCTATTTGATACTTTTTATTTTTGGTGTTTTATAAGATTTCTTTTTACAATAAAAGTTAAAAAACTTCTTTTTGGTACTTTTTATAATGAGCCTGTTTAAGTTTTAAAATTTATTGAAATTTGTTGAAGCACTTGGCTGGCGCCAAATCGGATGGCGTCTAAATGACTGTGCCTAACAGTTAGCTGGTGCCCAAATAGCCGTGCCCAAAAGCAGCGTCCAAACGGCGGAGCCAAATAGTCCCATTCCGAATTAAGGTAGCACGGTTAAGAATAAAGTTAAGGAAGGGCTGGCTTGGTGGTATGAACATGTCATAAGGAGAGATCAGGTGTATGTAGGAATAAGGGTGATGGAAATGGAGTAAACGGGAAAGAGAAAAAGGCCGAAGAGAAGATATCTAGATGTAGTGAAGTAGGATATATGCAGAATTAGCCGAGGGAAATGGACGTTGGAAACAGGACGCTGTAGAGGAGCATTATACGCCGTGGCAATCCCTAATGAAAGGGAAAGACTGAAAGAAAAAGATTTTTGCAATGTTTTATTCTGTTACGTCATAAATTATCTAAATTTAAATGTTTATATTTGCAATTAGTTAATTAGTTTAACTCGGTTGATAATGGAATGAGTTATAATTCCGAAATATCCTGAATAAAATATGTTTCAAAATGTATTGGTTTTACTTTTTATTCAGAAAAAGTTAATGATTGCGTCAGTAACATAGGTCATTCCAAATTTAAATTTTCAAATGTACAATTAATTAATCAGTCTAATGAAGTAGATGATGGAAGAAGTTAAAATTCTAAAACGTTCTCTATTAAACTGTGCTTTGTAGTATATTAGTTTTACTTTTTATTCTGAAATCATTTATAAATCATTGCTTTCCCTCAAACAATTCTATAACTGTAAGTCTAATTAACTCAAATATATTTTTTAATTCTATTTCTACGAATAGTACCCTTGCGTTTTTGCATAGTTAAATTTAGTAGCGCGTCTAGAAGGTGACTTTTCCAGTTGTTTTAATATTTTGCTGCTTAACTTTTATGGAATTTTTTTTAGAGTCATATTTTGTGCTTATATTCTTTTATTAAATGTTCTTTTTTTAGCTTGAAATAAATGAATAACAGTAATATCCAACAAATTTACGTCGATTAATTGTAAAATTTGTCACAGAAAACTTGTCGTAGTTGTTGCGGCGAGACAAGCAAAAAGTGACTTTTCTAATTTTTTTCTCTCTAAAGCAGACTGTTCGGCTTTGTTTTTAAGTAGTTAGTTTAATTAGGATCAGTTTTGCAAAAGTGAAAAAACAGTCAAAAACTGTGTATGATGCCTTAGAGAAAAACAAAAATTTCTTATTAGGACATATACAATAAGTTATTTTTTTAAGTTTTCATTACATTATTGAATAATAACAACACAGAGCGAAAAAAAAAATTTTTTTTAATGAACAAATAATTTAGGACTAAAAGGAGAATCATATGTCTGGTTTTTCAACAAAAAAAAAAATATTATTTTTTATATGAATTTTATGTAATACAGGTAGAATAATTAAAGAGTAGCATATTGTAAAATATGGTTGATAAATTTTTGATTAAGTTGGTTTTGTTTGTTTCCTCAAGATATGGATGGCTACTTTCTTTTCTAGTTCTATCAACTTCATCTGTCTGCAACTCAGAGATCTGCAAAAAATTAACAATGCATGAAATCCTATCGGCATTAGAAGACTTCAGCGAACTGTATAAAGGTTACTTTAACAAAATGCTCAGACAATGTGTTAACATAGGACAAACCTGGAATTAAAATACAGTAGCAGAAATGAGAATGCATTTGACGAAACTTTAACAAACATTTACTAGCAAAAGTAGTTTATAAAAGAGTGAAGAATGTTTGTACATGCAGTTCGGCTTCTAATCTCTTCATGTCTTAAAAAGTATTTTCTGTCAATTTCCTCTGCATGGCTGTTTTTAAAAAACTTCAATATATACATTTATATTCTTTAAAAATTAAAAAAATAACATTTAAATAGATGATTTGAACTAAAAAAATTTTTAGGATTTCCAAAAATAGTTTGAGTAATCGTTCTTTTAAGCGTAACACGTTTATCATCATCTTTTTCAAATTTCAAGCGATTAAAATATTGATTGTCATTTAATAATGCACAAATAACTTTATGATCAGGAAAATTATTAGAGTCGTATTTTTCAATCAAAATCTAACCATCTAACAAAATTGTATCTTACAGCAAAATTCTCGAACTGTCGTGATGTGGCTCAAGCTGGTTTTAATAAAAGTGGAATCTTTAAGATTACTGTTCCTGGAAAACCAGAAAAAATTCAAGTTTATTGTGATCTTGAAACAAATGATGGAGGTTGGCTGGTAAATTTATCTTTGGTTTAATTGTCAACTTAAAATAAAAATTAAGAGAAGAAATCAAAGCGTAAAATAAACTTTATTGAGCAGAGTAATAATTATTAAAAACTATTATGGTGGAATTAAAGAACCATGTGGGTTTTTACTGAAAATTTCTGTAAAAATGTATTACAATGAAAATTAGAACAAATTTTTTTAATATTTAAAACTCAAAACTCATGGGCAGTAACAAGCTTAATTACAACTTTAGTATTTAATAGAAATAATAATTATAAATAAAAATTAATTATGTACAGTCACTTTTTGCCTTTGATTTAGGTTTTCGATTTGAAGTACGAACCTTGTTTGATTTTTACTTCTCTTACAAAAAAAGTTATTTTTTTGCCTTTATTTAAAGAAAAGATTTTTTGTACTGCTTTGTCCTGGATCGTATAAACGTTTAACGCTGTCAGGGACTACGGAAATTTTTGGATGGAAAAAGGCATTTTTTTGTTGAAAAGCTACTCTCAATAAACGCAAATTTTAGCGTACTACAAAAAAGTTCTACTATAAACTTAGTTAAAAGAAAAAAAGGTATTAATTTATAAAATTCAGGCCCTAATTTTTTTTCTTTGATCTGCAAATACTTTTGGTCTTTGGCTCGAAATAGCTAAACGTTCCAGATGCAAGTTTTTTTTATTTTTGTTTTTTATCTTCATTTTTCATTAAACAAGATTTTTAGTTTTAAACTCAAGTAAAAACGTTCTTTTTGGTCTTCACTTAGTTTTTAATATGAGTTTTTTCTAATACGTAAAATTTATGTTTGTTCACACTGCTTTTTCAACAAAAACATTGCCTGTTTTATAAATTTTGCTTCCTCGCCAAGTTACTATCATTACTTGCGTGGCTCTTTTCAGAAAAACTTTGATGACCCTTTGTCTAAATCAATATTTTACAAACTTTATTATATTAATTTTCTTTAAGGTCACAAAATTGTAGAGACACAACTGACAAATTGTTTCTATCTGGCAAATTTCAAAGGAAACTATTTACTTCCCTCAATGCTCCAGCGTTTAAAAAATATTGCAGACAAGAAAAATATTCCATTGCCATTCATACTTCCTCCTAATTTTCCTGCTTCCCCTGTCTTCATTCCGGTGGCCTATGGGCACAGTTCCTATGTTTAATTCATTTTGGAGCTTTGGCCAAGCAGTCAGTAAGAAAGACATTGCCCAAAAAAAGGTTGAATGCGATGATTTATTTTATACATAAATTTTACGTTAATTATACAAAATTGTTCATAAAATGGTTTTACGCATTTTTACTTAAAATACTTTACTGTCAAAAATTACGTGATTTTTTTTAGTAAAATTTACGAATTATATTAACAATGTAATTATTTATAAGATAACATGTTTAAACAACTTGCTTAAACTAGAAATCTTGTTTAAACAATATTTCAATATAAAATAAATTTGAAGTAAAGTTTTAGCTTATACAAATATCAAGTAATCAGTAATAGTTTAACCTTTTTAGTCTACACTAATTTAATTTTGGAGTGCAAGACTTTTTTATGTTTGCTCCTGTATGAAAGGGTCTGTCAGTCCCATCAACAGCTTTTTGCATTTTTGCATTTCCGTTATGATTCAATTTGATTAAAATTTTATACGTTTGATATTAAATGCAATAAACTCATTAGTTGGTTTCATTCGGGCCGGTAGAAAAGGTCATGTAAAGGGTCTCCAATTTTTTGTTTAATAATATTTATAACAAAAATAGTAAATATAATCTATATCAAACTAATTAAAAAGTATCTTTTTAAAAGCATTTTGCAAAATATAACAGTTATACATTTTGAATGGGATAACACAAACAATTTATATATATCCAACATTGAATTACGTAGTTTCAATCAGTTCTCCCAACACATTTACATTCAGATGTTGAGCAAACTTTTTTCTTTCCAACTCTTAATGGAGATACCAGGTAATCAACATTGTCCAAACCTAACTTTGAGAAAGCGTTTAAGTCAAAATACGGTAACCAACACCATTACAAAATACATCAGCACATTAAATGACATCTTATTTTATGAAGGTTTTTCAACAAAGAATGGACGGAAGTGTTGATTTCTATCGCAACTGGACTGAATAGGAACGTGGATTTGGAAATTTAAGCGGAGAGTTTTGGCTTGGTGAGAGATTTACCAAAACAATTATAATTTGTTACAGTTTTTATTTTAAAGTTTATTATACTTTAGTACAGCAGCAGTTCCCAAACTGGGCGCTGCGTAAATCTGATAAAACTGTTGTACGTTAGGTTAAGAATTAAGTTAGATTATTATAAAACAAACAAAAAACAATAATTCACAAGAACATGAAATGAAATTAAGAATTAAGCGAGCATATTATGAAAAACAAAAAATCATTAATTACACTTTGTCCCTCCATATAATTTGTCAGAAATATCTTATTATTATTATTATTATAATTTTTTTTGTGTACCAGCCAAATCTCAGCTTGTGTTTTTTAAAGTTTGGTATATAATTGCAAAATATAAAAAAGATCGCAAGTAGCTCAAACTTTCAGCAAATTTTAAAACCGCAACAGTCTGATTCGCTGAAAAACGGCTCATCAAGCAATTATTTTATTCAAATAGAATATTCTAATTCAAACAAAATAGAATATTCTATTGAAATAAGACGATCGCTTGATGGACCGTTGTTTTGGCAAAAGAGACTGTTGCGATGTTTACATTTGTGTGTTTTACCTAAACAAATTTTGCTCTGATTTCGATCATCGAGCACTGCAATAACTAAATTGAAAGCACTTAGCTTAGAATATACACCTGCTAGAAGCCTAAATCTTAGGTATACCGGTATATACGTATATTAAATGCTACATTTTCAAACCTGACACTTTCAGTCTGAACCAACCTTAGCTTTCTCCACTTCAAATTGCAACAAATAGGTCAATTAAATGTCATTATTAAACAAATTGCAAAAATTCTTATAATCAAACAATTTAAAAAAATATTAAAAAATGTTTAATCTCGAGACCAATTTTAAAAACATGAGACCGAGACTACATTGTCTCCAGATCCAGACCACCAGCACAAGTTCGAAGTCGAAACTGCCTAAAATCGGTCTCGAAATTTTTACCACTTCTGCGTATTTAGCTTAATCAGTTTAACTTTAAATCTAAAAAACATTTGGTACTTTCCTGTTATCGCCCCACCATATATTGCTTCCTGTTATTTTCAATACATTTCTCTTGGTTTCTTTTTTGTTTCATCCTGGAGCTGAAAGGGGTATTTCGGGTTGGTTTCACCCAAAAAAATTTCTTGAAGAGATCCCAAAAATCTTAGGTTTTCGTTCACTGTTTCTAATGGTGGATCGATAACAGGAAAGTATCAAACAATTCACTTTTCAATTAACTCTAAATATACAAGGTAATAAGTCATCTTGAGTACTTTAAGAAACTAATGTAAATTTTTTGTATTTCTTTGGTAAGAAAAGACAAGGTAAGTAAACAGTTGCACGGATCAGTAAGCTTGATAAAGAATTTCAGTTCTATAAGCAAAAAAAATGTGAATAGTAGCGTGGACAATTTGCCAAAATGGTCGACCGCAAATAAAGTTGTTCGAACGAAAATGGTCATCAAAAATTCTATGCAGTATATTCACATTGTACAAGCACTAGTGTACCACTTTATGTTTTTGCTTTTGATCTTGTATTCTTGTGTTTTACTCTCGATTTTTGATTGAATTTCGTGTTTGTTTTTTTTATCAAAATAATGTTTTGTCGATATTTCAGATAAAATTCTTCAGGTTTTTGAACAAAAATGTCTCACAACGTATAATTAACCAAATTGAGATTCTGTGTTTTTTCAGTGCTACCAATTGCTTAAACTTTACCTAGATTACCACCAAAAAACATATGACTGCAACAGAAGAAGATCTGTTTGATTACTAAAGAATGTTAAGTTGTAGTAAATATATCTGACACTAGTTTTATGCGCTTTTGCTTTAAAGAATTTTAGGTGCTTTGCTGCACAGAAAAATTTATTGGAGTTTTTGAAAAAATTAATTTGCATAAAATTGTGCTTAAATCTTTACTTTAAACAATGTATATTGCTGTTCTTTTTTAAATGTTTCTATTATCTTATTTTTCTTTGGTAAAAATAATGATGTTAATCAACCTAAATTTGCAAAGCTATTTAAAGCAAAATCATATTTTTTTATCAGCCTTACTTTATTCATTCTAATTGTTTTAGTTTTTTCACCAAATTGCATTTCTCATTTATCATAGTCAGATAGCTGCAAATATTTACCAATTGAAATGAATACACGTATAAGTAAAAAGTATCCAAACCAGTTTTGCTGCATTTGTGAAAAATTTACTCTATTGGATTTTTCTAAAACATTAAGTGTTGGGCCGAAACACGTTTATATGTAGTGTCTTGATATACTGTTAGATGACCCAGATAAATCATGATTACATTATATTTGTTGTTCTTCCCGTTTCAAACAGCCTGGTGTAAGAGGAACAGTTTCAAACAGTAGATTTCCTCTTAAACTAGTGAATTGTAAACTTCCGCTTAACACCCTAATGCAATCCTGAAGGATTACAATCCTGTTACAATTCTGTTCACTAATGCAATAACAAATCCATTAGTGTATAATCTGTGCGTTGCAATTAACTAGTGTAAGAGAAGGGACAACATTATAAAAAGCACATGATTTATCTGGGTCACTTATCAGTGTAAAAGTGCAATAAATAAAAATTTTGGAATTAGCGTCGGCCAGATTACTTATAAAAGCAAATTTCTATGTAATTTATTAAATTTCTATACACAGTGCACAGTGGTGGGATTCAACCGGTTCGAACCGGTTCTATGAAACAGTCTCAAGAAATTTATAAGCTTGGAATAAATTTAATTGTCTAAATTTATTTATTGTCTAAATTTATTGTCTATGTACTGTAGTAATATATAGGGTAACCATATGTCTTGTTTTATCCTAGATAGTCCCAATTTAAAGGCTTTCAGTGTTCCACCCAATTGACCATTATGTCCTGGAATTTTCAATTTAAAGTGAAGAACTTTTTCTAGAGATCACTACTTTGGGACAAAATTTTTCTTTTTTAACGAGGGTCTCAATTCTCCAATTTGAAAATATGGTATGCCTAGTAATATAAGCACTCTTCAATATCATCATAATGATGCTTGCTTAATAAATATTTGAAATTGTTATTTGGGAATTAAAAAATCTTGACCAGTTTATTTATTGGAAAATTTTATTTTTTTTTTATAGAACCAGCTGACAAAAAATTTGAATTCCACTAATGCCTCCAATTTCATCTAAAACATTTAACTTGTAATACTTCATATTTAGATTTACTATGCTTTGCTTCATAGGAGTACCGGACCAAAATACTTTTTGGGGCAAATGTTTTTCAAAACTAATATATTTGTAAGTTTTTTGGCAGAAATATTCATCTTTTTTCAAAGAAAATTAATTTCATTGTGGAATTTAGCGTGTAGCACATTAAATAAAATTAGGCATAAAGTATTCTTCTTTTTCAGAAAATATTTTACTGGTATTATTCATGCCTAGAAAAATATGTCCAGTGTTTGAGAAATATGATTGTTTTTAAATTTTTATATAAGGTTTCCAAATATCACTCTTTAGCTCTGCGGCAATGCAATGGCGAATTAAACTTTTAGAGTGAAACGTATTAAATTGAGCTTTATTGTAAAAACTCGGAGGACCTCCTTATATTTCAAAAAATAAATGATTTTTGTATTACTTCAAAAATAAAAAAAATTTTTAATGAAACAATTATTTCTTGAGCAACTATAATTTTTACTTTCGCAGATTGAATTAAGTCATGGCCTCTTTAAATACCGGTCGGAATACTGTAAAATCGGATAGTTTTTAGTGGGGTTTTATTATTATGTCACTATTTAAATTGTCTTCAATGGAACTGCTATTTCTCGTGCCCATATTTCTATAAATACTTCTTAAAATTTTTTAGATGAATAGAAAGTTTTGTTTAAAAAATGATAAAATAATAAGGTTGTCAAGAAATTTATTTTGTGTATAATTTTTGTAGAAAATTAAGTAAATAATAAACAGTTTTTTTATTTATTTTATCTTTATGTTTATCTCCATCTTCCTGAATAAGTTTCGAACCGAGATCAGGTTGATCATAATCACGGCGCTCTTAACAACTCCCTACGATTCTTTGTTTGTTGAGAGTGCATTTTTAAAAAAAAGTACTTTTTCTCTGAATAACTTCGTGGATTAGTTTTTGGTTGCGATTCTATAACTATAGAGACAAATCTAACCCAATGTTTTTATCTTGCGAATTTCTAAAACAATTCAGTTTCGCCGCCATTAAACCTGTTATCTGTGAAGCATTATTTGGTTTATTTAAAGAATATTAAAGTTTATTGCTAACTAAGTATTTTAACTAAAAAGCTTTATATCAAAGAAATCATAGGATTGTAGTTCTTACGCCTAAAATGGCACTCAAACTTACATAATGCATCATATAAACTGCCAATGAAATGCTTCGTTTTGCGTAACTTTGGGTGAAATTTTTGTGCTGACTTTAAAACAGCTCAAAAAGTTTTCAATTTAAAACTTAAAAAAAGTTCTTCAAAAAACCTTTCTTAGATTTATTCCAACGGAGATTTTTATTGTGATTAGGGCCATTTGTTACTAGACAATTCGATTACAAAAAACTTTATTCAATTTATTTTTCGGCAACAAACAAATCTAGTTATGCTTTAAATGTTTGTATTCATATACTTGCCCGCAATCGGTATAGTATTACAGAAATAAGAATTTTTAATTATTTCGAATTATCTTCCATGTAAACTTGGATCGAACTCTTTCCTTCAAAAAAGCGATTACTTCGATTCTACTTATGTATTTTTTCTTAAATAGAGCGAACAAATTCTTGTATTAACAAAATTTATATAAGCAATAATTTGAACAACATATTTATGTATTTATTTGAAGATCAACAAAATAATTTGAACATCCTTGGTTTAAAACGAATTGCTTAATAATATAACCACGCAGAGTAAAACGCTTTTGAACATGTTAAAAATGCTTTTTAATATTAAATGTAACCTTAAGTATTTTAAAACTATTGTTTTGGGAGTAATTAAAATGAACTAAACTTTTGTAAAATGTCTTGGTCTCGGTCTGGAATCTTAGGTCTTGAAATTTTCTGGTCTTGATCTCAGTCTTGATCTCAGAAAATTATTGGATTTAGGTCTCGGTATTGGTCCTGACGTTTGTGGTCTCGACTACATCACTGTGTTGCTACAATTATATAACTTTAATCAAAATTAAATTCAATAAAATTTGTAAAATATCGGTTCAAAGAAGAGGTTATAGAGCAAATAACAATACTTTAGCAACGAAACAAACTTCTTAAATGCACCTTTTCGTTTTTAGTGTTAAAAAAGCAGTCTTAACAAACGTAAAATTTTAACAAAGTCCTGGGAACAATTTTTACTAAAAGCTTTGTAAATGATCAAAAAACTTTTCTAGCAAGTTTGAAGGTAAAATTTTATTTATGCGAAAATGAAACAACCAAAAAATAGAAAAGAATTGCATCAGAACTTTTTAATCTTGCCAAAGAATATTTTGGCTTTAAATGTTTTGGGTCAAATAAACAACATTGCTGCCGAATTTACAGAAAAAAATTTTTGTCTTCACTAAGTTTTCGAATAAAAATTTTTTCTAATACATTAAAATTTGCGTTTGTTGAGAGTCTTTTTAACCCATATCCACCTAGCGTCAGTTTCAACTGACGGTGCAAAAAGAAGGATTTTAAGCACATTGATACTTGTAGGACTCCAGTTTTTAGATTAAATTGACAATGAGAAATCAAGCTAATTGTCTGACCGTTTTAAATTATAAATAAAAAGCTATCGCGATATTTACAACAGCCTAATTTGAAAAAAACCATTTTTTGTATTGCAAAAAGAAGTAACTGCCATCAAACGGTTGTGAATTGAAAATAAATTAAAAAATTAGTAAAGACAGCTAAAACATATATTATTGAAGTGGTAATAAGCGAAAAGGCTTGCAAAAGTTTTTCGATTCATTTACTTCCGTCAGTTTAAACTGATGCTAGGAGCAGGAGGGTACACTTAGACGTTAAACACAATTTCTTTTATCGAATGCGAAAACCTGATAAAATTATATCGTTTCATTGTGATGTCACAGAATGGTTGGGATTTTTGAGTATTTGCAAATATTTCGTTAGTTAATTAATAATTGAGAACTGATACAGGACTAGTCGATAACTAGTTGATAAGCCAAGTTTCTTGTTATTTTCTTATCTAGACTGAAAGCACGCTGGGAGCAACTCTTGCCAGGAGGTAGAGTAATATAGACAAATTTTTTTTATTTTGGTCGGATACACTTAACTGGGATTATTGTTTTAACAGGTAGCCTAACAAGTTTAAATCCAGTTGAATCGTGTTAACTTTAAAGTTGTTTATTAGAGCTAAATAACCTAGGATTTAATTGTTTACTTGTGTCTGTTTATTGACACTGAAAATCACTATAAATTAAAGGAAGCAGTTGACCGAAAGTATTGAGTAACTTGAGTTGTTTTTTATAAGCGACAAAGTAATATTTACAACTGCTAATCCTAGTATTCCTAAGCTATATCCATTAGGCCGCTATGACTAACCTGCTGCACGAAAACAAAAAGATGACCGTTTTTGAAGAACTAGAAGTACTTAAAACTTTGGAGTCTAAGTACGTACAGCTTTGTTGCTGGTGAATCTGTGTCTACCGTAAATGCTATCATTTTCCTCCCAAAGAATGATGGTATAGACAACGACAAAGATGATGGAAATGATGTTAATTGTATTTCGGACAACCTTTGCGGAAGGCAACTTCCATCAGATGCTGAATAAGATTTGCAAGGAACAGGAGGCACAAAACTGATTACCGATGAATCGCAAGCTTTAGCAAACGATCAGATGAGGTGCTATATTTTCTTTTGTTTCTAGAATACCAGGTTACCTGCTGGCGACTTTCAACCGAAAAAAGTTTCCCTGTCAGAACAATATTGTGTTCCTAAAATCTTTATTCATGCTCTTCTGGTAAAATCTGAGTTAAATTGCTGTTAATTCTTTATTAAAAAGTAAAAACAATAACAAAAACTCAACGTTTCGGTGTACTATGTTTCAGTAAACCTTCATCAGGAGATTAAGCAAAACACAAATATCATCCAAAATAAAACCACAGTGGCGCGAAAAAAAAGGAAAAAATATTTAAAATACATTATTGATTTAAAACGACATCTAACGGATTCAGAATTTTAAATTATAATAAGCATTTGGATAGAAACAATTGGTTTTATCATTAAAAGCATCATTATTAAAATGAATAAAAAAGGACTCCAAAAATCTTCTTTTTATATAATCTGCTTCTTTTGCCAAAATTTTTGAATTATTCCAATTCATATGATGCTTTTCCGAATATACATGTTTTACTAGAGCAGATTTGTTGTTTATATCATTATTTTCTAATCGTGCTAAATTTTTTGAATTCACATCCCGCATGTGTTCTTTGCATCTTGTGAGAAATGCCCTACCAGTTTCACCAATATAAATGCCAACACAATCTAAACATGGAATTTCATAAATTACTCCTGGCTGTTGCTTTGGTTCAATTGAATCTTTTAAGTTGGGTAAAATTTGCTTGATTGTTTGAAAAGGTTTTGTATATACTCTAATATTTTGTTTTTTAATTATACGACTTAAAATTTCAGTTAAATCTTGAAAATAAGGTAGGGTTACTGTTCCTTTGTAGTTTTTGCTTATTTCATGTTTCTCAATTTTATTGGATCTGAATCGATTAAATGTTTTCTTTATAAGCCAATTTGGGTAGTTGTTGTCTTCCAAAGTACGTCGTAGCATTTCTTTTTCTTCATTAAAATCTTTTGAATCTGTAATTAGTTTAGCTAATCTGTTTAATAAACTAATAATAATACCTTGTTTTTGTTGCTGTGAATGACAAGATTCAAAATTTAAATAACGATTAGTGTGAGTTTCTTTTCTATATATTTTGGTTGCCAATGTTCCACTTTTTTTCTTCATGACCAGTATATCTAGGAATGGTAATTTGTCTTCTTTTTCATATTCGATGGTAAATTTGATACTTGCTTCAATGCTATTTATATGAGCGAAAAAACGTTTTACGATATCTGATTTTGATATTACAAATGTATCATCTACAAATCTTGACCATAATTTTGGAGGGGAAAAAAAGGAATTTATTGCTTTTATCTCAATGTGCTCCATAACCAAATTTGCAATAGTAACAGAAATAGGGAAGCCCATTGTTTTTGTTATTGTTTTTACTTTTTAATAAAGAATTAACAGCAATTTAACTCAGATTTTACCAGAAGAGCATGAATAAAGATTTTAATAATATACCTGGTATCAAGAAAAGCCAAATTTACAATAACATCAAAAACCTTTATGGTTTAGAGATTTTACGAAAATTTCGTAAGCTTATGTCTCAAGGAAAAAGGATTGCTAAGCACAGAGATCATCTGTTTTATAATCATAGTTGTATTAGAGAAGATATTTTACCCAATAGTTTACAATTTAAATCTCCTATTAATACAGCTGCTGGAAGAAAGTTAGTAAGAAAATTTGGCTTTAATTTTTTAAAACTACGTATTAATGAGTCTCATCATTGGATTAGAACCTACAGAAAAAGAAATGAAGCTATCTTACGACATTTTGTAAAATTTATGTCAGATTCAATGTTAACTACGATTAAATTAAGAATGGAATCGATGGAACAAAACATTTACTTTAAATTATTACAATATTATAGACTAAAGTTAAAGAAACAAGTTAAGGAAATTGATTCATCAACAAAAACAAAGAAAGATAAATGGGTCATTAACCTTTCAAAACACACGCTGACAGAAGATGAGAGCAAAGTTTTGGTGCGTGGTTTAAATTTTGCAGTGTCATCAAACGTCATACCAAAACAACAGATTCTTGCTGAGATAGAAAAAGGAATACAAAAACTACCAGAGCATTCAGCCAACCTTATCTGCAATCAAATTGTTAGTGTTTTAAATAATAAAAGAAAAATAAAAAAGAATTTAACCAACAACGAAAAGAAGGCGTTACTTAATTTATCGAAAAATAATGAAATTTCTATCTGCAAAGCTGACAAAGGTAATTGTACTGTGATTCTCGATCGAATTGATTATTATGAAAAATTGTTACTATTATTGAAAGATGAAACAACGTACAAAGCAATAAAACAAGATCAAACGAAGTCCATAGAAAGACGTTTAAACGCATTTATTTTTGACTTATTAAAACGTAATTGTATTACTAAACAACAACATTATTTTTTACGTAGTAGTGATTCATGTGCACCACGTTTATATGGTTTACCAAAAGTTCATAAAAAAGATTTCCCCATGAGACCAATTATTTCTTTTATTAATTCACCATTATATAACTTATCCAAATATTTATCTAAATTATTATCACCGCTAGTTGGCAAGACTAAATTTACCGTTAAAAATTCTTACCAGTTTGTTGATTTATTAAAAGATGTTAATGTTGAAAGTAATAAGTGTATGGTTTCTTTCGATGTAGTGTCATTGTTTACCAAAATTCCTGTTAATCTTGCAAAAACTGTTACTATTGAACAATTAAGAAACGATGTTACACTTAATGAACGTACTGAAATGACAATTAATGACATTGAAATTGCTTTGAACTTCTGTTTGTACAATACTTATTTTAAATTTCAAGGAAAATTTTATCAACAAATATTTGGTGTTCCAATGGGCTCCCCTATTTCTGTTACTATTGCAAATTTGGTTATGGAGCACATTGAGATAAAAGCAATAAATTCCTTTTTTTCCCCTCCAAAATTATGGTCAAGATTTGTAGATGATACATTTGTAATATCAAAATCAGATATCGTAAAACGTTTTTTCGCTCATATAAATAGCATTGAAGCAAGTATCAAATTTACCATCGAATATGAAAAAGAAGACAAATTACCATTCCTAGATATACTGGTCATGAAGAAAAAAAGTGGAACATTGGCAACCAAAATATATAGAAAAGAAACTCACACTAATCGTTATTTAAATTTTGAATCTTGTCATTCACAGCAACAAAAACAAGGTATTATTATTAGTTTATTAAACAGATTAGCTAAACTAATTACAGATTCAAAAGATTTTAATGAAGAAAAAGAAATGCTACGACGTACTTTGGAAGACAACAACTACCCAAATTGGCTTATAAAGAAAACATTTAATCGATTCAGATCCAATAAAATTGAGAAACATGAAATAAGCAAAAACTACAAAGGAACAGTAACCCTACCTTATTTTCAAGATTTAACTGAAATTTTAAGTCGTATAATTAAAAAACAAAATATTAGAGTATATACAAAACCTTTTCAAACAATCAAGCAAATTTTACCCAACTTAAAAGATTCAATTGAACCAAAGCAACAGCCAGGAGTAATTTATGAAATTCCATGTTTAGATTGTGTTGGCATTTATATTGGTGAAACTGGTAGGGCATTTCTCACAAGATGCAAAGAACACATGCGGGATGTGAATTCAAAAAATTTAGCACGATTAGAAAATAATGATATAAACAACAAATCTGCTCTAGTAAAACATGTATATTCGGAAAAGCATCATATGAATTGGAATAATTCAAAAATTTTGGCAAAAGAAACAGATTATATAAAAAGAAGATTTTTGGAGTCCTTTTTTATTCATTTTAATAATGATGCTTTTAATGATAAAACCAATTGTTTCTATCCAAATGCTTATTATAATTTAAAATTCTGAATCCGTTAGATGTCGTTTTAAATCAATAATGTATTTTAAATATTTTTTCCTTTTTTTTCGCGCCACTGTGGTTTTATTTTGGATGATATTTGTGTTTTGCTTAATCTCCTGATGAAGGTTTACTGAAACATAGTACACCGAAACGTTGAGTTTTTGTTATTGTTTTTACTTTTTAATAAAGAATTAACAGCAATTTAACTCAGATTTTACCAGAAGAGCATGAATAAAGATTTTAATAATATACCTGGTATCAAAAAAAGCCAAATATTGTGTTCCGCCAGCAAAAAAAAAGTAGCATACATACATGCTTCAACATAGAATTTATAGATCTTGCTATACTATAATATACAGTATCTTCATTTAACTATTATACGTATGTAATCTTGCTGCAATGCTTGCATTATGTGAACTTGGTACACAACGCCAAATGTTTTTAAATTGTATAATTTTATATTTCATGTTGGTATTTAACTATATAATGTGTTGTTTAGAGAAGAATGATGAAACTTCTTGCTTCAAAACTAAAATGGAAGAAGGGTACAATGGATGTGCACAGAGCTTTTGATAACTGGACCTTGACACACCCTTCCTTTGAAAAGCATATTTTGCCACATGAAATATTTGAAAAGTTCTTGACGACTGAAGAGATGGAAAGAATATGTTTGGAATCAAATAAGTATGCTCGATACAAAAGCAACCGCTCGTTCATGATGATCATAAAAAAGTTGAAATAATTCATTGCCATCCTTGAGCTGAGCGGTTATAATCAATTGCCACGACAAGAAATGTATTGACAGAGGAGGGAAGACAACCAGGACTGAATGGTCATGGCGCTGATGATCAAGAATGAGTTTGAAGAAAGCAAACACTTTCTTCATCTTGCTGATAATAAAAGCTTGGACAAAACTGACAGATTTGCCAAAGTTAGACCTGTTTAGACCAGTTTGATGCGGTAAACAAGCAGTGTGTGGTTTACTACAAACCCGAGCAACATCTAAGCGTTGACAAATCCATGGTACCATACTTTGGGAAGCACGGAGCCAAAAAATTATATCGTATTCATGGAAACCAATTAAGTTTGGCTACCTAAGCTGTGAGTACAGGCAAAGCCGTTGCGATGCTGTGTTCAATTTTGTCTGTTAGTAAAGACACTTGTAATATCGTAAAGATATGTCACAGGTACTATTTCCTGGGTCAAGGTCACAGCAGTGTGAACATATATGTTTCAGTGCTACCAATTACTGGATTTTTAAGGGGACGCACGACGATGTGCCAAACCAGAATGCTCAGAACCTCCCTGTATTCCTGCAAAACCTGCAATGTTTGTCTACATCCTGATTATTTTAAAGAATACCATTTCCAATAGACAATGTTATGTAGTTCGACATGTGAACAAAAGATTGTGAACTAAAGTTTTTTGTTTATTAATGATGTTATTTGTTTGTAGGCTTGCTTGTTATCAAAAATTGGTTTGGTTTAAAAACAAAAAAATTAAAGAAAAGCAATCTTGCGTTTTGTTTTACATGTACCCTCCAGCTCCTAGCGTCAGTTTAAACTGACGGAAGTGAAATCATTTATATCTCACGAAAAAAGGTTTCTCACAAAAAGAGCGTTTTTTCCCTTCAAGTTACATCATTCTAAAGTTACAACAGAGAAATGAAGAAAAAACTTAGATTCAGGAGGATATGGGTTAACCAAAAATATTTTCGTGTTAAATGTTGCACCTCTCACCAATAATGTTTTTGATATCCTTGCTTTTTGCAAAAGGTTTAATCTTGTTAAGAAATGGTCAAATTTGCCATGGTGTGCGTTTTTTCTATCTGTTAAATGTATTAAACGTCAAGAATAATTAAAATCATATTTTTTAAAGCGTATAGAGTTAGTAATTCCTTGTTCACCTTTTCATAATAATTTTAAAAAGTCGTTGTTAAAATTGTTTGTAAATTAATGATTAAAAAATAATTATAAATTGAAATTGTTATACTGTATTTTGTTGTTTAAAATGACATATTTTTTGTTTTTACTGTTAATTTGTTGTCTTAGGTACTTAAGGCTTAGGAATTAAAGTTACTAATGATAATTTTGTTGCTGCATAGGGTTGGATTTGTTACATGCAATTACATTGTCAAATTCGTATCAACTTCGTGTGGATCTTGAAGATTGGGACGGAAACACAGCTTACGCTACTTACAGGTTGGTGATTTGAATTTGAGCAGTTACGTAATTTGAAAACATTTTTGTATCAAAAACACTGAATCATGCATGTTATAAATTTTTCCTCAGTTGATTTTTAATTGTGTCTAGCTAGGCTTATCATACATCCGGGTTTAGCCGGGGCAGTCCCGATTTTTAGGGCCTTGTCCCGGTTTCCCATCCGGTTAATCAATATATCCCGGTATTTAAGTGAAGTCTTTTTTTGGAAAACGCTGCTGTTTAGCAACTAAGATTAAGAAATCCGAGACAGATTTAAAGTGAAGATCTTTTTTTAAATGAACACTACTTTTTAGCAACAAAAATCAATATATCCGAGAGAGGTTCAAAGCAAAAATTTTTTTTTGGAGAACACTGTTTTATAGGGACGAATTTTTGATTTTTAAAGACCGTCCCAGTTTATCATTTCGGAAATATTGGTATGTCTATGTCTAGTCATGGATTACTATAACATAGACCTAGATATCGCATATTGCTGTTGAAAAACTAAAAGCATATTGTGACGTCACCTTTCGGTTGCTCTCTATAACATGACTGGTAAATAATGTGATACGTACGATCTTTATGTAGTTAATTTTATTAGTTTTATCGCGGTTCTTTATCAAATCGCAGCAAAAAATATTACCGTAATTATTGAAATAAATACTTTTCGAAGTACGAGAGTGACTCATAATCATGCCAAAGTAAAAATAATCAAAATGTTATTAAAAATACTATTAAGTGACGACAAACAAACGATTGAGCGTGTTTGTAGAAAATGACACAACAAAAAGCGACCATAGACATACAGAGTCTTCCAAAAAGTTGCAACACTTTTCTCGGGTCACGTCTTTAAAATATAGAGCATACCTATGGTAAATATTATCAAAAATATTTTTAATTTTTTTGATTACATACTTAGAAATACTAAGAACCATTTGTATCATCACCTCTGACAAACTTACTTCAATAAACGGAATTTCATTTACAAGATTACACAAAATTTCTGGAAGTACAAAATAATATTTGTCGCATCTATGACTTAAGAGTTGGTTTTACAAACCCAACATTCAGTGTAAAAAAAAGTTTAGGTTTTCTGATTTCATTCATTACTGCAACATCTTGGCATCTCTAAAAGCAGGTCTGAGTAATTACTTGCCCAACGTATAGTGCCTCCATCGCATTCCTGCGAGTCAGAAGGATAAATATATCGATGAATGAAATGAAACTTAATTCTTTTCCAGAGTCTGAGTAAACAAATACAAAAGCCTCCAAACTTGGTCTTAATTTGTTGAACTCGTTTTGTGACTGGATCTGTTGTATAATTTTCCAAAGCAACTTACTAACGATTAAGCCACTAAAAACTTGGCTTAATTTATTAATTTAAGGCAAGTACGAGCTAAGTCAGCACAAGTATTTTTTATCAGGGTTTTAATTTGTGGTACGATTGTAGCTGAAGCCATGCTTCTAGAAAGTTTACTGTAATGAAATAATTTGAATTATCATCACTTGCAGTTTTTATAACAGAAACTTAAATATCATTTTAATCAGTGATTCTCAACCTTTTGTCGCAGTGCACTAGTCTGAAAGATTTTCAAGTGTGCCGCGAAGTGTTTTATAAAGCATTAGTCTAAGTTTCAAATATCATTTTAAAATTTCAAACGTTTCTATTTCTTTAAATCTATTGTGTAGCGTTTTGCACCTGTGTTTTTATCAGAGGTGGAGTTGAGACACGGTGCTTCGAGATCGAGACAGACGAAATTTCGGGGTAGCGAGACTAAGACAAGACGAGGCTTTGGTTAACGAGACCGAGACAAGACACGGGATTTTGTTTAAGTCAGGGTTGTAAAATCAGAGTCGGAAGTCGGAGTCGCATATTTTGGTTGGAGTTGGAACCGAAGTAGTTTTTTAAATATGTTGAAGCCGGAATCGCTTTTTTAGATGTAATGTAGTGGGTATGGGATTCGTGTTTTTTTTTTAGTCACTCCAACTTTTAATAAATTGCTAAAAACTATCATAGTCATATTTCTTATAGTCATATTTATACGTAAGTGCACTTATACTTTGGTGTTGTTATAGTGCGTTTTATGCTGAATATCCCCAAAATATTTGTCAGTCCAATCAAATCTAATAAAAAAATCTTTTGGTTAGCAAATAAATAATAAACTATCAATTGCAAGGCAGTTTAACAAATAGCAAATGCATTTTGCCTGCATAAGTAAAAATTTGCCACGGGCCTTACTAGAATTCCAAAAGTTGACTAATGATAGCGTCTGCAACAAAATTGATTCATAAAACCAGCACAAAATACAAAAATAAAAGTACAAAACTAAAACTACAAAAATAAAACAACAACAGACTTAAGAAATTAAGATTCTTTTTTTTAATTATTGATTTTGAAATGTTTTTTGTTTGTTTTTTTTATTTTAATCAGCTTCAAGAGTTATGACTTTTGGAAGAAAAATTATTTTAATACATAATTAAATGAAATTGATAGGAGAAAAACTGAATTTTAATTCAAAGAACAAGGTCATTTCTGCATATCCTATACGCTCTAGAATTGCAAAATTTAGTTTTAAGGTCATTTCGAACTGAAAGCGTAATTTTCGTCTGAGCTTCCAAAATTAACATTTTCCACTTTTTCCGCCACCGCTTTCGGTATGAACAAAGCTAAAAAATTGAATTGTTTCAACTTCAAACTTTTTTTGCTAAGCCCAAAAACTTTTGCGCTTAGGCGACTACTTTTCGATTTTATTCTAAACAAGTATTCCACTTTATTTTAACACGCTTTCAGCTACTCGCATTACTTTTTTCGCCTCCACTTTTAGTCTAAACTGACCTTAAAAGATCCTTATAAAATATTTTAGTTTAATATGAATAAATTTATGAACAAAGCAATACGCTTTTAATTTGTATAGTTGACATAGATCTTATTATATATTATTATAGTTTGTATAGTTGACATAGATTAACATAATTAAATTGACATAGATCTTATTTTCTCTTTTAATTACATAAATGTAGATTACAGTGGCGGTAAAATTCTCACGTGTATTTGATTCACTGTTCTAGCCAAAACCGTTGCGTTACCCAAACGCTTGCACTTACGTAATAAGCCACTACAATGCTAATTTGCAATTTTTCCTTCAAAAATATCTAGTCAATTTAAAGGTTTTTTGCCTACGCTGTACATTATGGGTGCCCAATCTTTTACTCGTCGTGGGAAAAATATTCGTCTGCAATTTACCTTGGGTTGCAGTTGGTACAGTAATCAAAAGTGCAAATTCAAGCTGCTATGAAAGTTAATTCAAAAATTTTACGTTAAAGTCAAAACGATAATTTTTTGGTCGTTTTATGCACATTGATTTTAACGATTATTTCAAAAGTAATTTCTATGATAAATACAATTTCATCGCAAATTTTAGTTAAAGACAAAAAAGCCATTTGTTGTTTTTCTAAGCCAAGCAAAAAACCTCTTACTGAGAGAAAAATAATTGTATTCCGAGTTATCTGCGCATCATTGAATTGGTGCAGAGACACTGCGATAATAATTCAAGATGTTTGAGCATCTGATTAAAAGTTTCTGGGCGGGCCGCACCAAAAGGATTTTGGGGCCATATACGCCTTGAGGGCCGAGGGTTGGGGAGTCTTGCTATACATAAATGGAATTAACTTGTTAAGTGCGCATGACGTATATATCCGTCACAGCCGGACGCTCTCTCGGTGCGCATGTGTCGGATATATACGTCTTTTCGTCGCAACCTTTTAGAGCGCGGATTATTTCGCTTATCGCACTCGCTATTGTCTCGATCAGAGACTTCTAAATAGTAATATTTAGAAGTCTCTGTCTCGATGCTGAACAATGCGAACAATTATTTAGTGTCTTGGTGTGAGAAAATCGAAAATTAAATTTTTACAATAACAACAATAAAAATATTTTTACAATAAAATCAATCTCTTGCCAGACAAATGTTATTGTTTTATTTTTATTTTTTTATCTAAATCTTTTAAACTTTTTTAGGAGTTTGATTGAAATACATTTTATCTCGTGTGATGGTTATAGCTTAGATTTGGCAAGTGGTCTTACAGAAGTGCAGAAAAATTGTTTGATTGTGGACACCACTTTCAGAATTTTAGATATTGTAATTAGATTAGACGTATTCTATAGAAATCGATTTTGATATTTCTTGCGTTTGCAGTAATTCTTTCTTTCAGGTCAGATTTATTTTTTCTTATACTCAATAGGAAAAGCATTTTAATCATCTCTAAAGTAATTTTTAAAATAAAGTAAACATTTCTAAAGTAAAGTCAGAGCAAGAGCGCTAACCGAAAAGGAGTTCTGAAAGAAATTGCATCTAAGAAATTAAAAAAAGGTTAAATCGCAGCTATGTACATTCGACGTTTGATGGTATTAAAGTGGAAGGACAAAAAAGATGTACTTATGCTCAGTACATTTCACAATGATAACACGAAAAAAATTGAAGATCAAAATACTAGAAAAATAAACCCATCGTTTGCTGTAATTACAATAACACAATGGGGGGTGTCGAACACAGTGACTGTTTTTTATTGTCGTATCCCAGCGTCCGAAAACGATTAAAAAAAGTACTATCAAAAACAATTTCGGCACATTTTGGACTTGGCAGTACTGAATGCCCGCATTTTGTACAAAGAAAGTGGCGAAATTATATCAAGGTTAAATTTTATTCTAAAGCTAGATGATCGCGTCATTGAAACTTACAGCCAAGAAAAGATTCAAATTCGAAAGGGCGACGGTCTTTTTCAGATACACGGTTGCGTCTTAGTGCCCGACATTTTTTAGAAAATATTTCGTCGAAACGAAGTAAAAACGCCTCGTGAGGCGATGCTACGTTTGTGCGGCTAAAGAAATTAGAAAAGAAACTATTTATTATTACTGCAAATGCAATACATCACTTTGTATAGTAGCTTGCTTTAAAATTTATCACACAGTTTTAAAGTATTGATAATTTAAATTTATTTTATCTTTGCATTTTCTTTTTTTTCTGTTTATTTGAATTTGTATATTGCTTGCATCTTTTCTTTTCGAACTTTGTCTTTCTTTAAATTAAAATTACTTTGTCGAATTTTTATTTTGCGATTCGTGAGCTTTAACATAAGTGATTTTCTCAAAAGCGCTGTTAAAAAAAATACGCAAAAAGTTCATTCGACGTCGGCGACTTTCCCGCAAAGCTCGAAGCAGCGATTATAATCAATCGAGACGAGAAAAAAAGCGAGACGCGAAATTAATTACGCATTGTAACTCGGATAGCGAAAATTTAATTCCGCACTTAACTAGTTAAATAAACATTTTGATTATTGCATAGCGAATCGAATAATTGTAATTCAAAAATATTTTCACTTTTTGTGACTACTACATTAATTATCAAAACTTAAAAATAATCTGTTGGAGGATTTCTTTTAATGTATTTGATTTAGAAAATTTTCAGTTGGAAACTCTCAATCAAACTATATTCTGAATGTGCAAGGTTACAATGGGAGTGCAGGTGAAATTTGTTTTAAACTATTCAATCGCATGCAGATTATTTTGTTGAGTAATCATGAAAACTTTTTTAAAATTAACAATACGACTATATTATAATCTAATACAGTTTTCTTTGGAAGAAATTTTTTATTGTTACTTAAATTAAAAATCATATTTTTTTATTATTGTGGTTTCTAGATTTAATTGGCTTTTGTATATCAAACCTGACTTCGAGCTAAGACCGAAAAATTATTTAAATTCGATTTTTGATTAAATCAGATCGGCAAGTTTTTCTCAAATCTATAAACTGTGCAAATGAAAACAAATTAAAACAATAAAATAATTTTTAAATTATATTTTTTTTACTTAAAATGATTTGCTGCATTCGGAGTGTGGTCGAGTTGTTAAGAGCGTCGTGATTGTGATCGACCTGGTCTGATTTGATAGTGAAAAATTTTTCAACTGTCCTAATTTTTTCTGAAATTTATTAAAGCTTATAGGGTTTGATAGGGTTAGACAAATAAAATCTATTATATGTTTGAATATTTGCAATGAAATAGAGTGCTTTTTTATGTTGCATATGATAAATTGTTATAGCTTATAAATAAAAAAAAATCTTGTTAAAAATTTAATAACTTTTTATTTTAAGTATTGTATTCATAAACTTTACTTAGTTTGCAATTAGCAAATTGAAATTTTTTGCTTTTCTTCATAAATTAGCAAACTCTTGTTTATGAAAGTATTTAAAAAACTTATATTGAAGTTTGAAAATCAAAAGTGTTTAATTGTTCCAAAAAATTAAATAAATAAATAAACTTACTAGTATCAAAACTGTTGGTTTAGGCCTCTTTAAAAAAATTCCTTTTCATAAACAAGATCCCAAAACAAAAAATTTTCAATTTACATTTTTAAAAAAACTTTTGATCCAAGATGGACAAAATACTTAAAAATAAAATACTTGGAATGAACTTTTGTTGGAAGCGTGTTCGAGTCATTAAAAGCGTCGTGATTGTGATCGACATGGTTTTGATTCAAAACATACTCGCGCCATTCTGTTGTGTCCTTGGAAAAGACACTTTACCGCACTTGGCGTTCTCAACAAGCAGTTCTAAATTTCTCATATTTCTATAAGGCTAAAAATCCAAATAAAAATTTTCAACCGGACAGCAATATCTTTTAATCTACGGATGCAGGTCGGGGTAATTGCTTGACAGTTGCCTTATGCATAGCACCTCCGTTGCTTTCCTTCATTGCTTTCGATCAAGTCAGGAGGATAAATATAGAGAAGAGATGAGATAAACTATTTGAAAATTTTATCAAAGTATCATCAATTTGATAAAACAAAATAAGATACTTTCATTGGATACAAAACAAAATTTTGCACAGAAATGTCACAAGAAACAACAAAATAGCATTTGCATTTCCTTGCAGTTTTATCTTAATTTTATTGTTTTGTGAGAATTAAGTAAAATTAGCAATGGGCAAAACGTTTTTGGATGAACAAAAAGCATTTTTTTGCCCAGATCAGTGCTCCGCAACTTTTTCACATTTAGGGCACACTTACGAACCTTCCATAAATTTGCAGCACACTTTTTTGTTTTTACTAAATTTCAAGTACTTTTTTATATGTACTGTGAAGAAGCGAAGATTTAGTACAAAACAAGATAAGAAAATTAGTCACGACAATAAGAAAATTAAGAAATCTTTATTCATTAAAAAGTCCACAAAAAGTTTTTTTAGTCGAAAAAGGCTGAACAGTCTTGGTCTCAAATTCTTAATTTTTTTTTAAAATATGTATAAATTACTGTTTTTCCGACGCACACTGATAGTCGATCGCTGCCATAGAGAAGCAAAAGTACATAAAACTGACTTGTTAACTTTTGGTTTCGAGTTTAAAATATATTTCTAAAAGCTGATTAAAAAAATTTTGAGATAGATATATTTAGGACAATTTTTTTTTGAATGATTGATGGATCAAAAAAGTGCTATCACGGTTATACGTTTACTAAACACCACGCAAAAAATAAAAAAGTAATCAACAAGTTTTTACTTTTAGTTGAAAATAAAGAATATTTTAAAGCATTTTCAACAAAAACGTGGCAAAATGGTCTCGATTTTAAATAGCAACTAATCTGCTCTTGTTTGTATGATGATGATAAAACAATCTAACAATGCGGTCAGAGTTAATTTATTTTGTCAAATCACAAACATATTATTTATAGGTGATGCTTTGAGTCCTGACAACAATCAACCATTTTCAACAAAAGACCGAGATAATGATGTATGGTCAGGTAACTGTGCTGAATCAAAGCATGGGGCTTTTTGGTATAGAGGTTGTGGCCCTGCAAACTTGAACGGAAAATATCTGGGTAAGAGAGTGCACCGCCGCACAGGTGTTTGGTGGGGTCATTGGAATTGGCATCAATACAGCTACTACTCATTGAAGCGAGTGGAAATGAAAATCAAACCGAATTAATATCATTAGATTTAGTCGATATATTAATATTATCACGTCATAATGTAATAAACTTATTTGTATTCAAATGTTTTCTTTGTCCATTAATATTTTGATAAAATTATGGATTCTATTGATAAAATTATGAATATTTGATAAAATAAATTCTATTTTGATTAAATTAATAAAAAAATTTCTGATTTGCTAAGAATATTAATTTTATTTTACATTCTATAAAAGTTTTTTAAATAAAAATTTATTTCTACACTGTCAATAAAATTTACCCTGTTTTACCTGGCAGCAAAATTTCGGACACGTCCGTAAATATCTTTATAAATTATTTCTGTAATCGAATTTTACAAATATTTTTAATAACTTAATTTACGTTCAACACAGGTTTAAAAAGTTACTGTATATTACCTGACAGCAAAAGTTTGAATATAGACGAAACTGTTTTATTTACTATTTTTTAAATCTAAACCAGAGGTTCTCAACTGAGGCTAAATTTACATCTTGATTTGACTTAATCTGGATTCAATTTTTTCTGAAATCACACATTTTTTGAGACAAAAACCTAGAAATCAGTGTCAGATCCGAAGTGAAGACTTTTTTTTAAAGAACACTATGCTTTTTGGACAAAGCGTTTTTAAAAAGTAAATGATCCTTTTAAGATTTTTTTAAAAGATAAAAAAGTTTTAATATGGTTTGTAAGGAGTAAATAAGCTTAAAAAGATTGAGGACCTGTGATCTAAGCACACGGATATTTTCAGTCACCGATTTTACGTATCGAGCAAAAAATATTTTCATAAAGTTTTTAAGAAAAACTTTCTACAGCATATGTTCATAACTTTCAGTTAAAACTTTAACAACCTAAAGCAGTGTTCAAATTAAAAATTGGTTGGTATCAGAATCTAATTGATTATATCTATGGCAGCAATAACTTAAATCATTTTAAAAGAAATTTAGTTTATTAAAACCTGTACATAAAAGCAAGGATAAAAAACAGTAGGAATGGTCAAGTCAATCAACAAGCAAGTGCCGACAGACCTGTTTCGTCCTTATTTCAACTCGTCAGGACACTACAGCTTGTTGTTATCCCAGCTGAAAAAGTTGAAAATTTAAACAGCTGGCACAACTTTCTGTTTGTGGTTTTTACACCTCAAATATCCAGTTGTGGACCTGAACGCTGGGTAGGTAGTTCAATGAAAACAATGTTCCACCAGTGTAACTGCGAAAAACACCGCTAAGCCACAAGGAACCGCCGCCAGTATGCCCTTGTGGCTTAGCGGTGTTTTTCGCAGTTGCGCTGGTGGAACATTGTTTTCATTGATAAAGAACAGTGTTAATAAATTTTACGTGATTTTCATTTCTACTGGTTTTTCCTGGTTTTCAGTTACGCAGCAGTTTTCATTGGTTTTCGTCATAGTATTTTTACGCGTTATTTTCAGTAATTCCAAATAACATGTTTTTTGTATGTAAACTAGTTGTACATGTTAAAAATTGTAATTTTTATGTAATCACTAACAGCAGCACCAATAAATGCATTATAAAAACAAAATTAAATATCGCAACACTAAGTGATTTTTTAAAATGTATATTTATTGATACAATCAAATTGATGTTTCTCTGTAGCATTTACATCAAAGCAAACATCACCAAATCAATTTAAACAACAAATCTTTTCATTTACAAACTTAGATTTAAATAAATATACAAACAATTGTTTTGTTTACAAAGGATTCGCAGACAAAATTCCTGTTCAGTTCAGTTTCGTGTTTTTTTGAAACGTTTTTTAATCAATAAAATAATTGATTTATTAAAGTTGCATAATAATCTTTAATTGTAACTCGATTGACTACATCCCAAAAAAATGTGGGGTATTCGCGTTTTTCATTTTACCAGAATTTTTCGTGACCCGACAGTTGATCGAACGACACTTGATCAAAATGACATTCAATTGAAACGACACTTGATCGAATAATGAGAAGAAAATTTACAACTTTAAATCTGTCCGCATTTTGTTAATTTTTTGTCCCTAAAACAAAGTGATCTCCATAAAAAGATCTTCACGTTGAATCAGTCCCAGTTTTGTTGAGTTTTTGTCCCAAAAACATTGTAATCTGTAAAAAAGGTCTTTCCTTTAAATCTGTCCCTGATTTCTCCAAGGGACTCTAAGCGTGGGGCCATGGCACAATTTCCCTTACCCCTAAATTGGCTACTGACTAGGCTACAATATGAAAAGAATGCAAAAAATGGCAGCAGTAGGCATCTAACGAAGCATAACCATGACAAGTAATATACTTGTTGCCCTCTAAAAACGCGTTGCCTAGAGGCCTTGTGAGAAAAACCTGACCTTGACAGTGGCAAAAAGTTATAAGAAATAAACACTAGCTGTCTTCTTATTGATGGCCTCTGGTTTTTATGAATCTAATTTACTGTAACAAAGAGATTGTTTAATCGCAGAAACATGCATAAGTAAATATTTTTTTATATTTGCTGTCATTTTGATCATTTTGACCTAACAAAATTTCTACATCATTCCATTATAGCCTCATAACGTGGTTGCAATTTCTAAAGGCATCCTATTTTATTTACCTTTTAACAGCTAACTGACTCTGTTTTGTCAGCTGTACCAATAGGCTGCCTTAAAGACCAACAAGAGCAGCTATTTGTGGCTCGTACCTACACGTACCTGTAAGCAATTTTACATATGACCCGCACGTACCCAACCCGTAACTTTTTCATTTTTGAATAACGCCATTCTTCTTTTTCTTCGTTTGGAGTAGATGTTTCTCTTTCCAAAAGACGCTTCAGATGTTAGGGCAGGTATTGATCAGCCAGGTTATCGTCTCGTCATCAACTTTTTCCGGACCAATCATCCTGCTTAGATGATGGAAAATAAGGAGAAATTTTATTATGTGGTCAGCGGTTTGCTCCTCGGCGGCACACTTATAGGCTGCTGTAAGAACCATACTCCATCTGTGCACTTTAGAACAGAATAAACCAACGCCACTGCAGAGGCGACTAAAGCCTTACCCAGGATGGTGTGGGTAGATGCATTCCAAGTGGTTTGGAGTTGATGTCGGTGATGAAAGTATGTAGGCGGGAGCTGTTACTTTGCCTTTTCGTATTCCGTTTGGTTTCCGCCCAACATGCCACACTGGTGTCCGACTTAGAAAAGTCCTTCAAAAAATTCCAGTGCAGCAGGCACAAATGGGTGTCTCAATTTGAGCTATCCTTAAGTATGTGTTCAGGTCCTTGCGCTAAGCAAGCTAGAGATAGCTTGGGTCGTTTGCGGCAAAGTTTAGTCGGAAGGATACCTGCTAAGACAAATAAGTTGTTTATTGGTGGAGGGCGCAGGCATTTAGTCACAATGCGTAAAGCGTTATTGATAGACTTGTTAATGAGCCTAATATAGACATTGCGGTAACAGACAGGGAAGAAGTACTCTGCATTAGAGTGCACCAGGACCAGAGTGGCTGTGGACAATGTCGTGACGCCAGCACTTTGGTCGATTCGAACAATTGCCTCAAAAACCCAACGTGTACTGTTAATTTTTTGCGTAGTGACTCAAGAGGTCGGCAAAACATGAGCGCTGTATCCAATTTTATACCGAGTTAAATAGGCTTGGCACAGTAAGGCAGGGTCTATCCATAGACGGTGATGTAAAGTTTGTACGTACCTTTTGTTCTTGAGATGAAAGGCGGCCAACACCGTTTTGGCTGTACTGAGCTTTAATTACCATTTCTGGAGGTACAAGGATATAGTTGTCAAGTCCTGACTTAAAGTTTCCTCTAATGTCTTACAGTTAGATGTCGAGTGCATGATTGCTAAGTCATCAGCGTAGGAAAATTTTCTGCCAATCGTTACAGTCAGACCATGAATAAGAGGAGAGCTAGGACTGATCCCTGTGAGACGCCATTCTTGATGCGTTGTAACTTGCTTTGTGATCCAGTACAAGTGTTAAGAGTAAAACTACAATTTTTTACAAGTTCCATGATCAGCGAGACCTTGTGCCTGTCCGGCAGAAGACGCAAAAGCTTGCAGGTGAAGCCGCGATGCCATACTGTACTGTAAGTTGCTGTGACGTTGAAAGAGCACCTGCCTTCTTTTTAGCCGAGTAGTTATTCTCAATTTCTTGAGTTAGGAAAGTGACTTGATCTACGGTCAACCTTCCGCGCCAAATTCCAGCCTGCTTTCTCGGTAGCAGTTGGTTTATAATTGGTTCGACTCGACTGTAGATAAGTTTCATAAGGTATTAAAGAATAAACAGCAAGAAGATTGTTCTGTAACTCCTTGGGTCCGCTAATGGCTTAGTAGTTTTGGGATTACAACCACTGTCGCTCGTCTCCAGGTTTTTAAGCTTGAGGTGGCGCATGCAGGAAGATAGGAACTTATTTAACCAGGACTTCAGAGCAGCACCAGCATGGAGTGTTAGCTATGGGCAAATGGATTCAGATCCCGGAGCGTTTCCCGTCTTTAATTGCTGGGGAACACAGGTAAATTCGAATTAGATGGTTTGTAGATGTTGGCAACTTTTCTACCATAGACATCCACACACTGTTGGAGAATCATCTATGTAATTCATCAATTTGTATAGGACCCAAACTCGGTCTCATCCCGGCCTTTGATCTTTGTCATAATAGTACCCGTCTTTTTTACATTCTTGTTTGATGCATTTGGCTGATTTAAAATTTGATTTTTTTCCAATTATTGCTTTGGATTTTTGGCTTCGTGTTAGTGATTTCAGTTGTCATTTTGGTTACCGGAAGAGCCATCACTATTTTAATTTGTCAGTTGTATTGTATGCAAACTGTGCCTGACTGTCTTTTTCCTTTAATCTTTGGATTTATTTTTAAAGTTTGATTGAAATAAAGGTTTTAGTCTTGCTATTGTTGGTATTGATTGGAAATGCAGTTGGTGAAGGGTGTGTTGCAATCAGCCACGTTTCAGTCAACTTGGCTGATTGCAACACACTCAACCATTCAGTTGCCCATCTTCAAGAGATTGATCAGCAAAGACCCATTTAAATTGCTCATGAATAAACGTATCAAGGCCATGTTTCCTGTTTGAGATTCAATAGGCCAAGATGTAATTTGATATCATTAGTCGATTAGCATTGATGCAGTGGGTCTCTTAAAAGAGGATAACGAGGGCGTTATACTTGTTGGCCAGATAACAAACAACTCAGACCTTATTTTCACTCAAGCCCTCTATATTGAGCTGTAGTGAATTAGGCTAAAGTGGTCGTTTGCCGTTCGGCCTGCAATTGACATCAAGTCTTCTCTTTTGCTCCTGAAGCAGAGGATCTTCCTTTTAAGATCCCGGAAGCTCTTCAGTGTTGCCATTAAAAAAAGATAAATACAAACAAAAAAAAATTATTTTTCAAAAGTAATTATTTATGCAGGGCTCAAAATTAAAAACTTGCAAAATACTGTGCATATAACCCATTTATTTTTCTAAAACGGATTTTGCCTGTTCATAATCATCTTCCTCACTCTTCGTCGTTGTTTGGAAGGACATTCATTTCAGTTTAGGCGCAAACAGGACTGGGGCCGCGGGTTTATTTTTTACTATTCTAGGCTGCTCTACTGCCCGGATCAGATGCTGGCAGTGACGGTGTTGAATCATGTGGTGCCCGATTTATGGGGTACTTTGTTAGAACGTGGTCAGCGGTTTGTTCAAAAGCGACAAACACGCAGTCCGGTAAAGGAGCAAGATCCCATTAGTGCATAAACAGATGGAATATCCAAAACCAATCTGCAAGCGATTGAGCTTAACCGAAGCTGTTCGGGGCAAACCCATATCAACAAGCCTGGTAGGCTACTGGTCATGGATATGAAAGCAAGTGTGAGTAGAGTATTGAGTAACCTGACTCAAACAGCTTGTGTTGCATGTTAAAATTAGATTAACGTCACAATTTTTTTGCTTAATTAAAATTTTTATAAGTATTACTAGAAACTTTTGCTTTTTGTAAGCATTTAAAAATTTTCCGATACTTTATTCTTCTTTTAGAACGCTTTGTACAGTTGTTGTATCTGGCTATTTACCTAAACGCTTGGCATTGCTATTTACCCTCACAGCTATAGATAATATCTTTGTAAAAGAAGATTCTTAAAGTAATAGTCAATTTTTGGCAAAGTTTACTGATTCACACAGGTAGTATATGAAATGCCGCTTCCAGTGCAATTTCCAAATCTTTATTAATGTGTGAATTTACCGTGAAAATCAATAAAAATTAAAAAAAAAATTTTTATTGATTTGAAACCTATTTTTAAAAAATTTAAGTGGAAGTCGTGTCTGATACAATTTAAATCTTAGTTTTTAAAAAGAGATTTTTTAAAAATTTGGGAATTTATCGGGTTCGATTCACTTTAACTCTAAGCATTCTAAAAAATTTTTTTAAATTTTTATGAGAAAATTTTTGACTAAATCCAATTTAACCTGAGGGTATGCACATTTTTGCTACGGTTGATAGCTTTAAAGAATTTTACTTTTTAAGCTTTAAAGAATTTCCACATTTTTATTTTTAAAATAAATTTTTTCAAAAGGTGTTTTCAACAAAACCTGATTTTTAAAACCTGAGGGCATGTGAAGCATACTAAAGAATTTTGCGAGCTATTTAAGAACAGTTTCTGAAGTCTTTAATAATAAAAGCAACATCTGACAAGATAAGCAACATGGCTGCATCTGACAAGACGAGTAGCATACCTGAAGATGAAATTTGGTCTGAAAGGGAACTAGATATTATCAAGGAACATAAAGAATATTATCAAGAAATGATAACTTTTATAAATAACTTGAAAAAAAAACCGAAAGTTTCCCCCTTTCAAAAAACCTTCAAGCAGTTTGCTAATATCTTCCAAGTCAAGTAAGCTTTTGGGTAAAAAGTTGCATCTATATCTTAAAGAAAAAATTTCTAGAGATAATTTTGATGCACCAAACATACCTGAAGAAAAAACGTTTGAAAATTTATAATTCTATTTAAAAAAATGTGCCGATTATGAAAAAACTATAAATAAAAAGAGTGTGGAATTTCATCTCGAACTAGAAAAATTTTCGGAACCACTTCATAATTTATGGATTGAGAAAAGAGCCAAAGAACTTTTGTCGCTTAATTGGAATGATTCGTTGAAAAAAAAGAAACACATTGTAACTAGAGATAGAGATGTCAGAAAAAAAAGAGAAATTTCACGAATATTTGAACCCTTTCCACGCTTCCATATGTTTGTATCTCTTTCAATGAACTTCGCAGACAAAAAAATGAAATATTGGCAATGTTCAATGCACATCCGGAAATTGAAGAATACTGAAAGAAAAAAGAATTCCTTGAAGATAAACTATGGATACAGCCTGAAGAATTGCGTTCTGATGACGTCATTCATACTTTTTTTTTGCAAGCGCGGACCACTTGGTCCGCCGATTCGTATCGAGAAAAAAATGTTTCTCAAAGAATGACGTCATTCATACTCTTTTTTTTGCAAGCGCGGACCACTTGGTCCGCCGATTCGTTTCGAGATATGCGTGTTTATTTAAAGTTAAGTTTGCTGCTTACCACTTGTTTGTGATGTTTTTTTATTGTATAACTAATAAAAAAGATATGTAAAAGAAAATACATCAAAAACCACTTTTAGTTAATTTTTTTTAATTTTTATGTTTTGAAACCGGCATTTACAGAACTTATAAAAAATTTCACGTTTGTTTAAGTTTTTTTATTTTCAATTCCATGTTAAGCATAGGTTACAGATCCTTGTATAACAATATCATTTGAACTACGCAATTTCATATTCTCCAATCTATTATCATCACTTCTTTGGTTAATGTGTTTGATTTTCTCTCCTTCTTTTAGTAAGCCATGAAAACACTCCCAAATGAAATCATGGACATGTAAACACCGCCCCCAATCATCTTCAACAGTGAATTTATAATATCATTTTTCATTAATAACGCCTAAAGTGGGAATTCGAGTAATCGCATGAACAACATAACCATCTAGACTTCCAGCATAAGCTATGTATCTTGAAAAAAAATAAAATTCACGATTTTCAATTATTAGTTTGTTGCTCGTTTAATATATCTACACATAAAATTTACTTCTTTTCAATTAATAGTTTTATTTTATTTTTTCTTTTAGATTTTAGTCTAATTGTAAAGCCATCATTGTCGAATATTTCATTGTCAGGTTTTCCATACGCTTTTTGTATTCTTTCAATGTCTTCTTGTGATAGCACATCGAGTGATTGCTTAGATAATTCATGTTTATAAGTGGAATACATAATTGAATCAGCGCTTTGTGAATGGGTTAAACCTAAACAATAACCTATTTCATGCACTGCTACTACAAACAGATTATGTCCTGGGGGAGTTTCTTAATCTGTCCAATTCTCTTCAACATCAAAATGTAAATCTTAACCAATTCCTGGACCTGGATAAAATCCATAAACTAACACGCCCCCTGTTCCATAGAAAGGAAAGCCATCTCCATGATCTTGTTCACAAAAACTGACTTTTATATCACACGGTTCATTAGGTTCAACTTTTTTAATTTAAGCGCTGAATGTTTTTTGTAAACTTTGAAAGCAGAATCAATTTGTTGATGAATTGATTCTTTTGCATTTTTGGTGTCAAATTCATAATACAATAAGTTAAATTTCGTTTATCCCATTTTTGTCTAATATCTTCAATATTTTTAGGAGCTGAAGGTTTATATCCACAAAATATCTTTATATTATAAAATATTAATTTCTTCAATTGGAATCCAGCTATTAAAAGAACTGTCATAACCAGACCATTTTACTAATGCTTGTTTCTTGTTTTTACGAATAACTTTTTCTTTCCTAAATTTAGTTTGGTTTGTTTTTAAAAGTTCTTGTTGATAAAACCTCCCAACAATTTCTTCTCCCTGAAGATCACGAATTTTATAGGTATATGGATTTGAATTTAAAACTTCTGAAATAATAAATATTTCTTCCGTTCAATTTGGGGTATATCCCTTATCAAATGTTTTTCATTTGTATTTAGAAATTCTAACTGTATCTCCAACTTTAAATTTTGGTTTTGTTTTTGTTGCTTTGAGGTTACTATACAAATTATAGTAAACAATACCTTCGTTTTTCTTTTTGCTAGCCTCAATTGGAGACATTTTTATGGATGAGTGGTAACTGTTATTATATTTTTTAATTATATCAGGCAAGATTTTTAAGCATTGAGTTGAATTTTGCTCTGTAAATTGCTTCCACATTTTAGTTTTAATTGTTCTATACAAACGTTCAACTACTGAACTTTTTTCTTCATTTTCAGTTGAATACAATTTAACATCACGCTTATCTGATACTTCTTTCAAATTTTTGTTATAAAACTCTTTTCCTTTGTCAGTCCACAAGTATTTTGGAACTCTATTTTCTTTAAAGATCTGATTGAAAGCCTTTGCAACTATTTCACTTTTTTATTTTTCAATGGGACTATCCACCTAAATTTAGAAAATATGTCAATTATCATGAGTAAATATTTATAACCGTTGTTCCATTTGCTGAATTGTTGGATTTCTACCGGATTAGCTGCCCATATTTCGTCTATTGATTTAGTTATATCGCGGGGTCGAGGAAATTTCCTTTTAACTGGTTTGTGCAACTCATCAGCTAAATTTTGTGCAGCTCATCAGCTAAACATATTCAGTTTCCCACGACGCCGATTCCCGTTTTTTGCACCTAATCCTAGCTTATATTTTGTTCCTATTGCTGCTTGTACAAACTTTTTATCGAATGATTCTCGTACACCTTTTGTTTTAGTTTTTGATGAACTGTTTAACATATCTTTATCACACTTTAATTTTCCTTGTTTATTACTGTTGTCTCTGTAACAAATATCATGCTTTAGTGCAATAGCATTTATTTGATTATAGGGTTCTTTTCCAGGTAAAGGTTGATCATTTGCATCAAGCTGCTTTTCTAGTGGATTATATGGTCCTGTGTACTTATGACTGGGAAGAGTAAATCCACATTTTGGTTTAGGTAATTTTCTAATCAACTTATCAACATCTAACAAACCTCCTTGTTTAACAAAACTATGCTTGAGAATACCACAATTAGCACATTTACATCGTAACATAAGTCTGTTCCCTTTTATATTTATTATTTCCTCAGTTCCTGGAATACATTGAGTTTTTTTTCTTTTGCGTACGCGATAGGTTTCCATTTATATTATATCAACATAAAACTTCATAAATTTTTTGTTGAATTCTGTAGGTCTATCATGAAAATCTAACAAAACTTCAATAACTGTTCGTCCTTCATTTTGCTGTTTGATATAATATATGCAATTGAGTTCATGTTTTGAGTTTGTGAGTCATTATAAATAATGTTTTTATTTGTAGTTTCCATATATTTTATTACTTCATTTGGTGGCACAAGTCCAAAGCTGTCAAAATATTCTACTTTGTCCGATTTTTTATCGTTATAAATACAAACCCAGTGAGTTCCATCACCAGTAAAATAATCTTGTAGATTTACCACAGTTGCTTCATTTTTCTTCATTGTTTTAGGTAATATATCTTTGCTAAATGTTCCTCGGTAGTTGTCATACTTAGTCATAATTTTATCAATTTCTAAATTTGTTAATGGCTTCATTTATTGTATTGCTTTATTAGTTGCTCCTTGGATAGCGCCTGAAGCTGCTGCTAATCCCAGCGTTGGTATGACCTTTTTGGCTAAAAATGGTAACACTAGTTTCTTAAATTAAGTAAACCGCTTAAGAAACCTCCTTGCTTGTTCAATTGTGTTTTACTAAACTTTATATCGATTCCGTGTCCAGACATCCTTGCTTTGTTAATTCTGTTGATCAGTTGGAAAGTTAAATTGAGATTAACATTACCTTTTAACGGCAAATTTACATTAGATAATCTTATTTTTATATCAGTTTTGTTTTTGTATGCATTTACAATTTTATTCTTTTGATTTTCTGTTAAGTTCAATGAATATTCGTGATACATTTTATATTAAGCTCGATAAAATTTTGGTATCTTTTTTTTTCTTTTTACAACAGCAATTGCATTTTTTTTTTAAATTAAACTTTAAAGGAGCTAGATAAATATCAAAATATTTTACTTTTAATAGTTTCACTATTAATTTTATAGCAAGAATGTAATCTTGTGGGCTATTTTGTTCAATTACCTTTTCTAAAACAAAAAATAATACAGATTTTTTATTATATCCATGTTTGAATAATTTTTGAATTAAAATAATAGAATTTATTAATGCTTTAAATATTTTAAATGGGGTAACTAAATCAAAATCCCCATCTTTTATATCATCTGATAATGTATTATAAATTTCATCAATTGATTTGCTTTTAAACAAACGCTTTTTGGTTTTGAGTTTTAAAATTTTATGTTTTTCTTCTCCGTTTATTTATTTATAATAGCCTATAAAATCAAACCTAAAATTGGAATGTTTTTAAATGGAGAATTAGGTCCGAGAATTAAACCTTTTCCGAGTACAGGTTTTTCAAAATAATAAGGCCTTCCTTGTCTTTTTGTTCCTGGCAACACAAGACCTTTATCACTTAACAGGGTAGGCAACAAGCTTCCTGCAAGACCTGTTAAAAGAGTTCCTAGAAACCCGCCTTGTTTAGAAATCTGTAATTTGGATAGTTTTAAAGTAACACCAGAACCTTTTTTTTTAGCAGAATTTATCTTCTTAATTTGCGTATTTGTTAAACCAAAAAATCTGTTCCACTTAATTGATTAGAATTAAAATTAAGTGAAAGTCCAGTTTTGTTTTGAAAAGCTTGTTTCATTTTTTCTTTTTGATTTAATGATAAATTTAATCCTACTTTAACATACATTTTAATATATACTTAGACAATTATATTCATTCGGCCTGAGAGTCCTTCTAATTTAAAGTAACGATCAGAGAGCACAACTGCATACACATAAAAAGGCTGGTCAGCATTGCCTGCCAAATTCCTGAAATTGCTTCCGAGATTAAATCTTATTTCAATATCAGCTGAGCTGTTTTTAAGTCAATCATTGTGTTTACTTACATCAAAATGATGAATCGGATATAAACTTTCCCAGTCTTCAGCTGACAGTTGGCAGCCAGTGTCAGAGTCTTGGTATTTATTTACAGCCTCTAAAAAGCTCATGTATGATCTTGAATAATTTCTGTTTTCTTGGGAAAAATTATATTCCAATTCTCGTTCAGGATATTGCACGCTGTTAATCCTACAGCTAATACGTCTTAAATTAGCATTATCAAAAATCATGTTATTTATTTCTTGGTTAGAATGTCGTTCACTTGATTGAAAGGCTATAAACACATGTCTGGGAAGTTCAGTTCCAGGTTGTGTTGTAATTCTCCATGTCATACTTGTTTGGGTTGGTTGGAACATTGATCGATACACTCTCATTTGCTCAAAATACAGTTCTTTTATATGTCCTTTTACCAGCATAGAGTCTATTTCTGATTCGACTCTCAAACTTGGTTTTACTTTAGGTATCCATAGAGATATATGATTTATGTTAAATTTTCCAGCAGCAACACCGTTTGCTCGCATAATGTAATTATTAGAAATTTCCCTATCAAGAATTAAACTGTGTTTTACACCACAAAATACCTTATCGATATCACGACAAAATCCGAATATTTTTGAAAGTGAAAGCATTAAAGTGGTTTGTTTGTTTCCAGTAGTAATGTTCTGTCTCGCTGTAAAGCCTAGATTTGCTTGTTGGTTGTTGTTGTATGTTTCTATCAGATCTTTAACACCATCACGAACAGCATTTGCGTTTGCGTCTCCTGCTATGTTTGTAAAATTTTGCTTTAAAAAAACTCCACCAGTTCCAGTGTCTTTGTACCACAACATATTAGATGCAGTTGATTTTGAATAATCATCACCATAACTAACCAAGTTCAGTATTGTTGAAGCTTGTGGTAAATAAAGGTTAATGTTTTCTATCGTTTAGTTATTTAATTGATACTGAGCAGTTTGAAACAAAGACCAACCGTTGTTTTTCAATGCAATTACGTCATGGTTATTGTAATTAGCGTCTGCATTAGTTTGGAGTTTTCCTCTGATTTCAAGAAATGCTTTTTGTGGTAGAAGAAAAACGTCTTTATCTTTAGTTTCCAAAATGTGTTGTCCATCTTTGTTCATATTGTTAGAATCTCTTGGTAGGTACTCTACATACTCAAACTCGGTAATTGAGTTGTCTATTAAGTTACTTTTATTAATTTATAAATATGAATTTGTTACTTGAGTCATTTTATTATTACGAAATATAATTTTTAAATCCTGAACCCGCAATTAAATTACTTAATATTGCTCTTGACTTATCGTTAAGAGCTGTCTTTGGTATTTTGTTAAGAACTGTCTTTTTAATTTCAGATTTTACACCAGTCGGAACCCTATTAAGGATCTTTGAGCCAGTGCTAATAACTTTCCTTACTTTATCGTAAACGTTTTTAAGAAAACTTCCTCCAATAATTTTTCGTTTTTGAAATCTAATTTCTCTTTGTGATAACATATTTATTGTTAAATTATATAATTTCTCTAAGGTGAACATAGTAAGTAACTCGTTCATTATTCATATCCACGAAGTTGTTATCTTGGTCTTCGATAGAAAAGCGAACGCTGTCAATTTGACTTAAATTTTTTATTGGAACATAAACTTTTTGTTTAGGTTCAACTTGAATTAAATATCCTGGTGGAACATTAAGACTAACAGTAAAAAGCAGGTCACTGGACACTCCATTTATGTAGCTTCCTTCAATTAAACTGCAATGAATCTGGAGGCTATTAATATTAGTAATATTTACAATGTTTTGACTGTCATGTATTTTGTTTCCAACTAAGTATGAGGAATCAAAACCTAAGACACTATTCAGTGTGTGTAAAGGGCGGAAATCAATGAAGTAATCATTTTTAAGTTTAATTCTAGATTTCAATGTATTGTAATTTGGTGTAAGAGTAATACTATTTTCATCACCACCCTTCTCTCTGATTAGATACTTGATTTCATCGTTAAGGTCTTCCGTATTGTAGCTACCAGGAGGTATTTCAAAAAACTTGGATCCATTCTCGCCAGTTGAATAATAAAAATTATTATTAAGGCTTGTAATATTATGCTAAGAATACCATACTTGAGAGCTGATTAAAGCCATCTCATAACTTTTTTTG
Organism: Diplosoma virens; assembly: GCA_963680785.1. NCBI lineage: Eukaryota > Metazoa > Chordata > Ascidiacea > Aplousobranchia > Didemnidae > Diplosoma > Diplosoma virens. The sequence goes on from OY796884.1 coordinate 35,233,439, forward strand.
ATGGTTAATTGCAATGGAGGATTAAAACTAGTTACAAAATTTTCTGAGATTTTCTGACCTTTTCTTGAGTCAAAAAAGAGTAGTATTGATGTCATTTTAATATAACATTACATAACTTTTGAAAATCACAAGATAAAATGCATTTGTGGGACTTCAATTTTTTTAGTATACTTGTAATTTCTTTGTATAAACAACTGTTATTATTACCAGCTTGTTTGGCTGCTACTAACAAATTAAGCTTTTCACACAATTCATTCGGACTTTTAAACCCTCTTCCAACTATTAATTCCATTCCTTTCAGTAATTTATTTAATTTTTCTCTGTATTTTCTGAACACGCTTATCTGTTTGTCAATCGTAGCTGTACCAGTTTTTGCCGTCTTCGCTGTCCACCTAATCTTTTATTAATTAGTATAGTTTTGTCTTTTAAACTGGTAATGTAGTCTGGTCCACGTTTTACAAGCTCCACTATGTCTGTTTCTTGATTATGTTTTGCTAACAGTTGTTTTTCTTCATCTCTGAAAGCTATAGTATAACTTGGTCTTTCTTCTTGTAATTCTTTAATTAGTTTGTCTTGCCTTTCATCTGTTTTCTTCTGAGTTTCTTCAATTTTTTTAGTTATGGGATGGAAAATTTTAGAAGCAGATTCTTGTAATTGTTGTTTGGACTGAATTTCATTTTGTAGCCTTTTTTTAAGAAGCTTTCGATTGTTTAGGTATTCTTCAATAAGCTTGTTTTTCTGTTTTAATTCTTCTTCTTTTACAAAAGTCATTTTTTACTATAGCATATAAAAGCTTAAGCCCAAAAATGGTCAAAGCATTTTCTGTATCGAAGAAGTTTGTGCTGAGCTGTTTTATCCAACACGATGAAACTGTATGGATCCTTAGTTGCTTCACGGTAAATTGATTCCATTTCTAGTCTTGTTATGTCTTTTGCATGATTGTCAGAAATATGCCTTATGTCTTTATTGTCTAGGTTTTCGAAAACGCAAAACAGTTTGTGTTTCTTCTAATGTACTTCGGAGTGTTAAAGTATAATTGGGTGAAATAGATACAGTTACAATTTCTATTTCGAGACAAAGAAAAATACTTCTTTATTTTGTTCATGTTGTCTAGTTTTATATCATCAAAAACTATAACTTTTTGTTGGGAATCAAGCTCTTCTACTGGAGGAATATCTTCAGGACTTAGTATTTCAATACCTTGTTCTTGCAGAAATTGATATTTATTTTGGTCTGGATTAAGGGTATACACACAACAAGTATTATAATTTATCCATTTAAGAATCATATTTATAAGCAAATTTGTCTTTCCCGATCCTGTTAAACCAACTATCATGTAGTGACAATCTGGAAGAAGATAATGGTGTTTAACGTGATTATTATTATCATTTAAATATTTATCAAAATTTATTATATCCATTTATATTAAAGAGTGATAAAAATGAGTATTTTAAAATTTGGTACAACTAACTCTTAAGCACCAACCAAAGTTATAGGAATTGAAAATAAAGTTTCCAAGTCAGGAGACATAATGTATGGTGATCTAAACTTGAATGGTCAGAGTATTAAAAATTTAGCTAACCCTGAAGAAAAAACTGATAGTGTAAACAAAGGATTTTTGGATAGTGACTTTATACGCTTTAAAAATAATATCCAATAAAATACAAAGTTAGCAGTTATAGGTAATGACAGAATTGCATCAAGTAGTCTTACTCAAGTTCAAGGCCGTAATCTTATTGGTGTGAGCTCTATCAAACCTTTATCACACAAAAATTCTATATCAAACAACACATATATAACACTAGGGGATTTATTGTATTTAAGAGGTGTTTCTGACCCAACACTCCCTTTAGATGGAGTGAATAAACAATATGTTGACGAACGTTTTAACAATGTATTTTCCGACAACATCGATTTACATGGAACACATAAAATTGTAAATTTAAGTGACCCGACAGATCCTACAGATGTAGCAAATAAACAATATGTAGATAATCACTTCAGCAATGATTTGAACTTAAACAATAATCGAATTACTGGATTAGCAAATCCTATTAATGATCATGATGCAGCAACAAAAATATTTGTCCCACAACCAGCATATGATGTTTATAAAGTTTTTTGTAACAGTGAAAATAGAGAAATACAATTAACACACCTCGGTGGTAAAAATGCAATTGTGTACTCTCTACAATAATAATGTGATTGGTTTAACAGACATATCGTCTGGTAATGTATTGTGAATATCCATAAGTGGTTCTGCTATAAATAATACTTCAGGTACGTTGGCTGTTAAACTTGTTGAACCCCGATCTTCTAAAATATTAGAAAGATTTAACACACATCGTTTACCTGTTGAACGCCCAGAACAACGCACGTTCAATGCAACAATTTTAGTACAACCTATTTCAACAAGTAAAAAAATTTTATGTGAATATTCTGCTCCATCGGAAGAACAAGCATACTTTGAGTTTAATGTGATATTTATGTTCGAATTAATTTAAAATGTATAAGATAAAGGAAGTGATAAACTTTAATAATTACCAAATAAAATTTTCAAATATATGATATCATACTTGTTACGTAATTTTGAAGATATTTTGTATGAGGGTCTTTTGAAAATATGTAGATCTTCTAAGATTTTATCAATAAAAAAGTCTACTTTCGTTTTCATTCGTTTAAAATAAAGGTCATCGCACAAAAGTTCGTTGGTCATACAAAGCATGACTTGCATGCACTGACCAAAGATTCTAAATAAATAATAACCAGTTTACTTTAATTTTTAACATAAACGTTTTACGATAAAACGTAGCACTGTGGAGCCCTTTTGTTCTGGGATCCCAGTGCAGTGCAACGGTTGCACCGGTGATAGTTCCGGCCCTGTCTCTAATTGTTCCGGGTGTTTTACAGGTGAAAACGTGTTTGGCAGAAATTTGTTGTAAAATTGGAAACAAAGCAAAATCGATCTGTTCATCAATTGATGATTAAATTAAAAAATTTTTTAATATTAAGTGTAGTGTGAAAAAATAAAATTTAAATAAGTTTTATGATTTAAAAAAAAAATTTTTAATAGCCGCGTTGGCTGTTAATTGCTAAAAGCAGCATGGTTGGGAAAAGCGATTATAAGGTATGACTATTTTGCCCCAAGCAGCTGAAACTGTACCAGATGAAATTTAACACAGTTCTCATGCAGAAAGCTGATAAATTGTGTGTCAGATTTAGACTAATAGCCTATATCTGCACACTTTTTCTATATATCTTTAAATGCAGCTACAACAAGCACTTCGAACGAAGAATTAAATTCTATTGTGGATGAGTGTAATGAATTAACTAAATGTAGTGTTTCTAAACAAAGTAATAAAGATCAAAGAGTTTTTCAATATTTTTCTGTCTTATCCCTTCTTCCTCCTGCAAAGTTAACACATAGAAAGCGTAAAGCAAGACAAGCTATCCTTATAAGTGGATTTTGGTTTAAAACATTTAACACTGTGAGTGGAACAGCATTGAAAAAAACAAAAACCTCAAGCAATGAATAAAGCAAATAAAAGCAATCAAGCAAAATATATCTGTTTGCTTTGTACACAACCTTATGAAGAACCACCATCTAAAAATTGGATTCAATCTATTAAATGTTTGCAGTGGTGTCACGATAGATGTTCGTAATATAGGTTACTGGCCAAGAATTTTTCTGTGCAATTTTTGTCGTGTTTAATTTTTTTAACATTACCATGTGTGTATAAAAAATGTTTCTAATTGATTTTTAGTTGCCACAAAGCAGAAGTACTAATATTAATACTTGAAATTTAAAACAAAGAAAATAAACTATTTTTACTTTTACCTAGGGTAAAACAGACACTCTATGACCGTTATCTCCCAAGCCCAAAGCAAAACGAGCATGTAAGTAAAATATAGGTTTTTCTAAAATAAAATTTTTATGCTGTTGCCACCAGTTTTCAATTGTATTCATAAGATATTATATTTTCCGAACAATAATAAAATCTTCTTTCTTCAATTTAAGTCTAGCATCGAAGACGTTACGCCAATTTAAAATAGCTATGACCGTTTCCCCAGCCTTCCCCTAATATATTTTTTAAAGAAAAGCTTGTAATACGACGTTTTGTCCATTACATAGGACGGACTTCTTCAAGTAAAACCAAAACACAACGCACAACATATTTAAAAGCCAAACACAAAACGAATGATCCCAATGGTCAGAGGCAGCCTACACAACAACGATTCAACAACTTTGTGTAACATAACTAAAATCGACAGGTTGAAAATATACATTAATAATAAAATTTTTGTAGTAATCAAATAGGCAGTGTTTACATTAATTAAGAAAAGATCTTTATTTGCAAAAAGAACGTTTCATCTTTATGAGTATGCTAAATCAAAAATATTTTCCGGCCAAAAGCGAAGATCTTTGCATTTGGTTTTGTTAAACAATCTTCTTCGATCAAGAAAATGATCTCTACTTTCGTTCTAAGTTTAAGGTGTAGATAAATTACAAAATAAAAGCCTTTACTTTCAATCGATCGGACATTTTTGTTAAATTTCAAAAATACTTCTGTATTTTTTCACTTGTACCTTCCCTTTTAGAAAAATAAGAGGAGGGTAGTTTAAAGAGTTCAAAAGGGTAGAAGTTTACATGTCCAATACTCTTAACAGACAGTAGCTGCGCAGTTGATTTTTTGATATGTTGAAGAAAATTTATTCTAGTTTAGTCAAATCTCCTTACTTTTAATATATTTGCTATTAGTCTTTTCTTATTTTGCATAAAGTTGAAGGCTCTCAAATTTTTGTTGATTGCGTTGTTTTGCCGTTGTAATCTATTATATCGGCAAAACAAAGCAATCAACAAAAAATCTGTATTGCTGCAACACTAAATCTTCACGTTGCCGCTCACGTGACACTGTGTAAATAGCATTATCTTATGCCACACCAAAAACTGTACAAAAATCATGAGGTAAGTCAAAAAAAATAGCCTGCTACACTAAAACTACCCATTTGATTTGGTCAAGTAAATATCAAAATATTTAAGAATAAAATTTTAAGAAAAGTCATACAATTTTAGGTTTTTATTTTCAAAACTTTACGAGTAATAACGTTTTTAAAAAATGGAGGTCCTCTGAGGACCCCACCCCGCCCTTAGGTAAATTAGTATTAAAGTGCCCATTAAACCATAATTAAAACCTTAAAAAAGTCAATTTTTTTCCAGATTAAAAAAGTTTTAGCCAGCGGTAGTAGGCCTACTTAGCAGTGGCAAAGACGAGTTACAGTGATTAAAAAAGCTAGGCTTGCACAAACGTTTATGCACGTCGACTTCAAACAAATAAAGAATATTTTATGAACCCCTAATCAAGTACACAAGACTAATCACTTAACGTGAATATTTGCTTTTTTTATCTACACTTACACGCAACTATGTTTTCTTACATTATATGTGAGAGGAAGCAAGTAAAAACAAAAAAGATCTTCACTTTGACAGATATGTATTTTTTAAATTTTACACTGGTACATTATTGCTCGGGTAAGTTCAAATTTTTATTTATCAAACCCCATTCGATCCCTTTTGATGTTCCAATCGACCATTTGGAAGAACACTGGTCTAAACAATGAGCCTGCTCATCTACATAGCGCACAACTAGACAACATGCTTTGGTGAGACAAAATATTTCCGGGGAAGATAAATAAAAAATCTAATATTAATGTCTTTACTTCTTTCCAAGGTAATTACTGTTTAAATTTTCAAAGTAGGCATGTTATTTATACACATATAACTTTAAAAATATGTTTTATTTTGTCGCTTGGCCTATTATAGGCCTGTACAATGAGAGAAAAATACAGTAGCATTCTTGCTTTTGTAGAAATAGCAACGGCAATAGGCAAACATAATCAAATAATATATGAATGTGCTTACAGGCATCCAATGGAAATCTCTAAAAATGTCCCAGCAGGATAGGATCGTGCATGCAAGATTAAAATTATTGCAGTTAGATTGGAAAAATAAAAGCAATCTTTATTATGATGCAATTGAAACTTTGCACTAGATTGTTAAAACTTTTAAAGTGTTAGGGATTTTTAAAGTGTTAGGGACTGTGTCTCTTTTCTAGGTTTTTTACTGGTTAAAGGCAGGCATATATTTTGATTTTTTTAATTTATCTTTAAATTTATCCTTCTGAATCACAGGAAAGCGACAGAGGCGCTGATATACAGGGTAAGCAATTACTCCGACCTGTTTCCGGAGATGGCAAGATATTGCTGTTCGCTTGAAATTTAATAAAGATATGACTAAAATTTAAAACTGCTTGCAAAGACTTTCCAGCAGGGGAAGTGCCCTAAAGTGTCTTTTCCAAAGATGTAACAGAATGACTGGAGTAGGTTTTGAACCGAGACCATGTTGATCATAATTCCAGCGCTGTAACCGCTCGACCACACTGCCGACAATTTCAGTTTCATTTCTTATTTTACATTTTTTGAATTTTTGTATTCAATTTTGTATTCTATGCTTAGTTACAGTTTGTCGGGCTTTAATATAGTAAAAATTTTGGGTTTTATTTTGTAACTAGTAATTCAAAATATTTTGCTGGATGTTTTATATCAAGCACTTTTTTAAAGAACTGATATCTTAACATTATACAGCCCCGGCTACAGATTTAAAAACGGAATTTGCTTTTCCGTTTTTCTCCCAATTTTTAAAAGTGTGACTTAATCAAGATTGTGGAGTCGGGAGTCGGAGTCGCCGGAGTCGTACGTTTTTAAGTGGAATCCGAGTCGGAGTTGGAGTTGTTTTTTTTAAATTGCTGGAGCCGGAGTCGTTTTTTCAGATGTTTTTGAGTCGGAGTTGGAGTCGAAAAATTTTAAACAGGTGCAGTCAGAGTTGGAGTTAGAGTCTGAAAATTTTGAACAGGCGGAGTTGGAGTCGGAAAAAATTCCTACAACTCCATAAACCTAGTTATCATTGGGTTAGCCATAATCAAACTGAGAATATTAAGTACTAAAGTTAAGGTTAAATGTTCAAACGATGTTAATATTTTTATTTTAGCAGAACAAAATAGTTGTGAAAAATTAAACAGTTTTGAAAGGGAAATAGGCCGCATTCATGGAGTCGTATCGCCTCCTAATAATCGAACCCCACACCTTGGGACCTAAACATTATCTTGAACAGGATTGTTATCACGTTTATGTCGCGCCCCGTTCTGGCCTTGCTGTTTGTGCCCTTCCATCGGAAGATGGTGCTCCAATTAGCATCTACGTACATGGGCCGCCACTGGGTACTGCTGTTACCCATGTGCTCCACGGTGAGGTAGGTCTGGCCCAGCTGTAACGTTTGCAAAATAACAAAAATGCACGTCGTGTGACGTCACAAACAACCAAACTTCATGTTATGACTTGATTGGCTCCATAAAATGTCACTGAAACGTGGTCACAGGGACTAAAAGCGCCACTTGCGTCTTTAATGACTTCAACGAAAGCAAGACCTTGTGGAACCGAGTCCGGACTGGGGTGGGAGAAATTTAACTTGTTTTTTCAAAATGTTTGGAGGTGAAGGACGCGGAGGCACTTTGTCTAAAAGAAATCGGGTGAAAAGTAATTACAAACCAGGAGCGCTTATATTCTAAACCAGTGGTTCCCAACCTTTTGATTTTTTTCAATAATTTAGCTGCAATTTGTGGATCCCTTTAATAAAAACAGTTTCTATTGTTACTTGCATGTGGTCTTTATTAGAAAATTAAACAAAATTTTAATTATTATTATTGAAAAGGATACGAAATAGGTTTTAAAAAATTTAGTAATCTACGCTTGCAAAAAAATAATAATAGTTTTGGTAGAGTATATCATGCAATAAATAAGATTAGCAGAAAGACTCTAAAAACAATATTGCTTCGGCAATTCAGTTTCAAACTAATGTTTTGCAATTTTTTGCTAGAATAAATAATACAGCCTCAAGTGTGCTCAATGTCCTGAATCTGTAAGTTGGCCAAAGATTAACAGGATTTGTTTTATATTCCATATAAACTGATAGCTGTATTTAGAAAAAACGAAATCTGCAAACAAACTGTACTGTTGGTGGGTCAATTATGATTTGTGGAAGCGTAAGTCGTGGCATATATAGCTTCACTCTAAAACAGCAGTTCTCAATTCATTTTGAAGGCCGGAAGGAAAAATTATTTTTGTATGCCTTGCACCATTTGATATATTTTTTTTGTATTATCATCGCGGTCATTAATAGTTGTAAAAGTCCCCAAAACAAGAAATTAAACTAAGAATTTAAAAAATGATGACAAACAAAACGTATTTATGAATTTAAACAAAACGCAATCAATGACAATCAATCAAGTACAAAGAAGTTTATTTACATGTTTTATTCTTGCCTTTTCATGTCTACAAGTTTTTCGTATCGTGATTATCTGTTACTTTAAGCGACGCGTAACTCCTTTTCCACGGTTTCCAACCGATTTTGATACTTATTCGATAGTGGTTCACAAAATAACAACTCTTCCCCAACTTTCTTTTTCTTGATATAACAAACAAAGCAAATTAACTGATTGTAATTGGATATACGTATGTGTAGACTCGTCCAGTTGAAGCGAAATTTTTAGTGGAGAAGCTTTGAAGTCCAAGATCGCGAATATCAATACTGAGATCATTTATTCTTCTACAAACAGTATTATTTGAAAAAGCAGCTTGTTCCAACTTCCTGGCAGCACCATCTCCCAAAATTATATGATTTAATAACTTCTTCGGAAAGTGTGTAAGATTTCATTGCTTTTGCAATGCGATAAGGTACTTTGTACAAAGCGCGGAAACGAGGCCCTTTGACGCTAGTAAATCCCATTTTCGGAAGCATTCCATTTCGATCGTAACGAGCTCGTTTTGTTTTCAAAGTTTCAGCATTATATCCAGCTTCAAATACCCCGTGTTTAATTTTGAAATGCTTACTTAACTTTGACGGTTTTAGATTAGAATTACAAAACACAACATCACAGAGAATGCATTGCGGCCTTTTAACTACGTCAACTATACCGATAATGGCTGTGAAACCAAACTAACTATATTTTTCTTTTTACTTCCTCACTTTTCCTTTCGATATGCTGCAGTGTAGATTGTAAAACTCACAACTATAATGACTGTAATGATTATTAACAGTTTACAAAATAGGCCTTCACAACATTCTACACTCTTTTAACCTTAATAATGCTTCTTGCCACACTTTCATAACCTAAAATCTTTCGCGAAAAATAATCAAAAAGCTGAAAGTATACCAACTGGTTGGTTACTGACTACTGACTAATACAAACTGGAGGATATTAACACGTCATATAGGCACACAATGAGTATCTATAACCAAAGAAATTTCATATTTTTTATTTTTTTTATTGTTTTATTTTTATTTCTGTCTTTATCTTCCTGACTCGCAGGAAAGCAACGGAGGTGCTATACATAAGGTAAACAATTACCCCGACCTGCTTCCGGAGATGCCAAGATATTGCTGTCCGCTAGTAATTTAGTAGAGATATGACTGTAATTTAGAACTGCTTTCCAAGACCACCAAGCAGGGGAAAGTGCCGTAAAGTGTCTTTCCCAATAACACAACAGAATGGCGCAAGTGGGTTTTAAACCGAGACCATGTTGATCATCAGTCCGGTGCTTTAACCACTCGACCACGCTGCCGACATATCTTCTATTACATGACAGTGAATCGTTTATAAAACAAGAATGAAGAAGATAATCCTGGATTGATAAAATCTGCGTTATGGTCCGTTGGTGCAGCTCCTTTTCGTTTTGCTTCGTATTGAAAAAGTACACAGTAGGTGAGCAGAAACCACATCCTACACCTCACATGTAAATCCTTAACTGGGTCGATAATATAAATTTTACTACAGTTTGCAGAGAAGCTCGCACCCCATTAAGCCTTTTCTCGCACCTCCAATTGAGAATCGTTGCTCAAAAAGATCACAATCTAACTGCTAATTAGAATTGTCATAATTGCAACTGGAAAGATTATAACACTCTAAGTAGCCGCATTGGAATAGTTTAAATAAACTGGAAGATGTGATGTAGACTACCATCGTTTTTATTTATTTGTTGTTGATTGAATTTGACGGATTGAACAAGGTTTTGTACAGTAGAAACACGTCTGTTAGGCATCTTTATTTAATTTGATTGATTTTCTAGAAGAAGCGAAAGTACAATGAATCATAGGCAATAATGAATACCAGTATGACGCTACATTCATAAATACTGTTAAAGCAAAAAGACCTCAAAGTGTGATTTGTTTCCAAATTCTTTCAAAACAAAAATTACATTTCTAATTATTCAAAGCACTCGCAAAAAAACAAATATTTTCGAAAAGACACAGAAGCTTTCTTAAAATACGATATTTGATTTTGATGAAACTTTAAATGAAATTGATGCAAAACTTTTGCAATTTTCATCTCTCGCTATCGCAACAGAATAAAACCCTAATTAGGATCTGCACGCCAAAGAGCACACGCTAAGTGGTAATAAGTCTTTATCTAATAAAAGAGTTATGCAAAGATCAAAAAAATCAAATCATAAAAAATTTAAAACAATATGCTTGAAAATTTGATATTTTTTCTTTAATGTATGGCTGTATTAGTAGTATTTGAAACGATGTATTATACCGTATAACTCCATTGCTACACGCGTAATTAAAAAGAACTGTTTATAAGCGAAATGCTGCCATTTTATGATCGACAAAAATTTTTTAAAGTTTTTATAAATACTGTATTTACTAGGTTAAACTTGTGTTGCACTTCGATTGTGAATAAAATATTGCGGCGCAAGCGTCTTTGCAACTTTTTCAAAAAACTTTTCATTTAGGCTATAGAGGGCTGATTAAAACTCATTTATTTTTTACTGCCACAGGGAGCCGCAGCACATAGATTAAAGGGACGCATGCAACTTTGGGACCAGGGGAAGTCGACATACGTTCTAGAATAATAGTCTGCAAATAACTTGAGATAACCCGGCCAAACCATAGTTTTTACGTTAGCTTACTGGTCAAACAATCAAAATGGTTGTGTTTATATTTTGCCCATTTTAAGAAAAACTACGGGTTTTGCCCATTTTAAGAAAACCGGAGAGAAATAAACAAGAATGATAAAACTGACTAGATTATATTCAATATAAGCACGCGTCCATTGTTGAACATGAAATGAAAAACTCTGACTCAGAAAAACATAAGTGGACACTTTACGTTGAAAAATTTATCTAAAACGTTAAAATAATTAATCTTAATTAATATACCCTGAATGCTTATCTAAAATGCTTATCTCAAAATAAATACAAGCGGAAAATGAAGGAGTTTATTCGGCGGATACTGTTGATGTTTACGTCACAAACCAATCTAATCTCAGGTCATTAATCATCGCCAACGCAATATGAAGGAATCATCTTCAAAATACGAAAACAGACTTAAATAGTTGTTGGTGTTTAAAATTTACAACTGAAAAATAAAATATTTACCTGATAATCGCCGGTGAACCAAATGTTGAACAAAAACTTGTGCAAATATAGTAATTTGCCCACTAAAACTATGTTTTAAGTTTTAATTTGAAGTTGCTTGTTGAGATAGTTCAACCGATTAATGTGATGTTAGTTGATTTCATAGGAATAAGGGTGATAGAAATGGAGTAAACGGGAAAGAGAAAAAAGGGAGGTCGAAGGGAAGATTTCTAGATGTATTGAAGTAGGATATGAGCAGAATTAGCCTAGGGAGACGGACATTGAAAACAGGACGCTGTAGAGGAGCATTATATGCTGTGGCAACTCCTGATTAAAGGAAAAGGTTGAAAGAAGAAGATTTTTGCAATATTTTATTCTGTTACGCCATAAATTATCTAAATTTAAATGTTTATATTTGCAATTAGTTAATTAGTTTAACGCAGTTGATGATGGAATGAGTTATAATTCCAAAATATCCTAAATAAAATATGTTACAAATTGTATTGGTTTTACTTTTTATTCTGAAAATGTTAATGATTTCGTCAGTAACATAGGTCATTCCAAATTTAAATATTAAAATGTAGGATTAATTAATCAGTCTAATGAAGTTGATGATGGAAGGAGTTAAAATTCTAAAACGTTCTCTATTAAACTGTGTTTTGTGGTATATTAGTTTTACTTTTTATTCTGAAATCATTTATAAACCATTGCTTTCACTCAAACAATGCTCTAATTGTAAGTCTAATTAACTCAAATATATCTTTTAATTCTATTATACGAATAATACTCTTCCGTTTTTATATGGTTAAATTTAGTAGCGTGTCTTAGAAGGTGACTTTTTCAATTATTTTCATATTTTGCTGCTTAACCTTTATGGATATTTTTTTAGCGTCATATTTTGTGTATATATTCTTTGATTAAATGTTCTTTTTAGCTTGAAATAAATGAATAACAATAATATCAAACGAATTTACGTCGATTAATTGTAAAATTTGTCACAGAAAACTTGTCGTAGCTGTTGCCGCAACACAAGCAAAAAGTGACTTAAAGGGAAAGGCTGAAATGAATAACAATAATATCAAACGAATTTACGTCGATTAATTGTAAAATTTGTCACAGAAAACTTGTCGTAGCTGTTGCCGCTACACAAGCAAAAAGTGACTTTTCTAATTTTTTTCTCTCTAAAGCAGACTGTTCGGCTTTGTTTTTAAGTAGTTAGTTTAATTAAGATCAGTTTTGCAAAAGTCTAGAAAAACAGTCAAAAACCGATTAGTACATATTGTATATGATGCCTTAGATAAAAAGAAAAATTTCTTATTAGGACATATACAATAAGTTATTGTTTTTAATTTTTCGTTACATTATTGAATAATAACAACATAGTGTGAAAAACAAAAATAATTTTTAATGAAGAAATAATTTAGGATATAAAGGAAAATCATGTGTCTGGTTTTTCAGCAAAAAAAAATAATATTTTTTACATGAATTTTATGTAATACAGGTAGAATAATTAAAGAGTAGCATATTGTAAAATATGGCTGATGAATTTTTGATTAAATTGGTTTTGTTTGTTTCCTCAAGATATGGATGGCTACTTTTTTTTCTAGTTCTATCAACTTTATCTGTCTGCAACTCAAAGATCTGCAAAAAATCACCAATATATGAAATCCTATCTGCATTAGAAGACTTAAGCAAACTGTATCAGCCAACGTCAGAGATCATTGAGCCTTCTACTACACCAGCTCCATCATCTTCATTCACGAACACAGGTAGAAGTTCGTTTTTAACAACGTAGTTAAAATTTTTACCACTGTTTATAAAATTATTTCTTAATAATAAAGGCGCGTTTAAAGTCGTTTGCAGTACTTTTTTTTGAGTGTAGTGGGCTCAATATTTGTTTGTTTTTTGACGCTCATATTAACTTATCTTTGTAACATATTGATTATATGTACAGTATCTTTAATGCAAAATTAGAAAATAGCGCCACAAGTGTTCAAATTGCGACCGCATGAAAATTGTTACGTCTTACTGCTTATTGTAATGCTAGAATATTTTGGGTATAATTGCTTTAATTAATTGTGTAAATGTATTTTATATCAATTTTAAACACAAAAAGCGCGCAAAGGCAAACTCTTAAAATAACACAATAACTCTCAATGAAAAACAGAGCTACCAAATGTCTGGTCGATTATTTCAGCTTCTAATATTGGAAGCGAATTGTTGAACAAAATCTTGTGGCGTTGTTCAGTACAAATGTTTTTTTTATTTTAAATTGTGGTTGAAAATTCTTAATTTCAGTGGCGGCTTACAAGTAAAAAACTAGGAGGTGCTGCAAAGCGAAAAGCAGGTTTTCCAGTAATGGGATATTTCATGTCAACTCACACCCTTTTCGGCATTTTTTTGCCAACCATCTCCGATTTTGCTGAAATTTGTCATGTTTGTAGGTTTAGATGAAAAAAATTTTTAAGCCAAATTTTAAGTTTTCAAATAAAATAGTTTTTGATATATGAAGGTTGAAAATTAGACACAAAATCGCCGCCTAAACGCCCCTGATCGAGCAAAAGTAGCCTTCCTGGCTTTATTTTTTGTTCGATTTCAAAAATGTTAATATCATTGGAAAGCTCTTTTCAGCAGCTTTAAATGATAATCATATTGTAAATGTAGCTATATAAATAAAAAAGTTATCATTTTTGTGACCTTGTGACCTTGACTTCGCATGACCCCAAACCACTTTAGACAAAAAAAATTTTTCAATATTTTTGTTCCTCACATAAAGGACTATCAGCATTCCAAAAATCAAAGTGATATCTCTATGAGTTTTTAAGATATTTTTTAATTAGAAAAAAATTAACAAAAAACTTGCGAAAATGATTTATTTGAAAATATGGACAATTAAGTTGCGAAAATATTAACGAAGTTGCATCATTAGGCACACCTTTTCAATAAAATGCAAATATCTTAAAAATCTATAGAGATCCTTCTTTAATTTTTGGCATGCTAATAGTCCTTTATGAGGGAAACAAAATTATTGAAAAAAATTTTTTGTCTAGAGTGGGGTTTTTGGGTTCATGCGAGGTCAAGGTCACAAGGTCACGACAAATGATAACTTTTTTATTTATATAGGTACATTTACAATATGATTATCATTCAAAAGCTGCTGAAAAGAGCTTTCCAATAATTTTAACATCTTTGAAATTAAACAAAAAATAAAGCCAGGAGGGCCACTTTTGCTCGATCAGGGGCGTTTAGGCGGCGATTTTGTGTCTAATTTTCAACCTTCATATATCAAAAACTATTTTATTTAAAAACTTAAAATTTGGCGTAAGACATTTTCTTATCCAAATTTACAAACATGCCAAATTTCAGCAAAATCGGAGATGGTTGGCAAAAGAGGGGTGTGAGTTGACGTAGAATGTCCCTAATACAACTTCCATAAATAATTTATTTCTGTTTTTGAAAACTACGACGTACACACGTTTTGCTGTCTTTTCTTTTTTCCAATCCGCAGCCTTAATTATTTATATTATTAAATAATTATACTTGTGATTGTATTTTGTGGTGGAGCAGAAATAAAAGAAAACTGAGCTGAAAAACTAAAAAAACGCTGTAGGTGAACATATGCAACCAAACAAGAAGCAAAAATTGTCGATTGGTCTTTCTATCATATTAAAAGAGGAGAAACCAAATTAAATGATAAAATATAAAATTAGCAGCATCAAAACAATATTTAATCAAATTGTTAAATTTGTATGTTAAATTTCCAAGATCAGATTTAGAGGCTTTACGTAAAAAAGTAACTTGTAGCTGAATAAATTCAATGCAGATTAAAAAAAGTCTTTTGCTAATTGAAAAAGAATTTGAAAAGCATCTTTTGTTTGAAGAGCAAAGTGAGTCAAAGTTTTCACAGAATGGAAAAACTTTTTTTATGAAACAATGAAGTAGAAATTTGACCAACTTAAAAGCATTTAAAAAAGCAAAATGCGAATTGTTATCAAAAGCACATTTTTTTGAAAGCTGTTGGAAAAGTTAGATAAAAAGTAACTGCAGTTAATTGAAAGCAATATCAAAAAGCGTTGCTGCTAAATTAATAAAAGAAAAAAAAGTACATAAAAAATTTTTAAAATTTAATAGGAGAGCTGTTGAAAATTATGTCTACTTAAACTGCTAACAGACAAATTTCACAAAGAAATGAAAGAGACAACAAAAGTTCACCAGCAAAAATTATTTAGGCTTTGGATTTCACAAAGAAATAAAAGTCCGAGTTCTATAGTAAATTTAAGTAAAAGAAAATTATCTATCACTGAATTAGAATCGCTACGATATAGTCTACAACACCATATACTTCCTAAAAAACTCTATGAAAATAATGTTAAAGCAAACTTAGAGAAATTAACCTACACATTAAGAAGCAAATATAAAACACAGATTACTCAAGAATTTAAAGATCAGATCAAATACTACTTTCAGAAATTTATGAACCGTTCCAAACAAGTATGTGCAACACGGAATAATCAAGCTATTCATCGCTCTCTACTAAATTTATCTAAAGATTCAGATATTAAAGTTTGTAAGTTAGATAAAGGTAGAGGAGTTGCAGTACTAAATTGGGTAGATTATTTTTCCAAATTAGATTCCATAATATATGATTCTACTAAGTTCGTTGAAATTAATAATAAAGAAGAAAGCAAATCACACCCTTTGATAGCAAGGGAACAATCAATCAGATATCACATTCAGAAATATCTAAAGCCGTACGGAAATGAAATTATTCAGCACCTTCTCCCAACGGGATCTACACCAGGCAAGTTATATGGACTAATAAAACCACACAAAGAAGATAATCCTGCACGCCCAGTTATCTCGATGGTGGGCTCTCCCGAATACAAACTAGCAAAATTCTTGGATACGATCATTAAGCCATATATATCAGATAAACACATGCTGCGTTCATCTTATGAATTCTTAGAAAAGCTACAAGAAATCAATCTGAATTCAAATCAAGTAATGGTAAGCTTCGATGTCAAATCCTTATTTACAAATGTTCCCTTACAAGAAACTATCGACCTTATTTCAAATAAAATTTATGACAAGAACTCAAATGCTAATCGCCTACCAATAAAAAAGAAAATCTTTAAAAAATTATTAAATTTAGCAACCAAAGGAATATTTTTATACAAAGACAAATTATATCAGCAAATTGATGGTGTTTCGATGGGTTCACCACTTGGTCCCACTATAGCTAACTTCTTTCTGGCTGAAACGGAAACTCGCCTTTTACAACAGCAATTCAATTCCGCCCCAAAAGTCTATTTTAGATATGTAGATGACATTTTTGCAATATTTAACAACGAAGCAGACAGTATGGAATTTCTAAATAGATTAAATTCACAACATAAAAACTTGCAATTTACAATGGAAAAGTTTACTAATACTCTCCCCTTTTTAGACATGGAACTTAAAATATACAACAATAACTTACAATCATGGATTTGGAGAAAACCGACTCATACTGATGTTTTTCTGAATTTCAAAGCAATTTGCCCGTTAAAGTGGAAATCAAACTTAATTAGTTGTATGCTAAATCGTGCCAAAAATATTTGTTCCGATTGCCATCTATTCAAAAATGAAGTAGAAAAATTAAGATCAATGTTCTGTAATAATGGATACCCAAATTATTTTTTCGATAAAGTTTTTTACCAATTTATGAATAGTAGACAAACAAATTTAAATCAGACGCAACCTACCAATAAAAAAGAAAACATTACAGTTAAAATTCCATATGTGGGGAAACAGTCTCACATATTCGCAAAAGACATTTCGAAACTTATTTGGAAATTCTCTGCCGTGCACTTAACACCTATATATAAAACTTGCAAAGTTGGAAACTATTTCAATTTAAAATCTAACACACCTGCGCTTTTGTTATCAAATGTTGTCTATCGCTTTTCGTGCCCGTGTGATGCGGGTCTGACTTACATCGGTAAGTCAACACGTCATGTGATAACAAGAGCAAAGAAACACTTAAATTTAGGCTCTTCGGTCAAAAGCAAAATAAAAGATCATATTATTGAATGCAATTTGTGTAATAAAAAAGATATGGATAGCTTAATACATCGTTTTAGTGTTATAAAGAAATGTTCATCAGATTACGACTGTAAAATTCACGAAGCTTTAATAATTAAAAAACATCAACCTAAATTAAATAAACAACTGTATGAAAATGGCTCGTCTTTTTTACTACAACTCTTCTAATTTTAGTCATGTGATTTGCAAAATTATTATTTTTTTCTCATTTTTTTTCTCTTTTTTTCTCCTTTTTTCTCTGTGAATTCTGACGTTGTTTTGTGTAATTGTCTTTGCCTATAAACTGAATTAGTAATAACAGTGACAGCATAAACTTGAGAAAATTGTTGTTTTTTATATATTTTAATTGATTGTAATTGTCGTTTATGGTTAAAAAAAAAAAAATTTTTAGATGATTTTAAACAATTTTAGATGCTTTGATAAGGACTGATGATAGTCGAAAACGTTCAGCTTTTTAATAAAAATTTTACAAAATAAATGAAATGTTTAATTTTGCTTGCTATAATTTATAAGAAAAATTATTAGAGCCGTATTTTTCAATCAAAATGTAACTATCTAACAAAGTTGTATCTTACAGCAAACTTCTCGAACTGTCATGATTTGGCTCAAGCTGGTTTTAATAAAAGTGGAATCTTTAAGATTACTGTTCCTGGAAAATCAAAAAAAATTCAAGTTTATTGTGATCTTGAAACAAATGATGGAGGTTGACTGGTAAATTTATTTCTAGTTTTTATTAATTGTCAACTTAAAAGCGTAAAATAAACTTTATTGAGCAGTACGTATTAAAAACTATTATGGTGGAATTAAAAACCATGTGGTTTTGACTGAAAATGATAGTAAAAATGTAATGCAATGAAAAATTACAACAAATTTTCGTAATATTTATTAATAAAGCTCAAAACTCATGTGCAGTAACAAGCTTAGTATTTAATAAAATTAATAATTATGAATGAAAATTATTTATGTAAAGTCACTTTTTGCCTTTGATTTAAGTTTTCGATTTGAAGTACGAACCTTGTTTGATTTTTACTTCTCTTACAAAAAAATTTATTTTTTTGCCTTTATTTAAAGAGATTTTTTGTACTGCTTTGTCCTAGATTGTATAAACGTATAACGCTGTCAGGGACGACGGAAATTTTTAGATGGAAAAAGGCATTTTTTTGTTGAAAAGCTACTCTCAATAAGCGCAAATTTTAGCGTACTAGAGAAGAGTTCTACTATAAACTTAGTTAAAAGCAAAAAAGGTATTAATTTATAAAATTCAACCCCTAAGTTTTTTTTGCATTTTTTGCGTTTCTGTATCGTTATGATTCAATTTGATTAAAACTTTATAGGTTTATTATCAAATGCAATAAATTTGTTAATTGCTTTCTTTCGGGCCGGTAGAAAAAGTCAAGTAAAGGGTCTCCAATTTTTTGTTTATAATATTTATAACAAGAATAGTAAATTTAATCTATATCAAACTAATTAAAAGTATCTTTTTAAAAGCATTTTGCAAAATATAACAGTTATACATTTTGAATGGGATAGCACAAACAAGTTATATATATTCAACATTGAATTACGTAGTTTCAATCAGTTCTCCCAACACATTTACATTCAGATGTTGAGCAAACTTTTTTCTTTCCAACTCTTAATGAAGATACCAGGTAATCAACATTGTCCAAACCTAACTTTAAGAAAACTTTTAAATCAAAATATGTTAATCAACAGCATTACAAAATATATCAGCACATTAAATCACATCTTATTTTATGAAGGTTTTTCAACGAAGAATGGATGGAAGTGTTGATTTTTATCGCAACTGGACTGAATATGAACGTGGATTCGGAAATTTAAGCGGAGAGTTTTGGCTTGGTGAGAGATTTACAAAAACAATTAATTTTTAAAGTTTTTAATTTAAAGTTTATTATACTTTAGTAGAAAAGCAGTTTCCAAACTGGGCGCTGCGTAAATCTGATAAAACTGCTGTACGTTAAGTTAAGAATTAAGTTAGATTATTATAAAACAAACAAAAAACAATAATTCACAAAAACATGAAATGAAGTTAAGAATTAAATTAGCATATTATAAAAAACAAAAAATCTTTAATTACACTTTTTCCCTCCATATAATTTGTCAACAATATTTTTATTATTATTATTATTATTTTTTTTTTTTTTGTATACCAGCCAAATCTCAGCTTGTGTTTTTTAAAGTTTGGTATACAATCGCAAAATATAAAAAAAAATCGCAAGTAGCTCAAACTTCCAGTAAATTTTAAAACTGCAATAGTCTGATTCGCCTAAAAACGGCTTATAAAGCGATTATTTTATTGAAATAGAAAATTTTAACTCAAATAAAATAGAATATTCTATTTAAATAAGACGATCGCTTGATGGACCGTTGTTTGGCGAAACCGACTGTTGCGATGTTTTCATTTGTGAGTGTAGTGTTTTACCTAAATAAATTTTGCTCTCGTTGTCGTTTGGAAGGGCATCCACTCCAGGTCAGACACAAACAGGACTGAAGCCGAGGGTTTATCCTTTTACTACCCCAGGCTGCTGTACTGCCTGAATCAGATGCTAACAGTGATGCTATTAAGCCAGCCTTGGGTTTCGTCATCCAAAACCGTCAGACCTTGTGCTCCATGTGGTGCCCGATGTATGGAGAAAGCTGTTGGAACATGGTCTGCGGTTTGTTCAGGGGCGCCACACTCGCAATTCGGTGAAGGAGCGAGACCCCATTTGTGCATGGACGAATGGAATTACCCAACACTAGTCTGCAGGCGGTTGAACTTAACCCAAGCTACTCGGGGTAAACCCATCCCAACAGGCCTGGCACCGATCCCCGGAACAAAAGCACGGAGCCTGGAAGCATTTTCACAGTACTCCGTTTTCCATTTGTAATTTGTCCATTCGGAAGCGCAAAATTTTGCTCTGATTTTGATCATGGAGTACTGAAATAACTAAATTAAAAGCACTTAGCTGAGTATAAGCATCTGCTAGAAGCCGTAAATCTTAAATATACCGGTATATACGTATATTATATGGTACATTTTCCAAAAGTACACTTTCAGTCTGAACCAACCTTAGTTTTCTCCACTTCAAATTGCAACAAAGTAGGTCAATTAAATGTCATTATTAAACGAATTGCAAAAATTCTTATAATCAAACAATTAAAAGAAATATTAAAAAATGTTTGATCTCGAGACCAATTTTAAAAACACGAGATCCAGAATACATTGTCTCGAGATCCAGACCATCAGCACAAGTTCGAAATCGAAACCGCCTAAAATCGGTCTCGAAATTTTCATCACTTCTGCGCATTTAGCTTTATCACTTTAACTTTATATCTAAAAAATGATTGGTACTTTCCTGTTATCGCCCCACCATATACTGCTTCTAGTTATTTTTAATACATTTCTCTTGGTTTCTTCTTTATCTCACCCTGGTTCTGAAAGGGGTATTTCGGGTTAGTTTCACCGAAAAAAATTTCTTGAAGAGACTCCAAAAATCTTAGGTGTTTGTTTACTATTTCTGATGGTGGGGAGATAGCAGAAAAGTATCAAACAATTCACCTTTCGGTTAACTCTAAAATATACAAGGTAATAAGTGATCTTGAATAGTTTAAGAAATTAATATAAATTTTTTGTATTTCTTTGGTAAAAAAAACAAGGTAAGCAAATAGTTGCACGAATCGGTAAGCTTGATAAACAATTTCGGTTCTATAAGCAAAAAAAGTGTGAATAGTAGCGTCGGCAATTTGCCAAAATGGTCGACCGTAAATAAAATTGTTCGAACGAAAATGGTCAGCAAAAATTTTCTGCAGTATAGTCACATTGTACAAGCACTATTGTCACACTTTATGTTTTTGCTTTTGATCTTATATTCTTGTGTTTTACTCTCGATTTTTGATTGAATTTTGTGTTTGTTTATTTTATCAAAATAATGTTTTGTCGCTATTTCAGATAAAATTTTTCAGGTTGTTGAACAAAAATTCTCACAACGTATTATTAGCCAATTTGCAATTTTGTGTTTTTTTCAGTGCTACCAATTGCTTAAACTTTTCCCAGATTGCCACCAAAAAAAATATGACTGCAACAGAAAAAGATCTGTTTGATTACTAAAGAATGTTAACTTGTAGTAAATAAATCTGCCACTAGTTTTATGCGCTTTTGCTTTAAATACCGGCCGGGACACCGTACAATGGGATTGTTTTTAGTGGGGTTTTATTGTTATGTCAATATTCAATTATCTTTAATGGAGCTGCTACTTCTCGTCCCCATGTTTCAATTAATACTTGCTAAAATTTTTTAGATGAATAGGAAGTTTTGTTCAAAAAATGATAAAAGAATAATGTGTTTTTAAGAAAGTTATTTTGTGTATAATTTTTGTAAAAAATAAAGTAAATAATAAACAGCTTTTTTACTTATTTTATCTCCATATTCATCTTCCTGATTCGCAGGAAAGCGACGGAAGCGTTGCTGCCCGGTCGAAATTCAATAAAGATATGACTGAGATTTAAAACTACTTTCCAAAACCAACAAGCATGGAAAAGTGCCGAGAAGTGTCCTTCCCAAGAACAAAACAAATAGACCCGAGTAGGTTAGGAACCGAGATCAGGTTGATCACAATCACGGCGCTTTTAACATTTCCTAACGATTCTCTATTTGTTGAGAGTGCGTTTTTTAAAAAAAAGCACCTTTTCTCTATATAACTTTGTGGATTAGTTTTTGATTGCGATTCTATAATTATAGAGACAAATCTAACACAATGTTTTTATCTTGCGAATTTCTAAAGCAATTCAGTTTCGCCACCATTGAATCTGTTATCTGTGAAGCACTATTTGGTTTATTTAAAGGATATTAAAGTTTATTGCTAACTAAGCATTTTAACTGCTAAGCAAGCTTAATAACAAAGACTTTTTAAACTGTACTATAAGCAATTTTTCAGCTGACTTTAAAACAGCTCAAAAAGTTTCAATTCAAAACTTAAAAAAGTTCTTCAAAAACTCCAACAAAACTTAACTTTAAAAAAAAATGAAAAAATTAAAAATCATTAACTTTTTAAGCGTTAATGGTAATATTTGAAACGATTACGCAGATATTTGGGGGTGCTGCAACTCTGCAGCGCCTATGGGCAAGCAGCGCAAACATGCGCGGCAAATGCCCATTTCTGAACACTAATGCTTAATCAACACTTTTAATTTACTTCTGTAGTATTTTTATTTGCAAGAAAAAATTTTTTCCAAAAACTTATAAAATGTTATTTTTTCTTGAGAATTTTTTTGCCATTGCCATACGTCAACTAATTAATAAAATTAGTCAAATTCAATAGGCCAAATGTTTAATATAGAAAATAAATCATTATCAGTTTCTTAATCAAATAGAATTTGTTTGAATAAGAAACTGATAATGACTTTTATGGGTCAAAATCGATTTTTTGTTATGAGTTAGTTGTTTTAGTTATTAATTTTTAAATTACTATTAAAACCATGGGCTTTGTTTGAAATAAGTAGCCTTAAAAAAGTTGTTTTGAAAAATCTAACATTTTTGTCTACGTAAACAAATTGTCATTGAATTTAATTGTCTACATTAAAGTTTTAAAAACAACCTTTTTTAAAGCTACTATTTAGTTAAACGAAAGAGTTACAAATAAAGGCTTTAATTTTAATAGATATATTAAAGTTTTGCAGTAGCAAAAATTTTTTAATTTTTAATTAAATATTTGGTCCATTGATCTTAGAATGATTTTATTAATTAATTTATGTATCGCAATTTGACCAGTTGAATAAAATTATCAATTTGACTTTCCCAAAAAGAGTAATGTATTTTTGTTGTAAGGCTTTCAACATTTTTTGCCATATTTCAAATAAAAATTTTTAATAACTCAAAATCTTGACGTGATACAGAGAAAAAGTTCAGATTTGGATTCACTGCCCCTTCCCCCCCCAAAAAAAAAAACACCCAAAATATATGGAGTGATTTGAGTAAACAAGATGAACATTTTTGCGACGCAGTATTATGAATATAAGCTAATCTTATAACCACAAGAATAAATAGACGGTTGTGCGGTCACAGACCCTTCCGAAAACTTTCCAGCTTTTTTAAGAATTTTTCCGCTACTTAAGCAAAATCCTTAAAATTTTTAATCTTAACTTGACTTACAAAGACAAAACAATTTTAACTTAGATTTATTTGCAATAAGTTCTGTTCTTACATCTTTTATGCCCTAATAGTTCCCGGTCTGTTGGAATGAGTTTCGCCCGAACAGCATGAGTTCAGCTCAATCACCTGCAGACTGGTGTTGGGCAATTCCATTTGTCCATGTAAAAACGAAATCTCGCTTTTTCACCGAATTGCGCGTGGGGCGCCGCTGAACAATGATGATGATGATGATGATATTTTATTCACGCTTAGTAACAATATTTAAGTATATGCAATGTACATTAAGCAAAGCATGAAAAGGAAACGCGACACAACGACGAACGTTAAACATGCAGAAAGTATAGAGAGGGGGTAAGAAAGAGAAAAAATAAGAAGCACGGCCGCGTTACCTAATTCAAACTAAATATTATTATTTAAAAAGACAAAAATGACACAAAAAAATGACAAAAAATAAATAAATAAAAAAAAAAAATCGCAGACCACGTTCTAAATAGCGCTCCCCATACCAGCCACAATTTCAAGTACCGCAGACCACGTTCTAATTTCAAGTACCGCAGACCACGTTCATGGCGCGAAAACAAACCGCAGACCACGTTCTAATAGCCTCCCCATACCAACCACAATTTCAAGTACCAAAAAGCTTGGAGCCACGCAAATTTTTAGTTTTGCAACTTTCTTATATTTATTCCAATGGAGATTTTTATTGTGATTAGGGCCATCTGTTACTAGATAATTCGATTACGAAAAAACTTTATTCAATTTTTCTTTCGGCAACAAACAAATCTGGTTATGCTTTAAATGTTTGTATTCATACCCTTGCCCACAATCGGTACAGTATTACAGAAATAAGAATTTTTGATTATTTTGAATTATCTTCCATGTAAACTTGGATCAAACTTTTCCCGCCACATAAGCGATTACTTTGATCCTATGTATTTTTTCTTAAATAGAGCAAACAAATTCTTTTATTAACAAAATTTATATAAGCAATAAATTTGAACAACATATTTATGTATTTATTAATTATAACCAGCGTTTTTTTTACAAAAAATGTAAAGTTAGTGGCTTTTACAGTCATAATCTTTTCCCAATCTTATCGTTTTTTTTCATCGTTTATATTCGTCCTTCCGCCTCGCAGAAAAGCATCGGCGACGCTATACATAGGACAAGCAATTACCCCGACCTGTTTCCAAAGATACAAAAATAATGTTGTCCAGTTAAAACTGTTAATTTAAAACAGAATACAAAATTGCCTTAAAGTTAAACTAAAAATGTGTTAATATGACGAAGTAGAAAATGAAAACATCCTAAAACTGCTCCAAATAACCTACCCAAAAGATGCACAGAAATAAACAGGGTTAATACTGAAAAAAAATCAGCGAGTCGTTAAACAGTTTTTAGTTTGTATAAGTCGTCATTATTTTAAATCCTTTATGGTAATTAATTAGACAAGTTCTTTTTTATGTAAGCCAAACAAATCCAACAAATGAAACAAACCTAGCAACTGTAACACGACAACACAAATAGCCGAAGTAATCAAATATTTGAATGAGATTTCAGCCATTACCGTGATGACCGTGCCTTCAGCATTTTGAGTTTTGGAAAAATCTTCTATAAATGACCTGCTCTTTTTAACATTGTTTATCAGCATGTTTTACATGCTTTGATTATCTTTTGCTTTAGTTGAGGTTTTTTTAAGAAAAGGTGGGCAAACTACGGCCCGCGGGCCGCATGCTGCTTGCCATAATTCTTTGTGCGGCCCGCGAAAGCCTCAAGCAAATTACTTTACTCTCTCTTTGCTTTCAGCTGTGGTGATCTCTGAAAAAAGTCATCACATTTAATCAATGTCTAAAACTTGGGATCACTTTTTTTTGGATGAAGATAGAGATTTTAGAAATTGATTGAAAGTGATGACTTTTTTTAGAGATCACAATAGTGCGGCCATCAAACAAACGCAATTTGTAAGTGCAGACCTTGAGCTAAAAAGTGTGCTCAAGCTTGGTTTAAAACAAATTGTTTAATGATGTAACCACGCAGAGCAAAACATTTTTCAACATGTTAAAAATACTTGTTAATATTAAATGTAATCTTAAGTATTTTAAAATCTTAAGATTAGGTATTTTAAAACTATTGTTTTGGGAGTAATTAAAATGAACTAAATTTTTGTGAAATATCTTGGTCTCGGTCTGAAATCATAGGTCTTGAAATTTTCCAGTCTAGATCTCAGTCTTGGTCTCGAAAAATTATTGGGTCTAGGTCTCGGTATTGGTCTTGACGCTTGTGGTCTCGACTACATCACTGTGTCTCTACAATTATATAACTTTGTTCAAAATTAAATTCAATAAAGTTTGTAAAATATCGGTTCAAACAAAAGGGTACACAGGAAATAACAATACTTTAGCAAGAAAATAAACTTCTTAAAAGCACCTTTTTTGTTTTCAGTGTTAAAAGAGCAGTCTTAACAAATGTGAATTTTTACAAAGTCCTGGAAAAAATTTTACTAAAAACTTTGTAAAAGATCAAAAAACTTTTCTAGCAAGTTTGAAGGTAAAATTTTGTTTATGCGAAAATGAAACAACCAAAAAAAATTGGATCAGAACTTTTTAATCTTGCCAAAGAATATTTTGGCTTTAAATTTTTTTGGTCAAATAAACAACATTGCTGCCGAATTTACAGAAAAAAAGTTTTTAAAAGAAAAAGTTTTTCTAATACATTAAAATTTGCGTTTGTTGAGAGTCTTTTCAACTAAAAAAAATTTTCGTGTTTAAATGTGGCACCTCCCACCAAAAATGTTTTCGATATCCTTGCTTTTTGAAAAAGGTTTAACCTTGTTAAAAAATGTTTGCCATATCAAATCATATCAAATTACCACACAAAATCAAATTTGCCATGGTGTGCGTTTTTTCGATCTGTTGAATGTATTAAACGTCAAGAATGACTAATATCATATTTTTTAGAGCGTATAGAGTTAGTGATTCCCTGTTTACCTTTTCATAATAATTTTAAAAAGTCGTTGTAAAATTGTTTGTAAATTAATGATTAAAAAATAATTATAAATTGAAATTGTTATACTGTATTTTGTTGTTTAAAATGACATATTTTTTGTTTTTACTGTTAATTTGTTGTCTTAGGTATTTAAGGCTTAGGAATTAAAGTTACTAATAATAATTTTGTTGCTGCATAGGGTTGGATTTGTTACATGCAATTACATCGACAAATTTGTATCAACTTCGTGTGGATCTTGAAGATTGGGACGGAAACACAGCTTACGCTACTTACAGGTTAGTGATTTGAATTTGAACACCTTTACGTAATTTGAAAACATTTTTGCATCAAAAACACTGAATCATGTATGTTATAAATTTTTCCTCAGTTGATTTTTAATTGTGTCTAGCTAGGTTTATCATACGTCCGGGTTTAGCCAGGGCAGTCCCAATTTTTAGGGGTTTGTCCCGGTTTCCCGCCCGGTTAACCAATATATCCCAGTATTTAAGTGAAGTCTTTTTTTGGAAAACACTACTATTTAGCAACTAAGATCAAGATATCCGAGACAAAATTAAAATGAAGATCCTATTTTTTTTAATGAACACTACGTTTTATCAACGAAAATCAATAAATTCGAGAGAAATACAAAGCGAAGATCTTATTTTTTTTAGAGAACACTGCTTTACAGAGACGAATTTTTTTCTTTTAAACACCGTCCCAGATTATCATTTCGGAAATATGGTATGCCCTTGTCTAGTCATTGATTATTATAACATAGATCTAGATATTGCATATTGTTGTTAAAAAATTGAAAACATATTGTGACGTCATCTTTCGATTGCTGTCTATAACATGACTAGTAAATAATGTGAGACGTACAACCTTTATGAAGTTAATTTTTTTTTTGTCGTGGTTCTTTATCAAATCTCAGCAAAAAAGATTACCCTAATTATTGAAATAAATACTTCTCGAAATACAGGAGTGACTCATAACTATGCCAAAGTAAAAATAATCAGAATCATATGAAAAATACTATTAAGTGACGACAAACAAACGATTGAGCATGTTTGTGGAAAATAATACAACAAAAACCGACCATAAAAATACAGAGTCTTCCAAAAATTTGCAACTTTTCTCGGGTCACGTCTTTAATAATGATCGAGAATAAATGAAATGAATGAATGAACAGTGGTCCGAGATCGAGACGAGACTTTGTTGTTACTAGACCGAGACTTCGAAAAACGTGTTTCGGGATATCGTAGATACTTGTAGTAAATCAACTTAAATTATTTTATTGAAAATGAATTCAAGACACATTACAAGACAGACTTA
Organism: Diplosoma virens; assembly: GCA_963680785.1. Classification (NCBI taxonomy): domain Eukaryota; kingdom Metazoa; phylum Chordata; class Ascidiacea; order Aplousobranchia; family Didemnidae; genus Diplosoma; species Diplosoma virens. The sequence continues at coordinate 35,261,460 of OY796884.1, forward strand.
CACATGACTTGCATCATAATATACACTGATGAGCGTAACAATTTTTTATTGTGTTTTTGAAAAAATTAAAAATTGAAAAATTATATCGATTTCAATGTGATTGCAGTGCGTTTGTGTTGTTTTGGTCAAAATTTTTAAGTTCTTTGACTTTCGAAAAAAATAATTAAAACACTTTGTTCAGTTAAAAACTGGAGTTTTTTCGTTTATAGAAACTAGTTTATACTCAAGATGAATTTTTGTGGCTCAAAAATTTTTTTATTTTATTTGTTTGATAAGTTAAACAGTATAAATACCTTTCTCCATAAACCATCAGCAAATATAATAACAATCGCAACAGTAAAATCAAATTCAATTGAGGAAATTTTCATTTTACGTTTTGAAAACAATTTAAAGGAAATCTTTAATTCGTTTCCCGTTGTTAATGAATCTGTAGCAAATTTATCTACTGTTGTTAGTTAGCAAGCAGTCGTTAAAGAGTTTAGTCGAGTTTATTGTGTTATACTGTAAAACATTGCACAAACTTTACTCACAGCATTACGTATTTCGTGCTTAGTTTGCAAGCAATCGCAAAGCTTGGTTTTCCAGACTTTTCAATAGTACAGTAAATTGTTATTTTTTTAAAGTTTAATTTGTTAAAATTTCTCTCATTCTTCTCTTTGATTGGTCGTAAAGTCTAATTTGTTGTGCTTTTATTGCTTAGTTTAGTGCTTTTTAAAGTTTTTTGGTTTTATTCACTCCTACCATCATGTTTCGGGTTTCATTAATTCTGATTCATGTTTTGATTGCTCACAACATCAACTTAAGACAAAAAACACTTTTACATTATATTTAATCAAAATATTGGTTTTGAAACTTAAGTAAAGACATTGTTAGTATTTTGGTCTTCATTTGACGTTGTTAGTATTTCAAACAACTGCAGCTTGTTATAAATTGCCGTGCTTAAACTTGGATCAGTTTAAATGCTATCTTTGTCAGTGTTCGTTCACTCCTCATTCACCCCTTCCTATTGGTTTACTTTTGTCAAAATTTTATTTACTCAGGGTGAACCATTTACCAGATTAAGAAAGGCTGGCTTAGTTTATCAGGTAACATATTACTAAAAAACTGCCGATCGCTTATTATAAAATCCCGCAATTTTTGTTCAGAAAAAAGATAATCATCATCAAAAAAAAATTACATCTCTTGTTTAAATGCCGCAACTCTGTTACCACTAGAACAATATCCAACAGGTATAGTAGTAAGCCATGTGTTCAGCAATCTCCAGCCTTATCTATAGTAACATTTCACTCAGTGATGGCCTTACAAAAATTAGGGGGGGCACTTTTTAATGTTCTCGAAGCAAAACGACAAAGCAATTTGCAAAACAGCTCATTGTTTTAGGGGAGGGGCACTTTTTAATGTATCAAAACAAAGCGATCTCTAAAAAATAGTTTAGAGATTCCACCATGTTGGTGCTACTATGAAAAAATAGAGCAATATCTTGCGTAAGGGGGCTACTTTTTGATGTTTAGGGTGGCTGCTCCGTTTGCAATGCACTAAACCCATCACTGCTCGCAATCCTTGAGTTTTTTGTGTACTGCTGCAAATTGTTTTGTAAAATTTTTGTCGTAAAATTTTCTTTTGTTTAAAAATTGTGTGAATTGAATGTTTCGCAAAAATTTCTTTTAAAAAGCATATATTTGGTTGTAGTAAAAACTTCGTAAGCAATTAAATCGGGCAATAACAAAAATATTTAATAAATTATTTTCACCTTGTTTTCAAGAAGGACACAACAGTGTTTATAAGTGCACTTGTACTTTTGTGTAGTTAAAGCGCATTTTATGCTGAATATCCCCAAAATACTTGTTAGTCCAATCTAATCCAATAAAAAAATCTTTTGGTTAGCAAATAAATAATAAACTATCAATTGCAAGACAGTTTAAAAAATAGCAAATGCGTCTTGCCTGCATAAGTAAAAATTTGCCGCGAGCCTTACTAGAATTCCAAAAGTTGACTAATGATAGCGTCTACAACAAAATTGATTCATAGAATCAGCATAAAATACAAAAATAAAACTAAAAAATAAAACAACAACAGACTAAGAAATTAAGATTTTTTTTTTAAATATTGGTTTTGAAATATTTTTTTGTTTGTTTTTTTTTTAATTTTAATCAGCTTCAATAATTACGACTTTTGGAAGAAAAATTGTTTTAATACATAATTAACCCTATTCTCCTCAACGGCCGGGCTTCTGAAGCCCGGCCCTTGCAAAAACGTTTGTAATTACTTCATCTCTTTAGATAAAATTCTGGAATTTCTTGACTTTTCCTAATTTGAAATGCTGAATAAGATGGTACTATTTTTAGGTGCCCCCGAACAAGGGTTAACGGTTAAAATAGACGTTTTTTGGCAAATTTGTGAATTTTTGCTGGTTTTCGCAAGCAGAGCGTAGAATTTCAATTTCACGCTTTTATTAAGTGACATGAATTTTACCAATAATTGGCTTTGCGTGTCGAAGCGAATTACGTCGTTTCCCGACGTCAATATGCCTTAGGCGATGTAGAACTTATTTCATGTAAACCGTATTTTCTTTTTTTGAGCTTTTGGCGATTGCTTGGAAACATTTTACACATATACAATATTTTGCGTAAAACAATTGCTGTTGGGCTGCTTGAATACCAATCAAGCGGACAAAATTCAATTTTTACAATAAGCATTTTTATAAAACTTTCTTTTTATTATTTATTTGTGAGAGAAAAAATTAAATTAACTAGTTCACATTTTAACTCTTATGCTGACGGATTCTTATAATTAAAAAACACCTGACTTTTTACAATTGCATTTCACTTTGCATTTGAAGTAACAGGCCGTTTTCATGTTGAAATTTTTCTAACAATGAAAAATCCAACGTATTTTTTATATACAAGTATACCTGTTTAAAAAAGTTTTGCGAAAAAGTTTATAGCTTTTCGATGTGGGTTTTCCAAACAGAAAGCATAGAATAAAAACAAGACGTTTGATACGATTGAATTTCAATAAAATAGAGCAATGATGGCCAACCCGCGGCACTTTTAAGGTTTCTGTGCGGCCCAGTTGACATATACTAATCCAGGGGTGGGCAGACTACGGCCCGCGGTATAGATGTGGTGATATGCACTGACTTTGAACCATAGTTGGATAGAATTATGTCCAAAATAACTGATTTTACCATGTTAATTACTTCTTCTTAAAGATCACAACTCTGGGAAAAATATAGCAAAATTTGAAAAGAAATCAAAGTGAAGACCTTTTTTTTTTAGAGATCACTATGATTTTGGTGCAAAAAATGGGGTGTTTTTTTGTATGGCCCGCCATTGTTTTTTGTGCTTCAAAATGGCCCTCGGCTCAAAAAGGTTGGACACCCCTGAAATAGAGGTTTCTAACTTATATAAATTCATGGCAGCTCTAAAGTCTGAGTTTTACACAAATGACTTTTTCCTCCCAAAAATTTTTCACCAAAGTTTAAAAAAGTGTCCTTACTTATTGCAAACTGTTTAATAAATTTATTTCGAAAGTTAAAAAAAACCTAAAAAAGCTCCATTCTGGAAATTTAAAAAGAACTTTTTATGTAAACGTAAAGACCATTTTTGGTCTTCATTTGCCTTTCGTCATAAATTTTATGTTTGAACTTAATAAGTCATTTAAAAAAAGTTTGTTATAATTCCTGGTCTAATATGATTATCCTATTATATTCCGACGTCTTTTTAGTTTTAAAACGACCCACTAATTCGAAGCCTCTGAATAAAATCAACTTAGATATCTTAGTTACGGAAGACCTGGGCTGTTTACAAGGATTTTTTCACGTAAAACCAGAAAAAGCTTCGGGTCCCAATTTTATGTGCATGTTGTATAAATTCATTAGGCTCTAACCTCTTAGATTTACACAAATGACTTCTTTCCTCCCAAAAAATTTTCAAGCCAAAGTATAAAAAAATGGTCCTTACTTATTGCAAACTGTTTAATAAATTTATTGCAAAAATTAAATAAAAACCTAAAAAAGCTCAACTTTGGAAATTCGAAAAAAATTTTTTTGTAAACGTAAAGACTATTTTTTGGTCTTCATTTGCCTTTCGCAATAAATTTTATGTTTGGACTCAAATTGTAATTTTTAAAAAAGTTTGATATAACTCTTGATCTAATATGATTATCCAATTATATTTTGCCGTTTTCGTAGTTTTAAAATGACCCACTAATTAAGAAACCTCTGAATAAAATCAACTTAAATTTTTACTTACGCCTGACCTAGGCTGTTTACAAGGTTTCTTCCATGTAAAGCCAGATAAAACCCCCGGCCCCAGTTTTATGTGCACAGAGCTTATTATCCATGTCAGAGCTATTTCAAAATCTTGATTAAATCATTTTCCGTTTTCCTGCTTGCGTCAATTCTAATTTGGAAAATCTACGGAAGAGCGCTTCTAGTCGCGATTTGAAAGACAAAGAAGGCTGTAGAGATCCAAAAAGTTATTAACAAATTTATCAACTTTATGTCCTGTAGGAGAAATTTGAGACGTTTACGTACGCTCGCAACGAGTTAATTGATGATTTTGACGCAAAAAGTCAACCGCGGATCAAGTCGTTCTGTTACCATAGAAATCATCGACGATTTTCTCAAGATTAAGAAAAATGCCATTACTATTTGTCAATCTGACACCTGCATATGACACTGTTATTTCATACAAACTTGATTTTAACTGCAAGTTACTGAGTTTTCTGCTGGATAAGAACATGGTTTAAATGATTATGAAACTAGTTCAGAACAAAAGTTTTACTGTAACGGCGACAGTAAGCAAAACAGTCTTGGTTGTCAGAGAAACAGTGTTCCTCCAAAATCAATCACGACTGATTCTTTTTTTAACATCTAGAAGTATAATCTGCGTTCCACAATTGTCAGGTAAAAAATATTGTGAGCCAAAAGTTTACAATAATCAACATTCATCATTGCGTTTAATTTCGACTTATCTTGAGGTAAAACTAAATAAATCAACCCAGTTTCGTCACCACCGTTTGCATTGCGCAAAAATTTTTCTTTGTGTGTCCCGGCGCTGAAGTAACTTGCGGTTTTAGGGCGGGAGCTGGTGCCAAAACCAGTTGTGGATGTTGTATGAGGCGAATGAGGCAGTTATCTCGGGCCTTTCCTTGAAAATATTGCTGTATATTTTGCTGTATATGCATTTTTAGAGATCACCATTATTTTGGGAGAAAAATAGCGAAATATGAGATCAAATCGAAGTGAAGATCTTTTTTTTTTAGAGATCACTATGATTTTGGGAGAAAAATAGAAAAATGAGAGACCAAATCGAAGTGAAGACCTTTTTTTTTAGAAGGGATGAGTTTGGGAAAAATAAGGGAAATACGAGATCAAAGCCCTTTTTTTTAAAGAACATCAAGTTTTGCGAATCCTTGCTTCGCGGCCCTAATTTTGAATATCCGTCACTGGCCAAAACATCAGAAATAACTCTTATTTTTGTCCATTCAATACCCGAGTACTGGATCTTGTTTGTTTTTGCAGCGCACGTATTTTGTTTATACGTATATAGTGTCTTGAATAATGCTTTGTGCGTAGTCACTGAATGCCTCCGTCCCTCTCCAACGGACCACTTACCAGTTTTTACAGACATCCAGTCATCTAAGCTTTGACAACAAAAAGCGATACTCTTTTTGGCTAGAGATAGTACTCTAGACATGCTCTGCTATTTTATCCAACCTGTGGCACACTTTGTAAGGTTTCAAAAATTTGCAGAGCATCTGGACCGGGTAAAGAGCTAAATTTTCACCGCTTTCCGTTACCTGAAGTTTCCTTTGGCTGCCATAGAAAGCCTAAAAATTTTAATCTGAACTCTAAAAATAAAGTGATGACTTTTTTTCATCTGAAGTTACCAATTTGCGCATATCAAACACTATCCAGCCTGGGAGAAAATTGATCAAAAACAAGTTATCAATTTATTTGTAAAGAGTTTTTATGTTCACTAAATAAAGTTTCATATGAAAAAAAGCGTTTGAAATTTAGTAAAGACCAAAAAAAGTCATGACATTTCACGATGAGATGTACTGTACAATGAATTTTTTAAGTTTATTGGTTGCTACTTCAAAAAAACATAACTTTTTATCTATTCGAAAGATTATGTTTGCTGTTTTTCCACAGCTTACGAATTATAAAGCATTGCTGTAGATCCTGACTATGGTTTATTCATCGGTTATCAAAAGCCTACCGATAAACACAAAGGTCTAAAAGCTTGTTTAAACCTGCTTTGCAAAGACTTGAACAATCTTGCCGAATTAGGTACCCTGCTGCCCAGTACGTGAATCATACATAGAACACAGAGTACTGTGGTAGTACATTCCGGCTCCATGCTTTTATTACCAGCGCTTTGAGTGTACTAGGCTCGTTCGAAATAGCGTTTTCAGAACAGTTTGTGTTATGCTTAAATGCCTGTGGACGGGTTTTAAACAACTGGCCTTAGCCGACTGGCTGCAGTTTAACTAACCAGTCGGCTGCGTCTAGCTGGATTGCGCCCAATCGGTTGCGACCAGTTGGCCCATTCTGCCTGCAAACCAAAATTGCGTGTTTTTATTTGTGCATGAACAAATAAGGTCTCTTCACTTTCTCTCATTGCAAATGCGGCGTCATTGCACAAAACAGAGAAAAAGTTGTATAGGAGTGTCATATGAATTAGGCATTGTAAGGAGCACAAATTTGGACAGTTTTAGATAAAAAAAAACGATTGTGGCTTGGTGCATCACTAACAGTACTTAATCCAGGCAATACAATAGCAATTCGCAATAAATAAATAAACCATGGGGGCCAGTCCTATTTATTTGCTTTACTTGAAGTGGATACTTTTAAATACTACAACAATTTCGGCATAGAATTTCCCTGTTTTATGTAAAGTTAAAAAAAAGGCTTTTATAGCTTAATGTTTCTTTCTCCTTTCTTTCTCCAAGCTATCTTGGAGAGGTCTTGTGGTGATTAGCATCTTTTGAAGGTAATCAATCTAATCTTCCAAAGTGTAAAACAAAAAAACGCACTTTTTAATTAAATATATTGGAACCAAAATGTGTTATTTTATTCATATTCCATCCAAAACTTTTCATATTGCAAAATAAAAAAATAAATTTACCTTTGTTATCTTTTGTTACCGAGATTTGCTTATTTTCTAGTTTTGCTTTTAGGTTTTCATTTTTTAATTACTTTTTTGCCTTATCGCAACTTGTTTTCAAATGGTTATTTTATTTTAATGTTTTTGTTATTTTAAATTATGCAATAAAAGTAACTGCTTGACCAAAACACCTTATGGTTATCTGCCAGTCACGTTATCCTATATTTAATCTCAATTATATGTTATGCGAATATTTGTAATAGTTTAGTGACAAAATAAACAAATGTGAATTTTGAATCTTCGTACATGCCACAATATTATTGTTCAAAAATTTTTTTATTGGACACTCTAATTTTTATTAACTGATATAATTGTAATTTAGAGTTTCTAACAAAGACTTTTAAGCAGGGAAAGTGCCGTAAAATGTTTTTCAAATAAAATTTGACAAAAACGAACGTATACGATCCTGATCCGTTCCCATCAAATCGCCACTCCCAACCTCTTGCTATACTGTCGACAAATATATTATAAAATTGATTTTTTCCTTAATTTTATAGAAAGCAAACAAAGTTTTTGTTAAATTTTATTGCCAAAAGATTTGGAAAATTTCTCACGTGCTGGCATGAATAAACACACTGTTCTATAGGATCACTATTTCTAAGAAATTATTAATTAAAATCGCCCAGGTTGCAGCACTGCTTACAAATTTGCACTTCATGCTTTGAACGATGCCGAGATATGTTCCACGATTAATAGTCACAATTATATAGAGTAATATTGTTTTTCTCAAGTGTTTTTTTTTAAGTAATGCAACGGTGTACTTCTATTTCAATAAATAAAAAAACTCTTTTTGTGGCGGTGAAATACATAGCGAAAAAACAAAACAAGTGCATACAAACGATGATAATTATATAAAAGATAAAGGTTTGTTGGTTTTACAGCATTGGTATGTCGATATTCTAATGCTGCTAAATATTAAAATATAGCCTATTTCAAATTTTTTTTGTAAAAAAAATTATTTTTTTATTATTTGATACTTTTTTTAAAAAAGCAGCAATAATTATTGGTAACTAAAAAAACATGTGGACAAATATGTGAACCAGTAATTGAAACCAAACTAAAATAATTTCTATACTTCGACCAAAACAATGAAGTAAGCTTCCCGTAGCTTCTTCATTGTTCGTAATTGTCGTGCGCGTTGACGTCACTCTTTACGTCCAATTTTTAATTAAGTTTACGACTGTTACAACAGCGAATCCGTTACAATCGCATTTCACGCTAGTTAAATGAGTGTCTAAACGTAAAAATTGTAGTGACCTTGCTAAATTGCAATTTTGCATACTATATCAAATGAATTTTCAAAAACTTTTTTGCTCTAACAAAAGTTAAATAAATGATCTTTACTCTGCTTAAATTTCATAAAGATAGCTTAAGTAGTTTTGGAGTTATTGATCGTTAAATTGGTGGGCTTCTGAAGCCCGGCCGTTGAGGAGTCAACACCTCGAAAAAGCTTGAGGAGAATAGGGTTAAATGAAATTGATAAGAAAAAAACTGAAATTTTAATTCAAAAAACAAGGCCATTTTTTGTATATCATATACGCGCTTTAAGAATTGCAAAATTTAGTTTTGAGGTCAGTTCAAACTGAAAGCATAATTTTCTTCTGAGCTTCCAAAATTTACATTTTCGGCTTTTTCCGCCACTGCTTTCAGTATGAACAAAGCTAAAAAGTTGAAATGTTTCAACTTCAAACTTTTTTGCTAACCCCAAAAACTTTTGCGCTTGGACGACTACTTTTCGCTTTTATTCTAAACAAGTATTTTACTTTATTTTAACACGCTTTCAGCTGCTCGCTTTACTTTTTTCGCCTTCGCTTTCAGTCTAAACTGACCTTAAAAGATCCTTATAAAATATTTTAGTTTAATATGAAGAAATTTGTGAACAAAACAATAAGCTTTTAATTTGTATAAAGCTGACATATATCTTATTTTCTCTTTTAATTACATATATGTAGATTACAGTGACGGTACAATTCTCACGTGTATTTGATTCACTGTTCTAGCCAAAATCGTTGCGTTACCAAAACGTTTACACTTAGGTAATAAGCCTCTACAATGCTAATTTGCAATTTTTCTGTCAAAAATCTTTTGTCAATTTAAATGTTTTTTGCCAACGCTGTACATCATGGGTGCTCAATCTTTTACTCGTCGTGAGCAAAATATTTGTCTGCAATTTACCTTGGGCCGCAATCGGTACAGTGATCAAAAGTGATGAGAATTAAAACTGCTATGAAAGTTAATTCAAAAATTTTACGTTAAAGTCAAAATGATAATTTTCTAGTCTTTTTTCCACACATTGGTTTTAAAGATTATTTCAAAGTAACTTTTACGATAAATAAAATTTCATCCCAAAATTTAGTTAAAGACAAAAAAAGCCATTTGTTATTTTTCTAAGCTAAGCGAAAAACCTCTTACTGAGACAAAAATAATTGTATTCCGAGTTATCTGCGTACCATTGAATTGGTGCAGAGACACTGCAATTATAATTCAAGATGTTTGAGCATCTGATTATAAATTTCTCGGCGGGCCGCACCAAAAGGTTTCTCGGGCCATATTCGGCTCGAGGGCTGAGCTTTGGACAACTTTGCTATACATAAACGGAATTAAATAAACATTTTGATTATTGCATAGCGAATCGAATAATTGTGATACAAAAACCTCTTCACTTTTTGTGATTACTACATTAATTATCAAAACTTAAAAATAATCTGCTGTAAGATTTCTTTTTAATGTATTTGATTTAGAAATTTTTCAGTTGGAAACTCACAATCAAACTATATTCTGAATGTACAAGTTTACAATGGAAATGATGGTGAAATTTGTTTTAAACTATTCAATCGCATCCAGATTATTTTGTGCAGCAATCATAAAAACTTTTTTAAAATTAACAATACGACTATATTATAATGTAATACAGTTTTCTTTGAAAAAAATTTTTTATTGTTACATAAATTAAAAATCATATTTTTTCATTATTGTGGTTTCTAGATTTAACTGGCTTTTATATATCAAACCTGACTTCGAGCTAAGACTGAAAAATTATTTAAATTCGACTTTTGATTAAATCAAATCGGCAAGTTTTTCTCAAATCTACAAACTGTGCGAATGAAAACAAATTAAAACAATAAAATAATTTTTAAATTATAGTTTTTTTACTTGAAATGATTTGCTGCATTCGGAGCGTGGTCGAGTTGTTAAGAGCGATGTGATTGTGATCGACCTGGCTGATTTAATGGTGAAAAATTTTTCAACTGTCCTAACTTTTTTCTGAAATTTATTAAAGCGTCATTGACTTTTAAAAGTCGGGTTGAATTTTGTTCAGCTTTTGTTCCTCAATGTAACTATTTGTGACCGATACCTTAAATTTTTTTCCATTTTTGAAAACGAGCTTTTAACTAATTAAATGAAATTTTGCTTTTTATCACACTTTGCGAAGATAACTACCACCAAAAATTAAAAATATAAAAAATGCATTAGGCGTGAATAACTGACTGACAAAACAAACAAAGCAAAATTATTGCGTTTTAAGTGTAAATGATCAATAGATTAAAACTAAAATTCCAAAATATAAATCTGATAAAATGACCAAAATTATAGTTTTTTTTTATCTTTTTAACATAAAAAAAGCTATAATTCATTTAAAAACTTATTTTTTGTTTAAATTATTTAGAGATACAAGGGTTTATGATTTGTGAAAAATTTACATTCCCAAGTCGTAGAGCTCACTAAAAACCCAAATTTGTATAGGGTTAGACAAATAAAATCTATTATATGTTTGAATATTTGCAATGAGATAGAGTGCTTTTTTATGTTGCTTATGATAAATTGTTATAGCTCATAAATAGAAAAAAAGTTACTTAAAAAATTAATAAATTTTTATTTTATCTATTGTATTCATAAACCGTATTTAGTTTGTTATTAATGTGGTTGTGAACATCTATGATAACCTCAAATGATTTGTATCAATCTAGTTGGCAGTGTGACAAAATGATACGGAACTCATATTATAATGTACTTGTAATGATTCACACTGTTTCTGTTCAAATTCTAACCTCGTCATACTTTATTCCCTTGTTTTGTTTTATACTTTTTTCTTCCATGTTTTTTTAAGAAAAATTTCTGAAATGCATTTTTATTACAGTGGACAAAAATTAAGCAAAACTGAAATTTTTTTGTTTTTCTTCATAAATTAGCAAATTCTTGTTTATCAAAATACTTAAAAAACTTATATTGAAGTTTGAAAATCAAAAGTTTTTAATTGTTCCAAAAAATTAAATAAATAAATAAACTTACTAGCATCAAAAGTGTTGATTTAGGCCTCTTTAAAAAAAATCCTTTTCATAAACAAGATCACCAAACAAAAATTTTCAATTTACATTATAAAAAAAACTTTTGATCCAAGATGGACAAAATACCTAAAAATAAAATACTTGGAATGAACTTTTGTTAGAAGAGTGGTGAGTCATTAAAAGCGTCGTAATTTTGATCAACATGGTTTTGGTTTAAAACATACTCGCGCCATTTTGTTGTGTCCTTAAAAAAGACACTTTACAGCCCTTGGCGTTCTTAACAAGCAATTCTAAATTTCTCGTATTGCTATAAGGCTAAAAATACAAATAAAAATTTTCAACCGGCAGCGATATCTTTTAATCTACGGATGCAGGTCGGGATAATTGCCTGACAGTTGACTTATGCATAGCACCTCCGTTGCTTTCCTTTATTGCTTTCGATCAAGTCAGGAGGATAAATATAGATAAAAGATGAAATAAACTATTTGAAAATTTTTTCAAAATATCATCAATTTGACAAAACGAAATAAGATTTTTTCAATGGATGCAAAACAAAATTTTGCACAGAAATATCACAAGAAACAACAAAATAGCATTTGTATTTCCCTGCAGTTTTATGTTAATATTATTGTTTTGTGAGAATTAAGTAAAATCAGCAATGGGCAAAACATTTTTGGATAAACAAAAAACATTTTTGCCCTGATCAGTGCTCCGTAACTTTTTCACATTCACGGCACACTTACAAACCTTCCATAAATTTACAGCACACTTCGAACCAAATAAATTTTTTTTGCCTTACTAAATTTCAAACACATTTTTTATATGAACTGTAAAGAAGCAAAGATTTTGTACAAAACAAGATTGAAAAATTAGTCACGACAATAAGAAATTTAAGAAATCTTCATTTATTAAAAAAGTCCAGAAAAAGTTTTTTTCAGTCGAAAGAGGTTGAACAGTCTTGGTCTAGCAGTTGTTAAGGTCAAATTCGTAAATATTTTTTTTTAAATATTAATATGTATAAATTATTGTTTTTCCGACGCACACTGGTTGTAGATCACTGCCATAGAGAAGCAAAAATACATAAAACTGAATTGTTAATTTTTGGTTTCAAGTTTGAAATATATTTCTAAAAACTGATCAAAAAATTTTGAGATAGATATATTTAGGACGATTTTTCTTTAAATAATTGATGGAACAAAAAAGTGCTATCACGGTTATACGTTTACTAAACTCCACGCAAAAAATAAAAAAGTAATCCACAAGTTTTTACTTTTAGTTGAAAATAAAGAATTTTTTAAAGTATTTTTTATAAAATGTGGCAAAATGGTCTAGATTAAAAATAACAACTAATGTGCTCTTGTTTGTATGATGATGATAAAATAATCTAACGGTGCATTTGCAATTACTTTATTTCCTCAAATCACAAACAAATTATTTGTAGGTGATGCTTTGTTTCATCACATCTATCGACCATTTTCAACAAAAAACCGAGATAATGATGAATGGTTATCAGGTAACTGTGCTGAATACTATCAGGGGGCTTTTTGGTACGGAAATTGTGGCCCTGCAAACTTGAACGGAGAATATCTGGGTAAGGGAATGCACCACGTCACAGGTATTTGGTGGTATCAGTGGAAGGGCTGCTGCTACGTTTTATTGAAGCAAGTGGAAATGAAAGTCAAACCGAATTAATATCATTAAATTCAACAATATATTATCACGTGATAATAGAATAAACTCATTTGTATTCAAATTTTTCTTTGTCCATTAAGATTTTGATAAAATTATGGATTCTATTGATAAAATTATGGATATTTGATAAAATAAATTCTATTTTGATAAAAATAGTAAAAAAATTTCTGATTTGTAAGAAGATTAATTTTATTTTAAATTCTATGAAAGTTTTTTAAATGAAAATTTATTTCTACACTGTCAATAAAATTTATTATATTTTACCTGGCAGCAAATTTCGGACACGTCCGTAAATATCTTTATAAATTATTTCCGTAATCAAATTTTACAAATGTTTTCAATAACTTACTTTACAAAGTTACTGTATTTTACCTGACAGCAAAAGTTTGAATATAGACGAAACTGTTTTATTTACGATTTTTTAAATCTAAATCAGAGGTTCTCAACCGAGGCTAAATTTACATCTTGGGGTATATTTGATTAATCTGGATTTAATTTTTTCATAAATCACACATTTTTTGAGACAAAAATCTAGAAATCAGAGTCAGATCCGAAGTGAAGACTTTTTTTTAGAGACCGCTATGCTTTTGGGACAAAACGTCTTTAAAAAGTAAATGTGTCTTTTAGAATTTTTTTAAAAAGTAAAAAAGTTTTAATATGGTTTGTAAAGAGTAAATAAGCTTAAAAAGGTTGAGGACTTATCCTCTAAGCACGCGGATATTTTCAGTCGCCGATTTTACGTATCGAGCAGAAAATATTTTCAGAAAGTTTTTAAGAAAAACTTTCTACAGTATATGTTCATAACTTTCAGTTAAAATTTCAACAACCTAAAACAGTGCTCAAATTAAAAATTGGTTGGTATCAAAATCTAGTTGATTATATCTATGGCAGCAATAATTTAAATCATTTTAAAAATGAATTCAGTTTATTAAAATCTGTACATAAAAGCAAGGATAAAGAACAGTGTTTATAAATTTTACGTGATTTTTATTTTTACTGGTTTTTCCTGGTTTTCAGTTACGCAGTAGTTTTTATTGGTTTTCACCATAGTATTTTTACGCGTTATTTTCTGTAATTCCAAATAACATTATTGTTGTATGTAAACTAGTTGTACATGTTAAAAATTGTAATTTTTATGTAATCACCAACAGCAGCACGAACAAATACTTTGTAAAAACAAAATTGAATATCGCAACACTAAGTGATTTTCTACAATGTATACGTATTTATTGATACAATCAAATTGATGTTTCTCTGTAGCGTTTACATCAAAGCAAACATCACCAAATCAATTTAAACAACAAATCTGTTTATTTACAAACTTAGATTTAAATAAATATACAAACAATTGTTTTGTTCACAAAGGATTCGCAGACAAAATTCCTGTTCAGTTTAGTATCGTGTTTTTGTGAAACGTTTTTCAATCAATAAAACAATTGATTTATTAAAGTTGCATAATAATCTTTAATTGTAACTCGATCGACTGTATCCCAAAAAGATGTGGGGTATTCAAGTTTTTCATTTTACCAGAATTTCTCGTGACCCGACAGTTGATCGAACGACATTTGATCAAAAAGACATTTAATCGAAACGACACTTGATCGAATAATGAAAAAGAAAATTTACAACTTTAAATCTGTCCGAATTTTGTTAATTTTTTGTCCTAAAACAAAGTGATCTCTATAAAAAAAATCTTCACTTTGAATCAGTCCCAGTTTTGTTTGAGTTTTTGTCCCCAAAACTTTGTAATCTGTAAAAAAGGTTTTGTCTTTGAATCTTTCCCTGATTATCGCAGGGAGTCCAAGCGTGGGGCACAATTCCCCTTCCCCTAAATTGGCTGTTGACTAGGCTACTATATAAAAAGAATGCAAAAAAATGGCAGCAATAGGCATCTAACGAAGCATAACCATGACAAGTACGTATTATACTTGTTGCCCTCTAAAAATGCGTTGCTTATGAGCCTTGTGACAAAAACCTGATCTTGACAGTGGCAAAAAGTTATAAAAAATAAACACTAACTGTCTTCTTATTGATGGCCTCTGCTTTTTATGAATCTAACTTACAGTAACAAAGAGATTGTTTAATCGCAGAAACATATATAAGTAAATATTTTTTTATATTTACTGTCATTTTGATCAACTGTCGTTTCAATCAAGTATCCTTTTGATCAAATGCTGTTTCGATCAACTGTTGTTTCGATCAGGTGTCGTTCGATTAAGTATTGTTCAATCAATTGTTATAGTACCAGAATTTCTAGTGCGGCAATCTGAATAAAATTTTGTATCCAGACAATTGTTTGAAACAAAAATCAACAATTTACGAACAATAGGATGAGGGTTAGGTATTCATTGAAAGAAGCAAAATGAGCGTTTATGAAATAAATATTTTCAGACAACTGTATATATAACTTAGAGGGAAATCTGCGCTTGACCTAACAAAATTTCAACATCATTCGATTATATCCTCATAACGTGGTTGTAATTTTTAAAGGCATTATCATTTAAGAATTAACTGACTCTGTTTTGTCAGCTGTATGAATAGGCTGCCTTAAAGACCAACTTAAGAACCGCTATTTGTGGCTCGCACCTACACGTACCTGTAAGCAATTTTACATATGACCCGCACGTACCCAACCCGTAACTTTTTCATTTTTGAGTAACGCCATTCTTCTTTTTCTTCGTTTGGAGTAGATGTTTCTCTTTCCAAAAGACACTTAAGATGTTAGGGCAGGTATTGATCAGCCAGGTTATTGTATCGTTATCAACTTTTTCCAGACCAATCACCCTCCTTAGATGATGGAAAATAAGAAAAGATTTATTATGTGATCAGCGGTTTGCTCCTCCGCGCCACACTTATAGGCTGCTGTGAGAGCCATAATCCATCTGTGAACTTTAGAACAGAATAAACCAACGCCACTGCAGAGGCGACTAAGCCTTACCCAGGATGGTGTGGGTAGATGCATTCCAAGTGGTTTGGGGTTGACGTCAATGATGAAAGTATGTAGGCGGGTGGTGTTGTTTTGCCATTCTGTATTCCGTTTGGTTTCCGCCCAACATGCCACACTGGTGTCGACTAAGAAAATTCCTTTAAAAGTTTCAGTGCAGCAGGCATAAATGGTTGTCTCTATTTGAGCTATCCTTAAGTATGCGTTCAGGCCCTCGCGCTAAGCAAGCTAGAGATAGCTTGGTTTGTTTGCGGCGAAGTCCAGTTGGAAGGATACCTGCTAAGACAAATAAGTTGTTTATTGGTGAAGGGCGCAGGCATCCAGTCACAATGCGCAAAGCGTTATTTATAGGCTTGTTAATGATCCGAATATGGACACTGCGGCAACAAACAGGCAAGCAGTACTCTGCAGCAGGGTGCACCAGGACCAGAGTGGCTGTGCACAATGTCGTGGCGCCAGCACCTCAGGTCGATCCCAACAATTGCCTCAAAAGCCCAACGCGTGTTGTTAATTTTTTGCGCAATGACTCAACAGGTCGGCAAAACGTGAGCGCTGTATCTAATTTTATGTCGAGTTATATAGGCTTGGCACAGTAAGGCAGGGCTTATCCTTCGACGGTGATGTAAAGTTTGCGTCGCACCTCTTTGTTATTGAGGTGGAAGGCGGCCAACACCATTTTAACTGTACTGAGCTTTAATTTCCATTTCTGGAGTTACAAGGATATACAGTAGTTGTCAAGTCCTGAGTTAAAGTTTCCTCTAATGTCTTCCAATTAGATGTTGTGTGCATAATTGCTAAGTCATCAGCGTAGAAAAATTTTTTGGCAATTGTTACAGTCAGACCATGAATGTAAATATTAAATAAGAGGGGAGATAAGAATGATCCCTATGAAACGCTATTCTTGAGGCGTCGCAACTTGCTTTGTGATCCAGTACAAGTGGTAAGAATAAAACTGCAATTTTGTACAGGTTCCATCATCAGAGAGACCTTGTTCCTGTCCGGCAGAAGACACAAAAGCTTGCAGGTGAAGCCGCGATGCCATAGGATATTGTAGGTTGCTGTGAGGTTGATAAAAAAGCACCTGCCTTCTTTTTAGCCGTGTAGTTATTCTTAATTTCTTGAGTTAGGAAAGTGACTTGATCTACGGTCAACCTTCCGCGCCAAAACCCAGCCTGCTCTCTCGGTAGCAGTTGGTCTATAATTGGTTCGACTCGAGGGTAGATAAGTTTCTCCAAGGTCTTAAAGAAGAAACAGCAAAAAAATTGTTCTGTGACTCCTTGGGTATGCTAATTGCTTAGTCGTTTCGGGATTACAACCACTGCCGTTTGTCTTCAGGTTTTTGGAAGCTTAATGTGGCGCATGCAGGAAGATAAAAACTTATTCAACCAGCATGGAGTATTAGCTCTGCGCAAATAAATTTAGCTCCCGGAGCGTGCTTTAATTGCTGGAAGGCCTTTGCTGATCAATCTTTTGAAGGATGGGCAACTGAATAGTTGTGTGTGTTGCAATCAGCCAAGTTGAGCACAACGTGGCCCGGGGGAGCTCCAAGGCTTTCACTAACTGCATTTCTAAACATCTACAAACCACCTAACTCGCAACTAACACCAATAGTCATTCCGGTGTTTCAGCGTCCCTGTTAAGGTGAGAAATTCTCTCGCCACGTAGATTATGCCACGTATGCTTGTGTTCGTTGCCTTTTTTCTTTCCTTTTGCTGCTTTGGTTCTGTCTGGTCGCTTTTCTTTGTTCGGCTGTCACGTGCAGTTATTCAGGACAGTTTTACCGTTGGTCGTGCATTTTAAATTCTCGTGGTTAGTAGTTGGTTAATTTATATTATCTGAAATTTCGTAATGTGCTGTTAATTCTGTTTGAATAAGTAATATTCTATTTTACAGGCAGGTCTAAAACAGTTTTCAATTTCTCTTTATTCGCATAAATTCTTAAAACGTTCGTTAGTTTGTCTGTGGTTATTTAAATACACTCTCCTCGGCTAACGTTCGTGTTGAGAAGGCGTGTGACGATTGGAAGACTAGGCCTTCCAGCCAAAAATTCTTAGAATCATCCAAATCGAAGTGTTCACCGTAACATAAGCTTGAAAACTGCTTAAAGAAGCTTAAAGACTGCTTAGAGAATAAGCTAAATAAGCTTGAAAACTGCTTAAAGAAATTTAGCTAAAGTTGTTTAATTGGCGTTTGTGTGGTGGCTGAAGCATGGTTGATAAGTCGAATTCGAGTAGAAGCGTACCAGTGGTGTCCGCCAGAGACTTTTCAGTGCCAGCCAAGTCTAAAGCTCGTGCCGAGCAACAGTCGGAAGATGGGACTCAAAGGGTTAGAACAGCCGTGACTTCGGCGTCACTTTCGTCTAAGGCAAAGCGACGCCTGGAGGTCAAGTTGGCAGAGGCTCGCCTTCAACGTGTACGCCAGGAAGAGGAATTGCGTTTGAAACAGTTACAGGCCGAAGAAGAATTGCGTTTGAAACAGTTACAGGCCGAAGAAGGATTGCGTTTGAAACAGTTGCAGCTCGAGTCGGAACGGGCTCTTCTTCAAGCCGAAGCTGATGTTACTGAAGCTAACCTCGTTGCGGATGCTTCCTCAACATGCAGTGACTTGTCAGTTCCAGAAAGTGTTGCCCCACGTCTATCTGCTCATGAGAAGGTGATGGAGTACTTGCATAATATTCCAACGAACGAGCGTCAAGGTCAATCAAGAAAGGAGAACGATCTACAGCGTGAATCTCCGGTTGTAACCTATGCGCTGAGGGAAGATAAAGCGAAAATTCGTGGTCGGCGATTTTCGGAGCTGTCCCTGGGACCAATGCCACATCAGTTGTATCCTCCACCGGTTGTTCGAAATTCCGGCCGTTTTCAGGGGCCGGCTGTTCGCGTTGTTGGTCCTGCCAAGACATCTGAAGTTGCTGCAGACAACCCTTCTGGCAACGGAGCTTCCAGATCATCGGGTGAGTTGAATTTTAACGTAAATGACTTGGCTAAAATGTTGGTTCGCTGTAGGGGATCAGAGACTACTTTAGACTCTGATAGGTTTGATGGTAACCCATTAGATTACTATCAGTTTTTACGGCAAGTTGAGGATTGCATTTTAAATGTGTATGGGCAAAGCGATCCAGGGCATGCGCTACACTTGCTCTTGGATGCCACCAAGGGGCGAGCTCATAAATTAATTTCTAGCTGCGTCATGTTGTCTCCGGATATAGCTCTAAACGAAGCCTTTCGACTTTTACATAAAGCATTTGGTTCACCCCAAGTCGCTGTTCGAGCGTTTATTGATTTGGTCTGTGAGGGTGGTGTGATAAGCCACACAGAGGTCGGGCTTGAAGATTTTTATTCCGGTTTAATAAACTGTAAGATTGTGCTAGAAGCTGCAGGGGCCGGCACTTTGTTAAATGCTGCTTCCACAGCTGAACGAATTTTTATGCGTCTTCCACATAATCTGCAGAAAGGTTTTGCTAAGTTAGCTCTTGACCGTGGTTTTGATATGGACGTTGTGCCCTTTGAACTCTTCATTGAGTATATTGATCAGGAACATAGATTATTGTGTTCTCGTTTTGGTAGATTATTGAAATCATCCAGGTCTAAGATTACTACCAAGGGATGCAAAGCGAGAGCAAATGTGGTCCAAACCTCTAAAGATAATGACCATAGGATTGTAACTAAGAGGCCGAGTAATGTAGAAACCTTGCCCAGGTGTAACTATTGTAACACATTAGGTCATCAGGTGGGAAGATGCGAAGTCTTCCAGAAGCTGTCTTTTGCGAATCGCAAAGAGTTTGTGCAACATAAACGTCTATGTTTTAATTGTTTGGGTAAGGGTCATGGCGTAAAATATTGCTCGAGTAAGATCAGGTGCCGTAAATGCGACGGGAAACACCACACGTTGATGCATCGCTATGATGAAGAAGGTACGTCCGAATCCTCCGATTCTGCGGCATCCGTGAGGGATACCTCATTACCTCCTGTAGATGCAACAGCTTCGTCGGCACTGGACATCTCACAAGCGAAGAGGATGAGAACTCGGTTGCAGGTAATACCCGTTTGTGTCATTAATCAAATTACAGGGGCCTGTAAAGATACACTGGCGCTACTGGATAGCGGAGCAGACTGCCACCTAATGGCCAAAGATCTATGTACTAGCCTCGGGCTGTCTGGTACATCAACGGTTTCAGAGATTCAATTGGCTAATGGGGTCGTCGAGAAATATGACAGCTCTTTAGTGGAATGTGCTATACGTGGAATATCCGAGGAGGAGACATTTCGTCTGGAAGAGGTACGTGTTGTGCCACAGATGCCAGATTTGAGTGGAAGCATTCCTTCACAGCAGGATATTATGAGTAACCCGCACCTCACCGGTCTTGAGATTCCCAGTGTAGCCAATAATAAGACTGTACAATTGATTATAGGAATTAACTCTCCTGCTCTGCATGTATTTTCAGAAATCCGACAAGATGGCGATTCTAGTCTATGGGCCGGCAAGACTCCGCTGGGTTGGGTCTTGCATGGTTGAAATTCGGCCGGGCATAACAATCCTTGTTGCAGAGTAAATCTTTTAGTGGACGCCAGGGCTGAATCTGCATTGAATTCTTTCTGTCCTTGTCACTTCGACTATGGTGATCAATGCAGAGATCCGGATGAGCTGCTTCCATCATTGGATGATGAGGAGGCGGAAAAGCAAATGAAGGACTCTTGCGAGTTGGTGGAGGGCCGCTTTTAAGTACGAATCCCATGGAAGAAGGGGTGCCCCTGCCTTCCTAACAACTACCAGATGGCTCTTTCCCGTTTGAGATCATTAGGACGGAGATTGATAAGAGATAAAGAGTTGTTCATTAAATACAGAGATAAAATTCATGAATTGATTGCTCTCGGCCACGCTATTGAACTCCCTGAATGGGCCGATTGCGACCGTAATGCGTGGTTCATTCCGCATCATTGCACTAAGGGAAAATTTCGTATTGAGTTTGATTGTGCTGCACGATTTAAAGGCACATCTCTAAATGAACAAATTTTGCAAGGACCTGATAATGCTAATAACTTAGTGGGAGTTTTGACACGTTTCCGTAGATACCCAATCGCTTTGGTCGGCGATATTCGGGCAATGTTTCATTCGGTTAAAGTTGATCCCCGAGACCAATCTGCATTGCGTTTCCTATGGTGGAAAGATGACGACATTTCAAAACCACCCAAAGTTTATCAGCTTACTGTACACTGTTTTGGTTTAACTAGTTCGCCTTCGGTGGCTGGGTTTGCACTTCGTCGCACTGCCGATGAGAATCTTGCCGGTTCGACCCCAGACGCGGTCCAAGCGGTGAAGCGTAACATTTATGTTGACGACTTGTTGAAGTCGGTTCCTAATAGCCAGTCCGCCGTTGCTCTTGCTCACGATGTTATATTCCTTTTAGAGGGAGGGGGGTTTGAGCTTACCAAGTTTTCTAGTAATTGCTCTGCTGTACTTAAGTCGTTACCATCAGACCGCTTGGCACCACACTTGAAAGAATTCGATTTTTTTAATGATACGTTGCCAGGCCACAAGACCCTTGGGCTCGTCTGGCATCCCCAAACTGATACATTTTCGGTCAACGTTAAGGAGTTTTCTGGTCCACTTACGCGTAGAGGGCTGTTGTCTCTTGTCATGAGCGTATTTGACCCATTAGGTATGGTAGCGCCGTTCATGCTTCCCTTAAAATCACTTATTCAAAGGCTCACAAAAGTAGGCCTGACTTGGGATGCCGAGATCACGGGGCAAGAAAGAATCTTTTGCGTTAAGTTTGTCAAGGCTTTAACGAGCTTAAACAACGTTAAAATTCCTCGTTGTTTCGCGTCATGTAATGAATTTCGAAGTGTCCAGTTGCATGCTTTTGCGGATGCGTCAGTTGCGGGCATGGGCGCAGTTTGTTTCTTGCGTATGTACATTGATGATCGTTACGTTGTGTCGTTCATTATGGGCAAATCGCGCGTTGCCCCCGTCAAGGTAATGTCCGTTCCCCGACTCGAATTGTGCGCTGCGTTGCTTGCTGCCCGCCTGGCCAAGTTCATCCACCGCGAGATCGATTTGTACATTGAAAAAACTGTTCTGTGGTCGGACTCGACGGTTGTACTGAGCTACTTAAGAGACACTTCGAAGCGTCGTCCGATCTTTGAATCCAATCGAATTAAGCAAATTCGGGAAATATTTCCAGTTGACCAATGGCGTTGGGTGGATACAGAACAAAATCCGGCGGATGTATTTTCCCGCAAAGTTTCACCCACGCAACCTTCCAAAGCAAATATATGGCTCAAAGGCCCAGCGTTTTTGCTCGAAGATGAAGAGAAGTGGCCATCCAGAAAACCGGTCCCGAATGACGACGTTCTAGATGACACAACTTCAGTGGTTAATGCCAACGCCTGCTTTAATAGAACTGAGGATAAAGGAGCACCGACTTTCTCGGGATTGAAAGAAGGTGCACTCGGCAGCATCATAAACCGCTTTAGTGACCTGCCGCGTGCAGTGCGTGCGGCCGGCTGGCTCCTCAGATTGAAGAATTTTCTTCGTGATCGAGTGGTTGGAAGCACATCTCAGCAAGAAGATTTTATTACCGCCCAAGAGTACGATTCCGCTCTTCTCGCTCTTATTTCTCTGGCTCAACGTCAAGAATATCCGGGCTTGGTAGAGGCGCTCCAGCTTTATCCATATTCTGAAGTTGCTACTGGGCGTTTGGGCAAAGCACTAAAGGAAGAATTGCAATCTCTGATCAAGTTTTGTCCTTTCGTGGAAAATGGCGTCATGCGAATCGGAGGGCGCCTTCAGAGATCCGATGAATCATATAATTTTAAGCATCCCATATTGCTTCCTAAGGACAGTCATTTAACGGCGCTCATAATTGATTATTTTCATCGGAAGAGCGGGCACAATGGAATGCCATACATAATAAAGGAGCTGCGCGAAAGGTTCTTCGTCATGGGACAAGAGAGAACCGTAAAGCACGCAATTAAAACACGATGCATGGCATGTCGTAATCGACGGGCCGGCCCTGGGGTCCAAATTATGAGCCCACTGCCTTTTGTGAGAGTGCAGTCAGGCAAGCGTTTGTTCTCGGCGGTCGGTGTAGACTTTATGGGACCTATTCCGGTCAAGTTCAATCGAAACACCTTGAAACGTTATTGTTGTGTTTTTACCTGCATGGCGTCTCGTGCTTCGCATTTAGAAGTGGCTTTTGACCTAACCACTGGCTCATTCCTCATGGCGCTGCGCCGGTTTCTGGCTGTTAGAGGCTCATCGACGAAGATACTTTACTGTGACAACGCTACAAACTTCGTTGGCGCCGAGTTGGAGCTAAAACGAGGGCTCGGGCGTCTGAAACGAAGAGAGATCTGCAATGAAATGTCGTCTCGTGGTATCCAGTTCCGCCATTCCCCCCCGTTTGCAAGTCATCAAGGAGGGGTCTGGAAGGCAATCATTCGGCTCGTTCGTAAAGCCATGAAAGCTCTGATGGCTGACAAGTATTTTCGTACGCTAACAGACGAAGAACTGCTCACTCTCCTCAAAGAGATCGAGCACATATTAAACTGCAGACCGTTCACTCGAGTTAGCACTGATCCAGACGATTTCCAAACTCTGTCTCCGATGACTTTGCTGAACGGATGTATCGATCCCGAGTTACCTTCTGACGTATTTGTCAATTCGGATGGTTTGCGCAAATCCTACCGCGCGAATCAATTGCAGGCTGATTTGTTCTGGCAGCGTTGGCGTTCTGAGTACTTGACTATGCTACAAAAACGTCACAAATGGATGCTGCCTCAGGAGAACGTACGACCTAATTCCCTAGTCCTCATCAAAGACGATAAAGTCCCTCGCTGTTCTTGGCCAAAGGCTGTTGTAAAATCAATTATTCTTGATCGGGACCAATTGTGTCGGCGGGCAGTATTGCGAACAAGTGATGGAAAAAAACTCACGCGCGATATTCGTAAACTATGTGTTTTGGAATGTGATGTTTAAATTTTTCCTATGCCCGCGAATTCATGTTTTTTTTTGTATATGTATAGTGCCGTCCATTGGTGTGCTTACATAATGTTATAACTATTGTCCCTATGCACGTCATATTGCCTTCAATGTTTGTCTAGTGGAGCGTAAATCGGCTTATGTTCAGGTTAATTTCAAGTGCAGCATTTGTAGTTTTCTCCCCTTTCGTGTTTTGAAAATTGCTCTACCTTCGTAACCATTGGTGCCGCAATTTTGGGCCGGCGATGTTAAGGTGAGAAATACTCTCGCCACGTAGATTATGCCACGTGTGCTTGTGTTCGTTGCCTTTTTTCTTTCCTTTTGCTGCTTTGGTTCTGTCTGGTCGCTTTTCTTTGTTCGGCTGTCACGTGCAGTTATTCAGGACAGTTTTACCGTTGGTTGTGCATTCTAAATTCTCATGGTTAGTAGTTGGTTAATTTATATTATCTGAAATTTCGTAATGTGCTGTTAATTCTGTTTGAATAAGTAATATTCTATTTTACAGGCAGGTCTAAAACAGTTTTCAATTTCTCTTTATTCGCATAAATTCTTAAAACGTTCGTTAGTTTGTCTGTGGTTATTTAAATACACTCTCCTCGGCTAACGTTCGTGTTGAGAAGGCGTGTGACGATTGGAAGACTAGGCCTTCCAGCCAAAAATTCTTAGAATCATCCAAATCGAAGTGTTCACCGTAACAGTCCCTGTCTCCATTCTGGTGACTTTGACTGCTGGCATATAGACTGGGGATACGATCCCATCAGTCCAGATGAGAATTTCTGCTAACTGCGCAACTTAGGGCAGCCTTGTATTTTTGCACAATTTTAAGAATGCCGCTAGCTTCTTCTCTAGTCCTTGGAAAACTGGTACTAATCCTGGTCTGGTTTTTGCTAGTGTTGGTCATGAGAGTTGGTCTCTGGATAGACGTATTCTTGAGAAATTTTCTAGATCACAACACCGACCTTCACTGATCACGGCAGCTAAACTTATAACTACTGTTCCAAATGCACCACACAAGCAATGGAATTTTTGCAAGGCTAACTGGGAACTGTATGACCCCATCACTAATAAACTGAATAAGGATTTGTAGCGTGAGTGGTTTGGCACACGAGTAAACTTTAACACCTTTTATTAAAAGGGGCTCAAATTTCAAACAAACAGACAAAATGGTATTAAAATTCCGGAGCTATTTTAAATATAAATCTTCACTCAGCAGCGTTGCAAAACAATGAGTCTCAATTAAGTTAAGCTTCAGAGGTCGCTCTATCAATTCGGTTGTTAGTAGTCAGTCTCGCTCTATTTCACTCCGTCGCTGTCTCTGTTTCGGTCTGGCCCGCAATTCGGTCCAGCCAGTATATATAACGTCAAAATAATTTTATAGATTTACTATTATGACTCCTGAACCTTTTTTACAGGTAAAATCACGAGTCAATAGATTACATGGTCAGGCTATATCCTGTTCGCGGTGTGTTGATAATGATTACAAAAAAGGCGGAATAATGATAATAATTACACAAATAGTATTGTTGGAGCGATCAGCCAGCGATCAGTTGGAGGGAACAACGGAAAAGCGGTACATAAAGAAAATACTAAATGCGAAGTTGTTACATGCAGTTGTCCTAGAAGCAGATAAGCGCTGTTCAGCAAGCGGAAAAGCGCTCCAAGCTAAATTTGCAGCAAGCGAAATAAAACGTGTGAAAAAAATACATTCGTGGAAAACTTTGCAATATCGAACAAATGCATTCACAAGAGACAGTTTGTGGCAATGCGTTTGCTACAGACTTACCATCTCCAGACTCCAGATACAGTATGTGTATGAGGCATATCGGGATTTTTGCTCATACATCCTCTAAGCAGCAAAGAGATCTATCCCACGTGGCCCCAAAAACAACAACACACCATTTTAAGATGCTGAGTACGAAAGCCTTTACCAGGATTTTATCAAGGCACTCTCGGATGAAGAATCAAACAAGGCTGCATCGGGCTTGCTTGCCCAAATTGATGAAAAACAAAAAAAGCCTTGTTTAGAGGTTGTCAATACCATTGACTTTACACAATCCAGTCGGCTAGCATGGAATACCATTAAAACTTAACTGGAAGGTCTAAAAATACCTGCCGTCCTTGCCTCATTTAAGCAAACTCAATTGCATCACAACTAGTGAGAAACGGGGTGTTTCAGACAAAAGATTGCAAGTCACCCCGACTCGTGACCAAGAAAGAGTCTGACCTCTGGAGGATTCCAACACCTACTGGCAAAAGCATCTCTGAAGTTTTTACTTCAGAAAAATTTACCAGCGCCTTTCAGCAATAAAAATCAGGAAACGCTTCGTGACCTGAATCCATTTGCCCAGATCTAATACTCCATGCTGGTGCTGTCCTGAAGTCCTTATTGAATAAATTCTTATCTTCCAGCATGCGCCACCTCAAGCTTCCAAAAGCCTGGAGGCGAGCGACAGTGGTTGTAATCCCGAAACCACTAAGCCATTAGCGGATCCAAGTAGTTACAGAACAATTTTTTGCTGTTTCTTTTTTAAGACCTTGAAGAAATTTATCTACACTCTAGTCGATTACAGACCAACTGCTACAGAGAGCGCGGAAGGTTGACCGTAGATCAAATCACTTTTCTAACTCAAGAAATTGAGGATAACTACTCAGCTAAAAAGAAGGCAAGTGCTTTTTTTTATAAACTTCACAGCAACCTACAATAACGTAGGGCATTGCGGTTTCACCTGCAAGCTTTTGTGTCTTCTGCCGGACAGGCATAAGGTCTCGCTGATCATGGAACTTGTACTAAATTGCAGTTTTACTCTTACCACTTGTACGTAAACGAGCCAAACTATCTTTAGCTTGCTTAGCGCGAGGGCCTGAACGCATACTTAAGGATAGCTCAAATAGAGACAACCATTTGTACCTGCTGCATTGGAACTTTTAAAGAACTTTTTTAAGCCGGACACGGGCGTGGCATGTTGGGCGGAAACCAAACGGAATACAGAATGGCAAAACAACATATCCCGCCTACATACTTTCATCATTGACGTCAACCCCAAACCACTTGGAATGCATCTACCCACACCATCCTGGGTAAGGCTTAGTCGCCTCTGCAGTGGCGTTGGTTTATTCTGTTCTAAAGTTCACAGATGGATTATGGCTCTCACAGCAGCCTATAAGTGTGGCGCGGAGGAGCAAACCGCTAATCACATAATAAATCTTTTCTTATTTTCCATCATCTAAGGAGGGTGATTGGTCTGGAAAAAGTTGATAACGATACAATAACCTGGCTGATCAATACCTGCCCTAACATCTTAAGTGTCTTTTGGAAAGAGAAACATCTACTCCAAACGAAGAAAAAGAAGAATGGCGTTACTCAAAAATGAAAAAGTTACGGGTTGGGTACGTGCGGGTCATATGTAAAATTGCTTACAGGTACGTGTAGGTGCGAGCCACAAATAGCGGCTCTTGTTGGTCTTTAAGGCAGCCTATTGGTACAGCTGACAAAACAGAGTCAGTTAGCTGTTAAAAGGTAAATAAAATAAGATGCCTTTAAAAATTACAACCACGTTATGAGGATATAATCGAATGATGTTGAAATTTTGTTAGGTCAAGCACAGTTTTTCCTTTAAGTTATATATACAGTTGTCTGAAAATATTTATTTCATAAACGCTCATTTTGCTTCTTTCAATGAATACCTAACCCTAATTCTTTTGTTTGTAAATTGTTGGTTTTTGTTTTCGAACAATTGTCCAGAAACGAAATTTTATTCAGATTGCCGCACTAGAAATTCTGGTACTACCACAATTGATCGAACGATACTTAATCAAACGATACTTGATCGAAACGATATTTGATCGAAACGACAGTTGATTGAAACGATAATTGTTCAAAATGACAGTAAATATAAAAAATATTTACTTATGTATGTTTCTGCGATTAAACAATCTCTTTGTTACTGTAAGTTAGATTCATAAAAAGCAGAGGCCATCAATAAGAAGACAGTTAGTGTTTATTTCTTATAACTTTTTGCCACTGTCAAGGTCAGGTTTTTGTCACAACGCCCCTAAGCAATGGATTTTTAGAAGGCAACAAGTATATTATTTGTCATGATTATGCTTCGTTAGATGCCTATTGCTGGCCCAGATGGTAGGTGCTTTCACGCAGCCTGGGCCGTGAGTAAGTCTGCTCATTAATTTAAAATGACAGACCGAAACCGAACCTACCAAAACGGAAGGGTATCCACTCATTCCGATGTTCAGTGTGGGTCTGCTAATCGGCAAACGTCCTTTTCAGGACGGGGCAATGCTAGGATAAAACTGCCCTTTTCAGGGCACATTGCCAACAAGTTCCGAAGACCCACTATTTTTTAGCTGAACATCGAAGGCCTCACTGCAAGCAAGATGAACGTTCTTTATCACCTTATTATGTATGCAGTCTGAGGCACTCGTCATCCTACTGCAGGAGACTCACTGCACTGATGCAGAGAAGTTGGTACTTCCAAACTACCAACTAGCTGGGTCTTCTTTAAGCAGGAAGCATGGTCTTGCCACGTTTGTCCACGAGCAACAGAGATACACGCTTTTGGACCAATCTCCACTGACATCGGAGATCGAGTGGTTGTGTGTGGACGTTGATGGCTGTAAAATAGTCAACGTCTACAAACCACCGCCAACGCGATTGCGAACCCTGGATCTTCCAGTGTTTCCTCACCCCTGTCTTTACGCTGGCGATTTTAACTGTCGCCATGCTGACTGGGGTTACGACGACAACAGTCCGGACGGTGAGTGCTTGGCTGGCTGGGCAAGTATTAATTTTCTTGTCCTCCTATATAATGCCAAGGACGCTGCTAGTTTTTATTCCGGCCGCTGGAACACTGGCACCAATCCGGATCTAGCTTTCGCTAGCATAGATTCAAACAGTCGCTTACCGGATAGACGCGTTCTTGACAAGTTCCCCAGGTCACAACATCGACCCTCGCTTATTACACTACCAAGGTTTGCTATGGCAGTGCCAAGCATGCCTGTTAAGCGATGGAACTTCTGCAAAGCCAAATGGAGTCACTACATTGCTTCGACGAATAAATTTGCAAAGACTTTGTTGCCGCCTTATTGACTTGATGTGGATGCGGTTTACCAGGACTTCTGTAACACCATTAAGAAAGCTGCCAAAAAGACTATCCCACGCGGGTATCGAAACAACTATATTCCGTGTTGGGATGCAGAGTGTGAATCCCTCTATAAAACCTTTCTACAGTCTCCTCAGGGAGACGACTCAAGTTTGGTTGCTACAGCTCTGCTTGCCAAGCTTGACAGAAAACGGAGGGATCGATGGTCCGAGGCAGTTCGGAACATTGACTTCTTACACTCTAGTCGAAAAGCGTGAAGTATTTTGAACAACCTTACTGGTAGGCCACGACACTCTCTTCGTCACTATTCCGATTCAGCCAATGCTATTGCATCTCAACTGGTTAGAAATGGGAAATACGAGGCTGTTGACCGCAAGTCATCTCGACTTGTCTCTAAAGAAGTATATGACCTTTGGAGGGCCACAACACCAGACGCAGTAAATATCTCTGACAGTTTTTTACAGAGAGAATTTACTGCTGCCCTCCAACATTTAAAACCAGGTAAAGCTCCGGGATCTGATTCCATCTGCCCAGAGCTTATACTCCATGCCGGAGTTGCTTTGAAGTCCTGGTTACGTGACTTCCTCTCTTTTTGTTTGCGCCGAGTCAAAATTCCCAAGATCTGGAGAAGAGCGCTTGTGATCGCGATCCCAAAAACCAGCAAAGCCCGTGGGTGATCCAAAGAGCTATCGACCGATATCTCTGCTCTGTGTCCCCTACAAGATCCTCGAAAGGCTTACCTACGCCCGCGTTAAACCATTAATTGATCCACTGCTCCCTAAAGAGCAGGCTGGGTTCCGACGCGGGAAGTCAACCGTAGATCAAGTTGTTCTGCTAACCCAGAACATCGAGGATTCTTTCGAGGCTAAAAAGAAGGCCGGTGCCGTATTTGTCAATCTGACAGCTGCTTATGACACTGTCTGGCACCGTGGTCTTACCTGCAAGCTGCTGAGACTACTTCCGGATAACCACATGGTCAGAATGATTATGGAGCTTGTCCGAAATCGAAGTTTCACCCTTACTACCGGTGACAGCAAGCAAAGCAGGCTACGCCGTCTTAAAAACGGCGTTCCTCAGGGATCGGTCTTGGCTCCCCACCTATTTAACATCTATACATACGATCTTCCTTTTATGATTTCCAGAAAGTTTGCTTATGCTGATGATTTAGCATTGTTGCATTCTTTTGGAAACTGGAAGGACTTTGAGGGGACTCTAAGTCAAGACATGTCCACACTGTCAGCGTATCTCCAGACTTGGAGGTTGACGCTCAGTCACACTAAGACGGTGACGGCAGCCTTTCATTTAAATAACCGAGAAGCCAAACGTGAGCTAAAGGTATACAACAATGACAGACTTTCACCGTTCTGTCCAACCCATACTTACGTTGGGGTAAAACTGCACAGATCGCTCACGTTTCGTCAGCATTTAGTGGCATTGTGCAAAAAACTATCCTCGAGCGTCACACTGCTGAGGCGACTCGTGGGCTCGGGATGGGGTGCTGGTGCTAAAACACTACGCATAGCCACCTTATCTAAAGTCTACTCAACAGCCGAGTACTGTGCGCCAGTCTGGTGTCGCAGTGCTCACACTTGCCTCATTGACAGTGTCTTGAACGACGCCTTGCGCATAGTTACTGGATGCCTGCGTCTCACTCCAACGGACCACCTACCTGTACTCTCAGGCATTCAGCCAGCTGAGCTTCGCCGATTGGGAGCGACACTCTCCTTGGCTCACCGTGGATCTCTGGACCCCGATCATATCTTACATGGTCTATTAAGTGGGTCCTCAGATACTCGCCAAGTGAGACTAAGATCCAGACGCCCGTCTCTGGCAGCTGCGCGGAATCTTTTGGAAAACCTTGCCAGACTTGACATCCGCGCCTCTGAATGGACAAATCACAAATGGAACGCGGAGTACTTTAAAATGCTTCCAGGCTCCGTGCTTTTGTTCCCGGGACCGGTGCCAGGCCTGTTGGGATGGGCCTACCACGAGCAGCTTGGGTTAAGCTCAACCGCCTGTGGACTGGTGTTGGGCGATTCCATTCGTCCATGCACAAATGGGGTCTCGCTCCTTCACCGAATTGCGAGTGTGGCGCCTCTGAACAAACCGCAGACCATGTACTAACAGCGTGCCCTATACATCGGGCACCACATGGAGCACGAGGTCTGACGGTTTTGGATGACGAAAATTGATGCTGGCTTAACGACATCACTGCCAGCATCTGATCCAGGCAGTGCAGCAGTCTGGTGTAGTAAAAGGATAAACCCTCGGCCCCAGTCTTGTTTGTGTCTGGCCTGGAGTGGATACCCTTCAAACGACGACGACGACGATGCCTATTGCTGCCATTTGTTTGCATTCTTTTTATATTGTAGCCTAGTCAACAGCCAATTTAGGGGGAAGGGAAATTGTGCCATGGCCCCACGCTTGGAGTCCCTTGTAGAAAACAGGGACAGATTCAAAAGAAAGACCTTTTTTGCAGATTACAATATTTTTTATGACGAAAACTCGACAAATATTTTTATGACGAAAACAGATTTTTTTTATAGAGATCACTTTGTTTTAGGGACAAAAAATTAACAAAATTCGGACAGATTTAAAGTTGTATATTTTTCTTTTCATTATTCGATCAAGTGTCGTTTCGATTAAATGTCGTTTTGATCAAATGTCGTTCGATCAAATGTCGGGTCACGAGAAATTCTGGTAAAATTAAAAACTTGAATACCCCACATCTTTTTGGTCTGTAGTCGATCGAGTTACAATTTAAAAATTATTATGCAACTTTAATAAATCAATTGTTTTATTGATTGAAAAACGTTTCACAAAAACACGAAACTGAACTGAACAGGAATTTTGTCTGCGAATCCTTTGTGAACAAAACAATTGTTTGTATATTTATTTAAATCTAAGTTTGTAAATAAACAGATTTGTTGTTTAAATTGATTTGGTGATGTTTACTTTGATGTAAACGCTACAGAGAAACATCAATTTAATTGTATCAATAAATATACATTGTAGAAAATCACTTAGTGTTGCGATATTCAATTTTATTTTTACAAAATATTTGTTGGTGCTGCTGTTGATGATTACATAAAAATTACAATTTTTAACATGTACAACTAGTTTACATACAACAATAATGTTATTTGGAATTACAGAAAATAACGCGTAAAAATACGATGAAAACCAATAAAAATTGCTGCGTAACTGAAAACCAGGAAAAACCAGTAAAAATAAAAATCACGTAAAATTTATAAACACTGTTCTTTATCCTTGCTTTTATGTACAGAATTCAATAAACTGAATTTGTTTTATAATGATTTAAATTATTGCTGCCATAGATATGATCAACTAGATTCTGATACCAACCAATTTTTAATTTGAACACTGTTTTATGTTGTTGAAATTTTAACTGAAAGTTATGAACATATGGTGTAGAAAGTTTTTCTTAAAAACTTTATAAAAATATTTTCTGCTCGATACATAAAATCGGTGACTGAAAATATCCGTGTGCTTAGATCATAAGTCCTCAATCCTTTTAAGCTTATTTACCCCTTACAAACCATATTATACTTTTCTTACTTTTTGTCGTCGTCATTGTTTGAAGAGGTATCCACTCCAAGTCAGACACAAACAGGACAGCCGAAGGTTTATCCTTTTACTACACCAGACTGCTGTATTGCCTGAATCAGATGCTGGCAGTGTTGTTATTAAGCCAGCATTGAGTTTTGTCATGCAAAACCGTCAGACCTTGTACTCCATGTGGTGCCCGATGTATAGGGCACGCTGTC